>VWZD01003789.1:366585-416364 GCA_013396695.1 Sakesphorus luctuosus
CTGGATATTTGGATCTCATTCAAGTTAAACATGTACCTGTTGCTGATAAGACTGCTGAATTCAGAAGCACTGCTGAAACAGTAGGCAATGCATGGAATACTTGTAGACTAAACTGTACTGCTTTCTTCATAAAAATATATTATACTCTTTGGTTAGTAGTACAATAGAATGAGTGAATACATTTAACGGTTGTAATCTTTCACGTTCTATATCGGGGTTTAATTGGAAAACAAGTAAAGAAATTTTGTAAAGCTATCAAACTTACTTCAAAATGTAACTCATAACACGAGAAGAGCTTTTAAGTCTTGATGAACAATTTAACTATTATATGTTCATTAGTGTAGTAACTGATACTTTAGTTTCTGTTTTATTTTTTTTTCTTTCCCCTATATAGCTGGAATGTTGTCCAAGTAATCTAAATAACCAAATTGGAATGTTGTCTAAGTAATCTAAGTAATCAAATCAAAATTAGACTTGATGTTGAAAAAGTTATTTTGATCTTCAGTGTCACTTTGCCACAAATGTGTGTAGAATTTGCTAAGAATTAGAAGTAATCCATGTTGCTGTTGTTGCTGATCTACAGGGTGTAGAGTTGCCAAGTTGTAGGCTCTAAGATCACTGTCAGTTTTAATGTCCCAAAAATTTAAGGCGATCTGCCTTTGACAGTCGTAGTAAAGAATCAGTAGCAAGCACTTCCAGCTTTTTACTTTTCTTGTCTTCATTTGAAAGAATTTACTTTTGAAAGAAGTGAGGAATATGCATGCACGTTTTTACAGGCCCTTGCTTTCACTGAAGCATTATAACCTAACAGAACAGTTCCTCTGGCTGTATTTGGGGGAAAGAGACTAGCTGGGACTGTTCTTGTTACCTTATAGCATCAGTATAAAGCTCCGTAGTTCTTCAGCCTTCAGCTGAGAAGCATGAATGACAGCAGATAGAAAATGGAATCAGCAATACCAAAGGAACACTTAGGAAATCTGTAAGTTGGAAGGAAATGAACTTGAGTAACTGTTGTCGAGTTGTAGTGGACAAGGAGCACAGGGGTCACAAGTGTCACAAAACTAATTTTATTAAACTACAGGTAATACACTCAAAGGGAAAAAAATAAAATGGAGAAGAAGGATCTTTCAAATTACAAGGTACACTATATATATTCTAAATCCCTCCTATAGTCACTCTCGCATTGGTCCGTGACAGTATCTGTATACTCTGCCACAACTTCGAATTGGATATTACACACTGTCCACATGTAAATTCAGTTTCATTAGAAATTATCAACACACATTCCGTTCCCACAGCCTGGTCTTTCTCAGCTTTCTTATCTCATGTTGTTTCAGTTATTGTACCACTTTTCTCACAGTCTTTATTATCTCCTCCTGTTCTCAGTCATTCAGGGAAACTACACTTGGTTTAGGTTGAAACTGCCCGCAGTTCCAACCCCTATAAGTAACAACTGAACACAGGACAGAATGAGGAAGAGTGAGACAGTTCTAGCAACAGAATTTAGGCAAAACTAGGGTAATTCAATCTGCCAGCATTTGCTGAAAGAAAATAAAGTGGAAAGACAGTATGCAAGTTTTAAAAATAAGAATAGATGATTCATTAATTTTTTGAAGTCCACCTTGTACTTCATCTGTACTAAGATGAATGGACAGATACAATACATGGTTAATCTCATCTAACTGGCATATCAGTGTTTTTCATAGATTTTTGTCATAATTCTGAGAACGAAGATAAGAATTGGGGTAAACAGAGAGAGCATTTTGCAGATAACCAGATAAACCCTTACCAGACTCTGCACCAGTGGCCAACACCAAGAGCTTATTTTTGTTGAGCATGATTCTGGTTGGAACAGGCATCAGTCTAAGAGTCATGTGGATAAGCAATGTGTCATACTGAATCAAATAACTGCATTATCCACAGAATGCCCTTCACTGGAGTAGATCTGGAAAACTGCAGACAGGGAAAAAGGTACATCATCTAACTTGAAAACTTGAGAGGGAATTGACCGTTTTCTCAGCCTTGCCATGAATATTGCCTTGGTCTGTGAGACATGTGGATGATTGCTTGGTTAAGGTGTATGGTTTAGCTTGAATTGGGGTAGAAATAGGTATGCACAGGTCTGTTTTACAAAACAGTGCATGTAACAACTTATAAACGTTGCTTTAAATGATAAAGAGAAGTTTACTTCCATGTAACATTTGAGGAGCTTTAAAAATCTGAAGTCTTTAATTTAAAAGTAGTAAAATATACTAATACTGCTACTACTCAGTAATAATAATAACACATAGTATGAACAAATTAGTTACTTAATAATCTTACGCTTTAGCCATTATGTCTAGTAGTTACAAGTATTTGGGGAGGAAAAGTCAAAAATACGTGTACCATATACCCACTATATTTGAATAGCTATACTGAATGGCTTAATTTTTTTAATATTCACTTGAATTATTGTTGGCAGTACTTTAAAAAGGGGATACTTGCCATATTGTTTTTAAATTGAAAGACTTTACTTAGCCTGAATCATCTGATGGCAGCTATTTTGGGTGTCTTTATTCTAGTCTCTGGCTCTGACACATTTCTGTATCGTAGTTGGGGTCCCTGACTCATCAGAAGCCATGTGTGGGGTTTGGAGTTCTCAGTTTTATCTCCCCTGTAATTGAAAAGAATTTGCCTCTGAGAAATGACCTTTTTGGTGGCAGTGTATGAAATGTTGGCCACGACTGCCTTCTCCGTTTCCTTGCATCCTACAGAATACATGGAGTGAATTGCACAGAATCTTCAGATGAAGAAGTTTCCTCTGTTTCTAAAACATTATTCTTTGCTACACTTGTGTAATGTTTGGTAGCCATAGCTACTTATTTTAAGATGTTCATTAAAGAAAAAGATAAACAGGATGAGAGATAGCTGCAGGTACCAGCAATATACACAATTCGTAATTACTAAGAGTAACTGAAGAGTATAATTCAACCAAAAAACCAGCTGGTACTTGCTATATTTGTCATGAGAGCTTTGTAGAAAGTACTTGCTGCAACTGGTGGATTTATCACGCATCTGCCAAAATGCTAAAAGCTCACCTTTTGTTTCCTACTCACTTAGCAAAGACAATGTATAGCGGGGACTGATTTAATTACTCAGTAGTTGGGGTTTTTGCTCAATTCTAATATTGAGATCTCGTAATGTGTGTTTTGGGGAGGGTTAACACTCAGAAGGAATCAACTGTCTAGCTCGATAGCCATCCTATTTCCTTATGTTTCCTTAAACTGTTTTCTTTAAATATGTGTTCTGTGTGATCTCATTATAAAAATAATTCCTTGATCACACTGTATATGAACACAGAAAGCTCTGTTTGTGGGCTGTGCTGCTAAGCATGATAATTCCACACCTCAGTGGAAGCATAGGAAACAGACTTTTCAGTAACTAAGAATTCTTTTTGCACTTAAAAATTCCTGTATTGAAATTGCCTTATCTTGATACTTGATATTGATCACAGAGTACAAATTGCAAGAATAGTGTAACATATTAGCATAATCTTTTGATCCTGCAATCTTAATCCATCTTTAATTCTTACTTTATATAAAAGTGTTTGGATGTGGTAGGACAGGTATAATCTCTGTAATTTTAATGGCTTAACATGATTTAAATATCTGCCTATGTACTTTTATTTCTATGAAAGTTAAAAGTTGTTGAACTGTTATTGTGATATCTGTCTGCATTTGGTGAAAGGGGTTGGTTGAGAACAGGGGAGTGGAAACCACTCATCTGGTATAGTGGTGACCTGATGTAACAGATATATTGCAACCTTGTATATATTGCAACTGTGTATTGCCCTATAGGAAATGTTCAACTAATACGAAATTCTAAATTTAAAAAGTTTATGAGACAATTGTTATAGAGAACTAAGTGTCATCTTTAAAATACCGGAAGCTTTTTAAGATTAAGATCTGAGGCTGAAGTATCTTCCACCTTACCTCCATTCCCTCAAAAAGAATAAAAGCTGTAGGTTCCATTACAGTGCCTGTAATTTCGGCAGTAGGCAGAGCATCTAAAGGTAGTGGAGTTGAGACTGGCCAAAGGTTAGAGCAGCTCAGTTTTGCATCTTCCTCTGGCTAAAATTACCAAAGTTCTGTCTTTAGTCATCCCTCCTCTTCTGTGGCTTGTCATGACACGAGGCAAGGACTGTTTCCTTTAAGTACCAGCTCAAAGATGTCTGTCATAACCCATATGGTTTTGTCCTCAATACTATGCAAACTGAGGATCACTAAAATTCATTCAGAATAAAAGTTAAATGACTGCTTTGAATAGGTGGTATTTTCCTTGTGATGTGTCACATTTTCTGTTTCACAACTATAGAATGATTTATTTTTAGGTACTTCAAACCACCTTTTTAAAGTGCCCACGTTGAAGTCTGGAAATGGAACACTAATTAGAATGTTAATATTGAATGCATTGTGCAAATGCAGCTTATTTTTATTACATACGTAGCTAACATGCCTCCAAAATAAGATTCAATAAACATAAAAAACCCTGTAAAATGTCAAGTGCTCTTGACAAACTCCTGCTGATTCCAACAAATACATCTCATTCCTCTGCCATTACAGTTTTGAATACACAGCGTGAAGAAGTACTGTGTGGTGCTTTTGAAATCAGTGTTTTAAGAGCAACCCTGTAATTAAAATCCACCCTAAGCCCCTACAGTGCAAAGAAGTACCTATGAAATATGTTCTGATAACTGATGTACTTTGTGCTGATCAACATCTTTTCTTCTGATTCACAGAAGTGAGCTGTGCCAACAAAAACTTCGTAGCCAGGAGCTCATTTCCCAGCTGGAAATAACAAACGAGAAGGTGACTGAGGTAAGATAATGACTGATGTGACAGCACTTTCAGTTACAACCTAGTGTGTGTACACTTGGATTTTAACAGAAACCTATCTAGGTGAGTTATGTTACCAGTTTAAAGGAAATTAAGGCTTTTTGACAGGGATAGTCAGTAATAATTGGAAAGCCTCCCTGTTTCTGCTAACTGACATGTTCAAAGGGCAGGAAGACAAATGAACTTTACTCTCAAATTATAAATGCTAAAGGAGAGATCATCTTTAAGGTGACTAATTTGGCAATTCTAGACAATTCAGGAAGTGTTTCTGAATTTACTTATGCCTATGGATTCATGCAAGTCTCTGAACAGGAGTGGGCATTGACATTATGGATAATGTAGCATAGAGATACCAAGTTCTCCACATGCTATGTGGAATAGTAGAATTTACATTCTGTGTCCACATATCCGCATAGCAAAAGCATTATCCATTGAAGATCAAGGGCAAGGTTGTTTTGGACTGTGCATTGTTCAGTAATTAACAGTTACTTTAGAAAAGGGCTTTCCTGTCAGCCTCATAAATTTGGGATAGCTAAAACATTTACATGGTAAGGTGGCATGAATTAAATTACCTGAATTAAAATGTCAGCATTAATGCATTTTGCTTCAAGGTGGTGAAATGAGTAAAACTTCCTCTGAAAGGAAGAGTCATTTCACATCATATTTGAGCTGGAAATTCTCTATATGTCAGCAGTTTGTCTTCAGGCTTATTGTAAAGGGAAAACATTTTCCCTTCTGATGTTCCTCTTGTGTTAGGCTTTTTTGCTACAGTATGTGTGAATTCAGTGAAAAGAACTTGACATTGGTAATGAGATACTCTCTTTACACAGGATGAGACATTAAAGATGGAATATCGTGAATACATTGATAGGCTGCAAAGGCGACTGATTCAGGCGGAACAGAGGGCAGCCACAGCATCTCAACAGGTACACAACTCACAGAAAGTGTTATCTAAACACATTGAATACAAAAAGCACAGTGGTACTCACATCAGGCAGAGGTGATCATTTATGTGCATTATGACTAATACAATTTTCACAACAAACTTTTATTTTGAATGTATTGCCTTCTGACAGGATGCTTATGTGACAGTGTAGGTTTGTTTATGGAAACCAGTTTGGTGTGTATTAAACTTTAAAATGTGTGAATGAAGTTATACAATCATTTCCAGCTTCAGAAATGGCAGCAAGCTAGCAAAGACAAAACAGCCCCCTTTCACTAACTCCAGCTACTGTTTGAACAGAGCAGGTTGTTTATTGAAGAACGCCCCACTGCAGTTACCATCAGCTACGTATAACAGCTGCAGTAACTCCTGCAATGACAAAAATACTGAAAATTGTGCAGACAGAATAGGAAATACTTGTTTTTTCCCAGGCCATGGGGGAAGAGGGGAAAGAGAGATAGTGTTTGTATGTCACTGTTGAATTTTTCCATACTATTTAGGCTATAAAACTTGAAGCAAATCTCATGGAGGTTTATTCACTGGGATCACTTGTTTACCAAGTTTACCAAGATGGTCGTTCTGCCTCCTACTTTTTTTACAGTGATTTAGGAAACCTATTTGCAAATTACAACTTGTTAATGTGGATGACCCCACATGAACTGCAGAAAGAAAGTGTTTGACTGACCTAAACTGTGAATAAATGGGTGTAGCTGCCAAGCTGTCTTAACATTAGCTGTGGTTCCTGGCTCTAAATGCTCTCTGTCATGGCAAGGTCTACTCAGCTGCTTAAGATTTGCTCTGAAAGAGTAATTTATTTAGTTATTTATTTAACCTCCTGTTTGTTATGTAGATCTGATCAGCTCTTGTATTCCTGGGATGCTGTCTTCCCATAAAAAACCAAACACAGTCATGTCACATTTTAAGGGAGTAAACTTGTGGCCTCAGTGCCTAGAGGAAAAGGTCTTGTTCCTGCAAACATTGGTAAATGGCTGTTCCTCACCAGGCTCTCTCTGAAAAGGAACAAAGAGATTTGATAGATGCTGAGCAGCCAAACTGTTGCCCAGATCTTGTTGCCAGACTTTAGAACTGCATTGCCCTCTTCAAGCTTGGCAGAGGTTACTGCTGCCAGCTGTCAGACCTGGCTGCTCTGTAGTGACTTCAGAACCGCTGTGACAAGCCTCTTCCTTTTTTCTCCCCAACCCAAGAAAAGACATATGAGCATTGTCCCTGCTAAAAGCTGGAAAAAGAGGTTTCCAGAGCATAGTGCTGCAAGAATGTCCGCTCTTCTGAATCTGGGTGTTTATTCCCTTCTCAAAAGACTGAATGTTCATGTATGTGTTCCCTCAGATTCAGAATGGTGATTCTCTGTGTTCTCAGTCTGTGGGCTGAGGACTGCTTTCTGACTTAATCGTGTGTTCTCATTACATTATCTAGTTTACTTGTAAAATTAAATCAAATACAGGCTATAGAAGGACTAGTAGGGAGCCTAGAAATTAAAGTTTTATTGTAGTCAGTTCAATTACTCTAAATCTGAAATAATAGTAATTCAATAAGAAACATAAAAAATACAGGGTAATGTCTGCACCGGTTTAAAATGTGTCTGTTCTGCAGTTGTTTTTTAAAGCATGCTCCTGCTACCTGATTTTTTATCATCTTGAATTCTTTGGGACCTAAAATAAGGCAAAAGCTGTAGTAATTACAGAGCACATTGTAAATTCTATTGTTTATCCCCAATTCCCAATTACATGTGCTTGTTCTCTCTCCTTTCCTTCAATATGGAAGTTCTGCTGTTACTTTGATCCTACAAAGAATTACTAAGAAACTGTTTGCTTATGTTTCATTACAGCTCAGCCTGATAACTACACAGAATAAAAAAGCTGCTTCCCTGAAGGATCTGGAAAATATTTAAACACATGTACTGCTCACACACCATGTGAGAGCTAAGAAGATTGCTGGAGAAACTTCATATTGGAGCACTAAAGTAAAATGCACAGCAAGGCTTGTAAAACTAATACATTTTCTGGTTTATTCCGGTATGAAAGGGAGTGGATAAAGATCCTGTCTCTCTTTGCACAATAAAGATTGGAGGAAGACTGCAGAATGCTGTCATTAAAGTCCTTTAATAGAGCAGATGAAATCTTACACAATGCTGTGCTATACTTGTTAAAAATGCACCAACTCCAAGTATGACAAGATTGTGTATAGGGAGTATATAACGCCTGTATTGAAATTCCTCTCGGCTTTACCCACGTACAGTTGATACCTTTTATTTTTCTTTATAGTGCAGTAACTTAGGAACAATTTGAGTCATAATAAGACTAATTACATATAATGAATGTCAAATAGTTGCTGGTTTTGTCGTCCGTATTTAAGCTGCAAGATGCCTCCGTTGCCTTCCAGTTTTAAGTATTTAGCTCAGTTTGGTCTGGTGCCCCTGGAACACAGGTAGTAACTAAAATGCTACTACAGCTCCTCAGACAGTTCAGTTCTAAGGACTGTAGTATTTCTGCAATTATGCTTTTTCTTACTAATTACTATTTTGCAATTACTTTACAATTCCTTGCTTTTCTGTTAATCTGTTCCCTTGGTTTGTACATGTCTGGGAACTTCCATTCTCTGTGACTTCAATTTGCTTAAAGGTGAAGTCATCCAGCTCTTTGAAATAGTGGGATTGAATTCTACAGATGCCAATATGTGGGATTCCTCGTGTACATGTTTTTCTTAGATGTGAAGTTTCTCATCTATCAACTATTCTAAAATCAGAGCTGAACTCCATTTTTTCTTTCAGCATATAATATAAGCATTTGATAGGTGTTAACTGATTTTGAAGGGCTGCCATCTTGGCCTTAAGTGACATAATTTCTTGTCCTTCCTCTTAAATGTCAATATAATTTTGATTTCTAACTTCTAATTCAGTTGATGGGTAATGCTTGCCCAAAACTGCTGGTTTGAACTAACAAACCTATACAATCATGGCAAGGGATCTTCACCATATTTGCATTTTAAAACAGAGCTGGGTTAATCACCTCATGGAAGCAAGACTCTGTGCCACCTCCTGAAATCCTGGCTGAAACCCAGAGCCTGCAAGATGGAAGCAACCTCAGGAACAATTCCTTCTTACTGCAGGGGAAGTCACTAGTTCCTACAGCAGTACACGCATCTTTACTAGTGCTTTCTCCATTTGATATATACCTGTAGCTGTTGCAATCTAATTTTGCTAAGAAGATGTTAAAGATTCTTCAAAGCAACATGGATACGGTGTCCAAAAGCTGCGTAAGTCTGTTGGGGTGAGTTTTATCCATCAGCCATGTGTATCATACAGAGGGAGGCAAGTACCAAGCACCTTATTTTCATTTGCATAATGCACAGCTGCAATGATCACAGACCACCTGGAAGATTTTGTGAGCTGTTAATCCCCTTCATTCCTCAAAGACAGGCTCTGGCTGTGAAATGAAGGCTGGCTGGAAGCAGCAGGCAAGTCTAAGTATTTCTGTATTTGTTCCTCATGCATAGAAGGGCACCTGTGTGGTTCCTCACTAACTATGGGTACATTCATTTCACCTTGGGGTGTAGCTCTTGTGTGATGGCTGTTTGCCAGAATAGGAATTGCAGTGGTGATACAAGCACCTAATAGTGAAGGTGCAGAAGAGCAATTACAGCACCTGACACAGGTGCCTGATCCTCTGAGCAGCTAAAAACAGACCAGATGCATTTGGAAGAACCAGGAAAAGGAGTGTGGTAACATTTTGCTCATCATCCTGTCATGTTCCTTTGGTGTCTAGAGGAGGCTGCTCCCATGTTGCTCCCAAGTTGGACTTTCAAAGGCAAAGCAATTGCTGAGGCAATTAAAACTTGGGACTTGCTATTTAGCTAAGTTTTGCTCCTTTCCTTGTAACTTTAGACTGTTTCATGGCATGGAGCTTTCCAGTTAGCTGTCCCAGTTGTTTCCTATTTGTTTCTTGTTGTTCTTCCATTGAAAAGTTTGTTTTTCCCTGATCTTCCTTTCCCCACCAGGTTTTAAGTAGTTTAAAGACTCCTTAGTGTGGTAGTACTGCCTCCCATTGACTAAAACATTCTTGACTGTGTTTACTTAGGAAACATTTCCAGGTTATCAGATTGTTTGCATTCAATAGGTGAGATTTCTTTTTGGGTCTTCTCAAGAGCCCTACTCCTTGTGACACAGGCCAGATGGTGAAAGACCTATCACTGCTGTTCTTCAAGATGCATTGCTAGATGTGAGCCTTGACAGCCTTGTCATTTTCTTGCTCTGCCCCAGTCCATTCCATATTTCTGTATCTTGAATTTAGAGGAATCTTCATCTCCTAGAAATCCTGCTATAGGAGCAAATGTTCTCTCAGCAATGCTTGACCCCAGGCAGTTTAGAATGTGAAATGAATGTTCAGCCTCATTATCCTGAAGATCCACAGGTACAAAACTTGGTGTTCTTCTTCCAGTGCAACATGAATGAAGGTTATGGACTTTGGAAGGACATCATAGATCAACAAATGTGAATGTTTTGAGGTAAGCAACATCTCTTGAAGAATCTAAAGGGAAAAAGCATGCTGCTCTGTTAATGGGATAGGTACAGCAGTCAGTAACAAGTAGTCCTAAAAGAAACCCCTAAAAAATCTTGCAATTACAGTGTGCATTGTGATACCTGTACTGATCGAAATTAAGTGTTTTAACCATGAAAGTTGTTCACACCATTGCAGTGAAGTGCTTCTGTCAGAACCCAAACAAAAATACTGCAAAGTTTAAAACGCTGCTGGCAAGGATACTGCAAAAATGTACAGCATTTATTCACATACAGACAAAAGGCACAATTCTACCAAATATTTTAACAAAAAATACAGCTGTCTTCAACTAGGTCTTTAGAAATACTTCAAAAAAGGGAGAAAATAAATACAGGATTGGGCCATGTCATATAAAATAGTAGTCTCTACATATACTTATTTCTATCTGTTTCTCTTCATGCACCTTTTTTTAAATTAATTTCAGCTGAATGGACACCCAAGCTAGGCACATAGTGAAAAATCTTCTGTACAAGTTTTACAAATGTAATGACAATTTTCTCAGATTTCTGAAATTAAAATTTATACACAACACATAGAACCCTTCATTTACATTTGTGTGAGTTTATAACCTAACCAGTGGCATTCCAGGCAACTTTACAGACATTCAACTAGCCTACGGTTTGACAGAACACACCAGTCATATCAAAGATTTCTTGGTCAGTCTGCACAAGGAAAGAGAATGCTTGAAAACAGAAATCTAGCAAATCCCAATAAAACACAGGGTTTGCACTAACTTAAACAGCTTCTGCTGAAAGCTAAGCATGGAGACAAACTAACTTGCTAAGCTGGTCGTACCACAGCCAGCTCCCAGCCTTTTTGGTTTTGGTTCAACTCAACTGGAAACATTACAAAACTTTTTACCCTAAATGTCAGGGGACAAAACAGGTAAGGCATTAACTGCACAATGTTAGCATTCATAATAGTGCAAATTAACAAGGTACCTCTTTCCAGCTGGTGTGAGGTTGAAGGTTAACTCAATCCAAATTTAGGTTACTCCATCTATGGCTTGACAAACAATTCTCATGTGGTCATGCTCTTTCTTACAAAAAATATCAGTGTCTGTCTAGAGAACATTGCTGACTGTTGAGTAGAACTGGCTTACTTTTACCTCTAGTCTATCTGCTGTTTGTACTTGGAACACATCCCAAGAGTGACTACATAACCTCAGCCACCTGTGCCCTGCCTGACTTTCCCCTTTTTTAAGTCTGATGACTGGAGAACAGCAATAGGATTTTAAAAGTAGACTATCTTACATAAAATTCCCCTTCCTCAAAAGGTTAAGACTTCTCAGTTTGACAACAGTAATAGAGATGCCTTCTGCTGAAGTATTTACTTGATAATGGTAACTTGCCTATACCAAGATAGGATGTTAATAAGCCTTTTTTATTTTCTGATTGAACTCTCTGGAAGACTCAGTTACGGCAGAGGAATTCGGTGTTGTCAAGTGTTCCCCGCTCCGGAGGCAAGGGTCTGACATTCTGAAATGAGTGGATATTGTAACAGCAGGCTCAGAGAAGGAAAGGAGAGGAGAAGCTTATTTATGCCTTTCATTGCTGCTAAAACTTTTTCACCAGTACATACCTGTCTTAAATCTACAGGCTCCTAACACTCCACTGTGACGTGTGCGTTCTACTTGGTACAAAAATGTTGTCACAACCTGTTAATATTATTGCTGACAGCTTAGTAATTATTGCCATTTGCAATTATTAAAAAAGTACACAATCACAATATGAGTTCCCTCTTCCATCAAATCTACTCCAGAATAGAATGAAATAGCTTTTCTTCATTTGACTGAAAAGAGCTAATCAGAATTTATTGCTTTTGCATTTTATTCTATTTAAAAATATATATTCATGTCCATTTAAAGCAACCTTTTTAGTGTCGTAAGTCTGGCTTTCCCCATACATACCATTAGTGCATCTGTGGTGGTCTTTGGGAAATCCTACTGACTAGTGCCCTAGAAAACTTCTGTCTTGAATTGTCATCACATGCCTAGAGGAAGGTGACTGACTGGTGATGAATTATTCCATGGGGTGCTGGAATCCACAAACATGCCCCTTGCTCAGAACTGTGCTAACTGGGAGCATCCTCTGTGCTCAGTCTTTTCAGCCCTGGTCTCTCCCTTCCTCCTTCTCCAGTACACCATGGCTATGCCTGGTCATCATTTACATGTAAACTCTGGAGGAGCGTGAGGAGGGGTTTGACCTGTGCCCTAACTGAATGCGACAGACACATTCTGCAAAGAGAGAAAGAGCTGCCACCATCCACGGACAGTGTTCATTTGTAATGGGATTTAGCAGTGCAGTATGGTCTAACAACCATCTCCCATTCCATACACAAGTTAAATTAAGAGTTTGTGCTTTTCCAGAAAGCAGGAGAAGGAAGTAAAATTTTCAGTGCCTTTTAGCTAAAAGGGATGAATGCAGCCTGATTCCTCCTACCGACCCTAGCCCCTGCTAAAAGATTGTAAGTTATTTTAGTGTTCATCCCAAATCCTATTTTAGTAGTGTCATTTCTCTGCTTACTCAGGAAAGTTGCAAATAAAGGAGATTCAAACTTCTCACAGAAATGAGGGAGGTAAGAGCGTGGGAAGATGGGGCAGAGCAAAAAACAAATACCTTAAAACACCTTTAAGTGCATGTAAACATATTTAAACAACTCAGAAAGAATGGGTTATTGTCAGTCTGTAGCCATGTTTAAGAATGCTCCTCTCTCACACCAATGAATAATGTGGAGTTGGCTTGTAGGCAGTGATTCTACTGACAACGTGCCTCTCTGTCTAGTCAGGATGCCAGGATGCTTCTCCGAATAATCTCCGTCCTCCTGCTGATGGTGGTGTTTGGACTGAGCCTCTGCTGCCTGCACTTTTTTCCAACCACTTCAGTCTCAGAGTCACTCATTTCAGCATCAGGGACATATCCATCATTCTCACTGTCAGGCTTTAACTTGCTTTTTGTCCTGTCCTTCGGCAGAACTCTGCCCATGCCCACATAGGAGTAGCTGGAGTTCTGGCAGCAGGACTCCTCCAGGCTCTCAGAGCCCTGCTGTTGCCTCTCCCCCTTCTTTGGAATTCGGAATCCGCCCCAGTTTTTCACTGGGCTTGTGGGCGTGGTAGGCACTTTAACAGCTCTCTGATTAGAGTTTACTTTGATGAGACCTCCATTGCATTTAGGCACCATATCCCTTCGAGCGCCAGGTGCTGACCGACCATTGGACTGGTTCATAGTCCTTTTGTCATCCAGTTGCCTCTGAGAGAGTTCCGTGGGTCTCAGTGGTTTGTGGTTGTGTTTAGAAGTCTTATCTTTCAGTTCTGCCTTGGCTACCTCACACTGTGAGCGACTGTCTCTCCTCTTCCTGTGGTCTGGTATAAGTACACCATTTTTCTGCTGTGCTGACACAATCCGTGCTTCTGCAAAGGTCTTGTCAAAATTTAAAACGCTACCTGGAGCTGTGCCACCTTCCCTTGAGCTGGGCTGCCTCACCAGGGATTTGCTGTCATCTTGAGACCTGTCTCTTACTCGGTCTCTCTTGTGCGATTTTTTCAAGGAGTGGGTTAGAGATGTGCCCATTCGTTTCCTGAAGAACGCAGAATGCCACTTCAGATCCTCAATCTTAGGGGCACTGGGATCCAAAGATGGACTGTTGAACAACACAGTGTTTTTCACTGAGGAGAATGAGGAAGGCACACCTGAATGCAAACAAACAAAGTTCAAGTCAAGCAATTCCATGTCTGTGAAAACAGCAGTTTTGCATGACATGTCCATATTAGAAATGGGTCTTTGGTTGCCTGTCCTGCACCTTTACACCACAACTCCATGCCTACGTTGTGCTGCACCTAACCTAATTACACTTGTAGCAAATACAAGTCCTAGCACTACTTTTTTATCCACTGAGACAGAGATACTTCTCAGAGCAGGAGGCAAAAATCAACCAGGAAGTTGATCCCACTAAAATACTGTTTGTTAGTTACTGAATACTTAAGGGATAATCTAGTCACTGAAGTTAATTTTGAAGGTATTCATCTTTCTGAGCAAAGATTGTCATATGGCCCCTGAATCTGATTCATGCTCTCCCTGTCATAAGGAGTCATTAGAGAATCACACCAGCAAGGAGCAGAAGCAGCAAGCCAGCCTTATCCACATGGATACAGGCAGACACAGCAGTTCCTGCAACAATGTACCCACCATTCCAGCTGCACACATTCTCATTCCTTCTCTCACCACATGGTAGACTCCACCACATCTTAGTAAGAACAAATGAGGTCCTGTTTGTCCTTCACAATCAGCCATCAGCTTGTAACCAAACCATGTGCCTGTGCTCTTGCATGAGGCATACCTGTAATGCTTTTTTGTTCCAAATGCTTGGCGTAGCTATTAAATATCTGTTCTTGAACTTTGCAAATAGATCTCTTGATTTTTTCCCTCCGTGTCACCATGTAAGTGAGGTTACGCACCTGGAAGACAGCGAGTGGGTGAGTTTTACAAGAATTGTGGTTCTATGATATTGTCTATCTCTGCTTTGAATTTATTCAAAAAGAGTCTTAAATACCATTTAATTGACAGATTATTCCATGAGATTTGGAGGGCTGCAGCATAGAAGTAACTTCTATGAACACCTAAATCACACACAAAGGAAAACCTAGAGAAATGTTGGACATCCTTAAATGCGCTCAATAGGAAATACCTCCTAGATGAGGGTATCACTGAGTAGTACACATGGATGATTCCAAGGCTCCTCACTCAGTTCAGCCGCATACATTGTGGTGCCCTGTGAACTCTGTAGGCTGATCTCGAGAAATATAACAATTTTTGCAAAGGTTCCTTTTTTAAAAAATCCAGATTATCTGGGATATACAATCAGTGGGAACACAGAGTAGTAAAATACAAAAATCATTTATCCTGTTTTGACATCATGTTTAGAAATAGAAGGAATACAAACAGAATAATTTAAGATCCAGAGAACATAGTTACAAACCCTAATTATTTAGCAGATCAAAAAGAGGATGAAAAGAAATCTTGAGCAGGAACAAAAGATTCCAGGTAGCAGCTAGAATCTTGCCAAGCTAGAGAAGGGCCCTGGGCTGGAGTTGAAGCTAGAAAATACTAAGAAAAAAACCTGCAGCAATTCATTACAAGAGTAATTAGGCATCAGGATCCTTTACAAAGGATGCAATAGATGCATGAGCACCCGTTGTCTTGATATAAAGATTCTGGAAGAAAGGCTGTAGTTCACCTACAGGTTACTGAGGTAGGACCTCCTGGGCTGGCTTTCATCCATGACGTACATGAGCTGTAGGGATGTGAAAAACTAATTTCAGTCCTTTTTCTGGCTCTCACAGCTCTTAAATTCTACTGGTTAACCCAAAAAGGAAGGAATTAAGGTCCTTACAGGACCAGATGTACTTAAAACACCAAAGTGATCCTACTGAACTGTTCTTTAAATGTGAGTTGAACATCATTTGCCTCCCAAACCTACTATACAGATAGTCCAGGGAAATGTCATCCTACTCTGCTGTACCAATGAAAAACAGATCTGCTGCAAATCAAGGTAAGGTTCATAATCTTTTCCTTCTTGTGCACCAGCTGAAAGGAACATGAAAGTCTTAAAGGCTAAGAAGGCTCCAGCTGAGGGCTGCACTACAGTCCACAGCCATCAGTGTTAATAGTGAAAAAGCACTAAAAAATCCAATCAGTAATACATCACTAAAAAACCAAAAATACGACAGTCCACCTGTAGGAGATTGAATACTATGAGCCAAGACCTGCTGGCCCCTGACTAAGGGTGCAAAAGGTAATTGTTGTGCTCTGAAGAAATTCAGATGCAGCATGGGATGCCTGCGCTCATGGGCCATCACTGGGAGTGCAGTCTGTCATCTTGGCTGACTAGCCAGCACAGGTGATGCTGTCTTACCCGCTCCAGGTCCTGACGTAGGTGTGTGAAGAGCTGCAGCCTTCGGAACAGAACATCCTGTTCCCGTTTAGCCAGATTGTCTTCTTCATCCTTCTTTGGGGTAATCAAAGGCTTATTGAAGTTTGCTTTTCTCTTCAGCTTCCAGTATTGGTAAAGGAATTCCACCGGCTCCTCAGGCAGCTGCAGCACTTTAGCTACTTCCAAAGACTGAACAAATGTATAGAACTCATCCTCCAGCTGCTGGAGTTTTTGCTTGCGGAGGCTGACTCTGTGGGCCTCTTCCTGGTTTTGATCCATATTGTGGAAAGGGTCAATGTGGGGAGGAAGAGAGCTGTCCTGAATCCCCTTCTCCTGACCTGGGCTTTCATTTGAAGTCTCATCATCCACTTTCCTGGTGGAGCAGTGCTTGGGACAGTATGATTTGAACTTCACCTCATCATTCTCTGCCAGTATGGTCTTCATCTCCAAGCCACGGTCAAACGCACAGGTAACGTGAAAGGCTGTTCTGCAGTTCTTCACTGAACACTACAGAAATTAGATTAAAATTAATCAAATAAAGAATCCAATAAAGAATCAAATAAAAAAATAAGAAACCATACTGCCTAAAACTATTCAAGCAGCCAGGGCTGCTTTGGAAGAAGAATGCTGTTACTGCACATACTTCCTTGTTCTCTTTTAATTAAGTTTATGATTTAGTTCTTTAAGGTTAGGAAAGGATCAAGTGGCCCAGAGGGACAGGAGTGGTTAACCTCTCCCAGCCCCATCACCACTATTCCATAACCAGCAAAACCACAAAAGGAGCATTCCTACTGATACCAGAGCCACTTGTGTATGACAGCAATACCCAAAGGCAAGTGTTCCACCTTGGACTGTGCCAGCATGAGGGGGGAAAAAACATCTCAGTGGCTCCAGGCCAGTCTGAGACTTTTAATTAAAAGCCTTTCCTAGCACCTGGACTCATTCTAGCCAAAGGGCCTCAGTCAAGGGGATTTGTTTTTTCTGCTGTTACCTCAATTTTATAATGTCAAATATTAAATCACTGTCAACCATTACTTCACTGAGTACAGCCCTCACCTAACTTCACTTGGGAGATGAGTAGAACAGGAAATTCAACTTTTTTGTGATTTTTCTTATTTCCCAGTGAACCCAGCTGTCATGGAGTGATGGGCACTAGTTCAGCTAATTTAGCATTTCATTTCCATTATATCTAACTTCCTTCTGCAAAATGCTGTCATAGCCATCACCAGCCACCAACTGATAGGTCCATATATATATAAGCATGCATACACACACATATGTGTTTGTATCCACTCACCTGCCTCCGGTGAACAGGATTTAAAGAGGAAATGAAACTAGGAAACAAAACTATGCTTAACCCAAGCCATCGACCCTGAAAGAGCACTACACTGCACTAGGATGTTTACACAGCACTTTGTAAAGAAGCAAATCTCTCTCCTCTGGGTTTTCCTGCTCAGGTTGACTCAGTAGCCAGATGGCTTATAAAGGTACAGCAGGGTTTAAACTGTCCAAGTTTCAAATGAACATATAAAAGGAATTTAAAAATACCAAATGCTTTTTACTCTCCTAATAACAAACAGGGCAGAAGTGTCCCAAATGGAACACTGAGCAGTACAGAGGAGTACTTTAGCCATAATTGGCTCTTATTGCAGCTCATGTTTTATTGGGAGAAGAGGGGAAAAACTGTCTCATCAGAAGGAAATCTGCTGAACCTGGGAGAACATGCAGTCTTGGTTTTCCCAGCTTATTGCAGCTGCTCTCTGCCCAGCCTGCTTTCCTAATTGTTGAGCATATCTCAGAACGTGATGGTTTGGAAAACAGACAAAACCGTTTCAACGATGTAACAGTGGCCAATATGAAGGGGACAGCTCTGAAGGAGGTGTTACGATTGCAAATTTATATGCTGTGGACAGATTTATTTTCTCTAGTTAACATTCCCTATTTTATATATTCTTTACATGGAAGCGGACTGATAAGTTTCACTGAAACTACTGCTGCATTGCTGGTCTACAGCTCTTTTGGCAACCTCATAAAATGACTTGGAGCAGAGGGGAAAAGGGAAATTGATATAAACTAAAAGTAGTGTGGGATTTGAGCAATTTCTGTGCCTTAATGCTGGTCTAACCACCATGGATCCTGTAACATCAGGCTAGACTCAAAAAAGCAAGGGTTCTACTTCAGCCTCCTTATGAGACTGTAGTATCATCCTCTCTGTCTCAGGGAGCTTCCTGAGGATAATTTTGCTGAAGTACTGGAGGTGCTTTGAGGGTGAAGAGCATCACCTGAACACCAAGCTGCATCTTCCATCTTTTCCTACAAGATCACAACACTGCCCCAAATTGGTCACCTGTCCTTACATTTCCTCATCAAAGTTTTGTCTGCTATCTCAGGAAACCAAAAACCCCTTCTTTAAAAAATCTGAGGCTTGGATATGTGTTTTCTCAATCTTTCTAGAGTTTAAAATTGTTCTTAAAAGATTTATTTAACATTTCTGAGTGGTTTTCCACTGTAAAGGATCTGCAGGTGGTTTACAGGCAACAACCCAATGTAACAATGCATGTGAAATGACACTGTCGAGTCTGAAATGTTCTGGTGCAGATCAGTTCAGTTATTAAACAACAACAATTTACAGGCTGTGGTCAGAAAAGCTGAATCTAAATCCAACAGAAACTACAGAGAGAATTCTAAAGGTGGCCCATGAGACAAACTGACACCGGTCCAAAAATGTGAGTTGTTGGTATTAAACAGTTTGGAAATCACTACATAGGGACTAGCAGATAGGTTTTAGCATACAAGCATCATTTGCCTATGTGGTACATCACAGAAATATATTTTTTTCCTCAACAAC
Source organism: Sakesphorus luctuosus (assembly GCA_013396695.1). NCBI lineage: Eukaryota > Metazoa > Chordata > Aves > Passeriformes > Thamnophilidae > Sakesphorus > Sakesphorus luctuosus. The sequence continues at coordinate 385,753 of VWZD01003789.1, forward strand.
ATACATCAATTTTATATCAGTGTAGTAATAAAAGTATCAGCCTATCAAGAAATTAGGAAGTTTTGGATGACCTGGCTACTATTATTAAAATTTTACTAGAAGTAAAAGCATGCTAACACTCAAAAGCCTTTTGTGTGCACTTATGTCCATAGTAACAACGTGGAACACATTTTGTTATCTACTGAAAGCTGACAAAACCCTCACAAGATATCTGTATGATTAAATTACCTGTATAGAAGCTCCAACTTTTTCATTACAAAGGCTGCACACCAGTGCCCATCTACTGCTGGGAATGTGCGAAACTTTTGTGATGGGTTCCATTTTTTCTGGACTTCCAATGCTCACCTAAGAGAAAAAACGTTAAAATCAGAGTGACTATGACACTGTTAACTGAAAAGAGGAACAATTTTATCAAAGAAATTTACTGTGTGCATATGCAGCCTAAGCATGTTCCAAATTCCTCAGTTTATAAGGAAATAAAATTCTTTAAAAAGAAAAATCAGTTTCAAGATGAAACCCACCAATTTCAGATTATCATAAAAGATGAATACTTTGAGAACATGCAGGAATTCTCACTGTCACATCCAAACCTTCCTGATTCACTTTTAATGTTCCATTTACAAAATGAAACAAAATACCCTTTGTCCTTTTTAAATGAGCTTTGCCAGCAACAAAAGGCCTCATTTTCCAAGGCTTTTTTTAAAGATGAAGCATCATCCCACCAGATTTTATATCTAACTAAAATTCTTTGATACTGCCTTCCTAAGTCCACTGTATCTATACTACACATATTACACCAACTCCCAAAATCACCGCAGCAGCCCTAAACTCCCAGAGGATCGGTACATACCTCTGGAATCCACAGAGCACAGCTAACATGCACCCACTTGGTGCCACTCCGGGTTGGTTTCATGGCACCGCCCTTCTTGGGACACAGGAGGCACTTGGGCTGAATGCCCAGCGCGCAGGTCCTGCAGAGCCAGCTGCCTTCCGGTACCTTCAGGATCCCATAACATGCCTGCGTTCCCACATACAGCAAAGAGAATGAAAACAAAAGCAAAAATATTCATTTCTATTACTTAGCTGTTTAAATATAGCCTCTCATGACTCTCAAAATTATTTTATTCAGAGGGAAAAGTGCAGAACAGCAACTAATTGAGACAACATTTTTCAGAACATTTCATCTTTATGGAGACCTCTATCCAAATTACTGCCAGTTTTAATGCACTTAAGTTTCAGGTTTGATGTGATCAGAGAACCACTGAAAACATCCACTTTCCTCCATGTATCTCATAGGGTAGCCACTTGTACATTACAGATCTTGTAGGCCTAGTTCTTTATCATTAGTACAAATGCATTGAAGTGATGCATATGTGAGGAAGTATGTTTCCTGCTGACCAGATAACAGTTTTCCGAAGAAAGAATGACAACACAAACTTTTTAAAGCTGGGAAGGAAATTCAGGCTGATAGGAAGGCATCTGCCACAGTAAGAATCATCCACTGAAACAGATATGCTAAAATTGTGTCTCTTCTTTCATATAAAAAAACGTAACTACCACAAAAAGGCATCACATCGTGGTGCTTCCTTAGGTCGGCTCAGTAGGTTCTCTGTTTTATCTGTAATAAATCCTACCTATACCCCTACTGATTGCTTTTTCCCCCTCCCTGCTGAGCCTAAGGTTCTGATACTAAAGGTGTGTTAGCCCCAGAACTGCACAAGGAGGGGAAAATAGAACAAAAGATGTGACCAGGTGAGAATGTACAACAGTGCACATATGTATGTTTTGGGGAGGGCAATTCCTCACCTTACAACTTCCTCCACACATGGACAATACCACTTTTAACTCTCTTAGCATGACATTTCTAGAATTACTCAATCACATAATTTCTGAATTCATCCCATTGCTCAATGGCAAACCCTGCAACAACTTAACAGATTGATATCTGTCACTGGAAAAAAATCCAACATGTTACCTTCAGTGGTTTGGAAAAGATTCTATCACCACCCTACATCCCCTTGCTGTGCCTGGGCTGCCATACCTGGTGCACACAAATATTGCATTTGTCACAGAACACCATTTCATTGCCATCTTCTCCATCTGGAGACTGACAGACGTCACAGACAACATCTTCATCATATTCAATCCCAAGTCCTTCTTCTGTCTCAATAGCATGATTCATGTTATCATAGCAGCGTTGTTCAAACTCCTCCATGACCCTTTCCATCGTGTACTCATCGAGCTCGGGCATCCCTGGAAGATAGGAGTTGTTAACTTAGTTAAAGAGAGTCATAACCATTGCCACGTATGACTCCACCTTCTTTTTTAGCAGCTGAGTAGATATAGCCAACTCCCATATGTACACATTTCATTCCTAGACAATGATGTCTATCCAGCATAAAACAGGGAAACTTTACAAAAAAGTCAAAGTTGTCTTATTACTGTATGGAACTAACAGAAGTGGAGTATCCAAATCTTTCAAAATTCTGGCAAAAATTTCCACAAACTGATTTTGGTTTTCTGGTTTTGTTCTCCTCTTTCCTTCTGGACAACACCATCTGTGGCTTTTGCTCCAATTTTGCCACCCAGATGTTGACTCTTTGGTGAAAAATTTGAAAGCTAAGGGAACCTGCTGCTGCTGTTTTCCTGAAGACAACAGGAAAGGTAAGCTAAACCCTGGAATCGTAACTGAAATCCTCTTAAGCCCAACACTAAGCCTGTGCAGGATTACACATGAGATCTAGAAAAAAGACCTGGATGAGAGACCAGGTCCAGACTGGGTCATTTGTTTCTTTCATGTGTTGGCTTAAAAAGCAGAAATAGCTCTAAGTGGTAACCTTGTGGCTGACCAGTTTTTCAGCCATGCCACGTGTGGGCTACAGTCAGGTAAAACATGTTTGACTAAACTGTAGCCCAAAGCAGAGAACTGCCACAATGCCAAAACAAAAACCAACAGTGCTCCCCAACATGTCCAAACCTCTTCCATGTGGCACAGCATCTTTGCCCTTATCTGAACAATCTGTTGAAAGTTCTGGGCTGACCTACATTCTATTCAGTTCCACTGAAATGCTCTCATGAAGCACATACCTTACCAAAGAAGTGTTCCTGTTCTTGCCCCTCTCCCCTGTCCTTTCCCACACACAACCCACTCTGCAGAGGAGAAGGGAGCAGATGCTCCCCTTGTGACAGCTAAGTCTCCTGGTATGGAACTAAAGCACATGGTTACAGTGAGTTTTGGCAATTTCCTGCAATAAGTGACTGCAGTAACTCCTTACTGTCTCATTTCCTGTGCCATTCAGCTGGCTTAGGTTCTTTAAACCTCCCAAGACTCATTGTCTTGCCTTCTTCACACTGAACACCACTAACTAAAAAGATGATACAGATTTGGGCTGAAGATAAAAATAAGTAAGTAGGACTACCTGGAAAAACTACCAGAATGGTCTTTCTGATGTTCTCTTTGAGAATCTGGATGCAAACTGGGAACTTTGTTAGAATTCCTTTACAAAAGGGAAAGCAGTAGAATGAAAAAAAAAACCATGTGGCCAGATTCAGACCACGCCTAAGCAGATACAATGCAGCATTTATGAAGGCCTCTATCTTAGGGCTTAATCATTTCAGGTCTGGTTTCCCATGGCTACCCCAACTCACAGGATTTCCATCTCCTCATACCTCTATGACCTCTTCTCAGTGCTGTCCTCCCTGAAATTATTCATAAGATTGCCAGCTTTAAAAAGAAAAAGCAAAAAGAAGGCAACAAAACACTCATTGCTCACCCATTTCTTTGAATTCTCCATTGGCAAGTTGTAACCATGCTACATCCACATCATTGAGATCGTAGCGACATGTGCTGTCGGCCAAAGTTCGAATGTCAACATAGCCCAGCTCTGGAGGCTCCGAGCCCGAGGAAACAATGTATTTCCGTGGACGAGTAAATGTGACAGCTTTTGTCTCAGACACAATCCTGAAAGAGACAGAGAAGACATGAGGTGTGCTGGGTTGCTGAGAGGCTTGTTTCTAGAGAATTCAAAATGCCTCATTCTAAGTGACTAATAAACATCAGAGCAGCCATCTCACCATCTCAGCAATCATTTGGCACCACTGAGATTGGAAAACAGTACCATGCACTTCCATAACAGATTGGCAGTATTGTAAGAAATTAACTGGAGTTGTCTAGAAATCCAATTCATTACCAGCACTCTAAATGAAATTAAATATTAGAGCACAGTGCTGTGCTTACTCTTACCTGAAACTCACACTCATTTAAAGCTAAAGTAGGAACACTGTATTTACATAGCGATGGCTGCCATACACACAAGTATTAAACTCTGGTTTAAGACTTTTTTAAAATCAATCTGTTTAATTACAGAACCAAGAACAGAAACAGTCAAGGAAAAAGTAGTATTTCCAGCTGTCTCAGCAGAGGACATTGCACCTGCTCTTAGTTAATGGCATGTACTGAAATTCAGTTTGGATGAAACTTCACGACATAACCTGGGTACCTTCAGGAGCGACAGGCCACACTGCCAAATGTCTGCTACCTGCAGCACCAGCGGAGGTGATTTTTTGTTGTGCTAGTTCTACAAAGGAGGAGATTGCACCAGTGTGAGGCTGAAACTCTATGCTGGAAACAACCTAAGCTCCACAATAAGCAGGACATTTCCCCCCTCTGAGGTTCAGCGTGTTAACTTGTCTTCTCCTAGCAGAAGACCCTTATGTGCCACTACTGTATTTGCACAAATAGATCTCAGTAAGTCCTCTACCTATTTCAGTCTTCTGCACAGCACCAGAACTTCCCCTCTCTAGCTTATTTCAGACAATGATTAGAAATGGTAAGCAAGAGCCAAATGGTGAACTTGGGGCTCCTGAGGTGCTGTGAAAAAATACAAATGTGAATGACCTTGTCAGCCTAACTGCACTGCCTGAACTGTTTCTGGTTGTACTGCACAGTATTAAAATGTCACATACTACTGCACCTTCACAGAGAATTTACTTTCAACTGGGCGCTGCACTCCAAATCATAAATTCCTTCCTGAGTACCTCTCCACGTGGAAACCATAGCCTCTGAGCAGCACTCTGTACATGCTGTCTAAATACCATGGTAGTGGCACAGAAAAAACAAGCATAGCCAGTCTGACCTCAAAACAAACCCCTTTCCTGGTGTTATTTCTGTGGCAGAAAGAAGCAAAAAAACCCCCAACCCTTACTACATACTGAAAACCATTCAACTGAATGGTCCATTTGACCACATGCTTACAGTGGATCTCCAAACAGCCTCACTGCTTTCCCCTACTCTGCGCTGACCAGTCACTACAAGGCTAAACTTTTTATTTGCTGTTATGTATCTGACTAGCATCAGCTACCTGTACAGTCTTGGCTTCTGTCCTACACTGGGTATGATCTGTCTATTGCTCATGCAATGTAGAGAATACCCCCTTCACTCCTGAAGTTAGGCACAGAACAGCTCCTGCACTCCAGCACCACCCTGGCACAGCTCTGCAAGTATTCTGTGCAGGAGCAAAGAGAACAATTACCAGGCATCAGAGAACCACTCTGACCAGCAGATTTTCAGCAGCTAAACAAAAAGTGGTGCCTGATGTGTTGATACCTAAAACTGTGGGTGCCTCCTTTCCCTATCCTCTACATCTTAAATTTGGAGCAACATCTCTGTTGGCCTTTGGAAAGGCAAAGTTCTTTCCCAAGCAAGTACCTGCACCTGATACAGTCACCAAACCACTCCCTGAGAGATACATGGCAGAGATCCCATGGGAGGTTTTCCTCTGTTCAAGTCCACAGGTCTCCCATCCCTCCCACAGCCTTAGGAGATGCTTGAAAGAGAAATTAGTGAGGAGCAGACAATGTGAGGACAGGTACCACGTGCCTGCATCTCTGCAGGGCTGAGTGAGGTCAGTGTGAAAAAGGGAAATGGCATGTTCCCCTGTTCTAAAGTGGAGAGCACAGGGAAAATGCTGAATCCTTCTTGAAGGTGCAGGTCTAATCCTCCAGAATAAGGAAGGACAGGGTTTACATGACGTACAGGTGAGTTCCTCGTTGTGCAGACCTAGTGGGGCTGTGCAGTAGCCTGCAGGTTGTTGCACAGAGCATAACATTAACAAATGTTCCTTTAGCCCCTCTAATCCAAGCTCAGAGATGTAGATCTAACAGAAACAGTGTAGCATCACTGCAAATTTTTTGCTTTGTATCGGGCTCTTCTGGTCCCAGGAGCACTGGTGGGTCATTTGGTAATGCCTTATGGCAGTCTGGACTGTCTCAGTGTGATCTAGTATGATTAAATGGCAAAACCCCATGTTCTTACATTCTCCAACTCCATCCCAACTAAGCATAAAACAGGCTGCAGCATGCTTCTGCCATTACAACTGTACTGTTTAATTTGAAAAACAGGAAACAGTATCTAAGTGTAACAAACAAGGTAAGGAAAAGAAGAGTTTCATGAATAAGAGCTAGAATATTTCACATTATTTAGTTACATGCACATCTGGATGGTTCTTAAAACAGATAAAATGTTGCACAACAATTAATTTCCTAGGTTAGTAAATTATATCACAAAAAAACAGGAAAAAAGAGTAAGTTGCTGTATTTTCTCTAGCCCTTAAGCTTGGTTTGTGCATATGTTCCATGAAAGGAACCTATGCCTTGGAACTAAGCACACAGAGCACCCAACAATGGCTCTTCCAGCAACAAGTGAGCTCAAGTCTGGGCTTAAAAACAGAAGATATTTTTAAGGTTCTGTCATCACATTCCATGCTAATGTAATGCCAAAATTGGTTCTCTGACATTTGTATTTCACACAGGCAGAACAGGCCTGACTCGACCTCTCTGACCATTCAAGAAGCTGAGGCAGTTTGCTCTTCATCTCCAAGAACCAAGACCTTCCTAGCTAGGCACTGTGGAATAAAGCTCAGAAAGCCAAGGCAATGTAGGACATAAGCTGTGTATGTATTTGTTCACATTCCTCCAAACTATACCTGGCTACTGGTTCTGGGATGGTCCCTGGGCTAACTGGCACCTGAACTCCCTTTTCCCACTCCTGCCTCCAGGGATCTGCCAGCACATAGTATTCATCAGGGTTCAGCTGGAAGGAGTCATGTAACTTCATGGCAGTGATCAGGTCCGTTCTGAACACCTGCAAAGAGAGTGACCAAGAGAGAAAAACAGAGACACTGACATTTGATATTTACACTCTATGATTCACAGCTTCAGGGTAACCATGGAGCACAGCATGTAACAAGGTCACTACACCAACAGTGCACTAACCCAGCCCACTGCAGGACAGGAGTTTGGCTTCATGGCAGGGAAAGGGGTGGCTGAGGGCACAAATCCTGACAGCATAACTTCCAGCTAACTCCAGTACAGGTCCTGGCACTCCCCCTGAACTGGAGACATTATGCTAAAAGGTTTTATCCACTTTTACTTCCATTGTGGCTGCAATAAAAGCTGCAGGAGCTCTGAGCTGTAAAACAGCAGCAGAAAGAAGATTGGTTTTCATTCCAAAACTTTTTGTTTGTTTTTTTTCCTAAATTATTGGAACTCTGACTAATCCTAAAACATTTGATAAATTCCCTGTGGTAGGAATTAAGGCATGACTCCACCATGACCAGCAACAAGAGGAAATTCTAAGGAGATGACTCTTTGTGTAAGTATTTAAAAAAATAACCCAAAATATGAAATAAGACTCAAACTGGAATTCTGGTGGCAGTCGCCCTGTTCAGCACAGATGCTCATTATTCTATCAGCTACAGACACCTTTGTCATAGCTGTAGTTTTACTCTGCCTTTGCAAAGTCATCCAGCTTTAAAGCAATCAGGATGTTTGGCAACTTTTGGGCCAGCAGCCATAAGCAGCCATGCTGTCTTCAACAAGCCAGAGAACGAAATAAAAAGGGTTTCACTCCTGCAGCAGGCACGCTGTGGCAGCTTCAACCTGTTTGGCCACGGCCTGTCAGTGCTCCAGAAAACAAAGGGCATCCCAACTACAAACCTGCACTTGCTGACACGAGCCCCAGCCCTCCCCACCCAAAAGGAAAGGCTGCTGTAAGGCTCCAGCACTGCACTTCTCACTTCCACAACCACTTATTTCTAACTATTCAATGCCACGTTCAAAAGCAAGGGTTAAAAAGCAACCAAGTAACATAAAAAAAGCTCCACCAGAACAAGAAAACAGGTAACATCTTAGGAAGAGCTTCCTGTAGACTTCTCAGTTTGTGGTGGTCAGAGTCAACATCTATTCAGCCCCACGTTGCAGTTAAAAGAGCAAAAGATGGATTATTAGTGCAGTGCTCATTATTAGGCTGCTAAGGGGGCAGAGTGATCCACGCTCTCACCCCTAAACCAACGATTACACTGGTTAGCTCAGCTCTAGATCACTGTTGCATGTGACTGAGGAATAACCAGACGGGATATGGACAGCTAATTAGGCAGGCCTCCCCAGGACAGCTATTTCTGTCACACACTATTCACACACCTGAAAACACATGGATTTTGGGCAAATATTTTAGGCATACAGTGTATCTGATGGTTAATTATACTTCTGAGAATATTTTCAAGTGTGATTTGCCTTACCACACTGTACATCTTGAAACTTTTCCTCCCTCCCAACACAGACATAACTATCCCACTTCTGTCTCCATATGTTTCTGTTTCCACTCTGGTTTTGTCATAGAAACAGCACAAAATCATGACATTTTTCTTAACACTAGTCTTGACATATTATGAAAAACTGCCAACATTAAAAAGTAAAGAATAATATTACCATATGTTGAAAAGGGTGAATGCAAGTAATGAAATGTAATGAAATGTTTTAAACAATCCAATTACAAGTCCTGTGAGGCTTCAATCAAGAAATGAAAAGTAAGGCACAAAGTAAATCAGTTCACAAAACAAACAAGCACAGCTCGCCAGGGGATTCTGCACTTTTAAGTGACTTGAACTAAAGCAATCAAAAGTTACACAAAAAGAAGACTAAAAAAATAAAATGGGATACAAACCTTGCTCAATCTCAGAGCCAAAATAACTCAGGCTCTTAGATAAATTTGTCACAAAACTCCCTCAGAAGCAAAGCACTGACAGCCAAGAAACTCCTTCCCAGGCCAGCTGCCCTGTGACACCATTCTTTCTGCTCTAACTTCTGATACAATCAGAGTGCCCAGAGCAAAGCTGAGCTTACAGAAGAGCTGGCTCTCAGAAGCACTGAACACTTCAAAGCTAAATGGTGAAACCCTGGCCACACTGAAGTCAATGGGAATTTTGCCACCAACTTCAGTGAGCCCAGGATTTCACCCAGGGAGTTTAGCAAGTGCCACTTTCCTGTCAGTGCACTTCTCATCACAATAGTGTGCTGTGGTGAGCAGGGACAACGCAGAGGGAGGGAGAGCAAGGGGAAAGGCTATGGAACAGAGCTGAAGGGAAGTACAAGAGAAGTTCATCCAGACTAAGGAAACATGAGAGAACAGAACAAAACTGCATAGATTCTGACAACAAAAGCAAGGTAAGAGAGAGAAGAAAACAGAAGCACACAAAAAACAACACCAAGACTTGTAATTATCTCAGATTGTTTCTTGATAGCCTTTCATGAGGTAGTTCTCAAAACCAGGTATAAAGGGCTACTTGTAAGGGATGCACAGAAGATAACTAATGAAAACAAGCCTAGTACTAGCAAGAATAAATTCAGCAGGGATTTCCACAGTCACGACAAAAAAAGAAAAGTTGTCTTTACTGGCCTACAATCAGAAAAGAAATTGGAGACCACCAGTACTGAGTCTAGTTCACACTGAACAATGAATGGGATTCTTCTTGTGAAAACTCATCTCTAAGACAGGTATACTGTGACTAGGGAGATTTAATAAAGCATGTTTTCCTCAACATCACTCACTAATGTGTAAGAAATACATGTACTACGTTAAGTAAGAAATTCCATTTCCCAGAGCTAACCCTTTCTCTGCAACGTCTACAAAGTCTGCAGTGTAGAATTTGCCTGAAGACAGGGAGATTCAGCAAGAACATTTCCAAAGAACTGGATCACTTTTGTGTGTTGCTAACAGCTGATCCAGTCATGGAAAGTTCGAAGATTTGTATCTTCCTTGATATGATTTCTTCAAAGCACTGAGTGAGACAGAACTGTCAGGAAGCAGACTTTTAGTTTGACATGCACTTTTACAAAGATCACAAATCAAGATCCAATGCCAACTATGAAATAAAAGCACCCAATGTAAATTTCCACTGTTCACAAATCAAGCTACAAATAAACCCTGATGCCTAAAGCAGTACAAGAAAGACACAGCAGCTATGCTGAATGGGTGTCAGACTACAACAAAATTCACAGATAAGAAATCAGTGTTGGCAGTAGCCATGCCAACAGCTGAACTCTCTAATCATCTGGCTGAGGTGGGGGGAGTGGTGGGGGGAGGGAAGTGGAAGGGAGGCACATGTGCCAGCCAAAATGTAGCAAAAAGAAAAGAAATGGAGCCATCACCAGAACATGTATGTACATATTTTGTGTATACGTGCTTTGATAGATGTAACAAAATGCAAATCAAATTCCAGAAATACCTCAGAAGGTTTCCGATCTTCATCTCTGGAGCATGAAGTCCTGTGATGTAGAGACCTGGAATGCTGGGACCAGGTGGACAAACCTAGGATACAGAAATGATCACTTGCAGGGTTCTTCACAAACCTTCAGGGAAGTCTTTCACAACAAACCCGAAAATAAAAGTTACTCAGTCCTAAGCTGTAATGACCCTTCTGGTTCTGTTTTGTTTCTCATTCCGTAACTCAGGCGTGTATGTACTGGCTGCACTGCACTTACCTGCCTTCCACCCAAGATTCGAAGAAAATGACGTCGTAATAGCCCTCCCCCTGAGCATCAATAAGCAACTTTCTTCAGATTAATAACCGACCAGGAGCTCTGCCAATAACCTGAGATGTACTCTTTGAAGTCCATGTATTGATGTCCTAGATACCTATATCACTTACTAGATTTCTGCCAGCACAAGCCTTCTGAAAACAGAGCACTGCCACATACATACACACAACAGAGTCCACAGAACAAGTTGTCTCTTCTCCTGAGCAAACCTCAGTGTGGTTGTACAGTTTTTGTCTCCATAATTATTCACTACCTTCCAAACAAATTATACCTTTTTGCCTTGAAACCTTTTGAGAGTCTCTGTCAGCTTTCAGAAACATTGTAACAGGAGAAAAGGGAAAAGAGAGAATCTGCACTTCTTTGACAAAGTAGTGCTTTGACACAGAATACATTACACCTGTGCAAGTCAACTAACTTCAAAACAGTAAGATTTACATGTACAGCAGGTATTTTCCACTGCCAACTACACAGCAGTAATGAAAAAAAAAGCCAACATATCCTTTTGTGTTGCAGAGTTGAAGGCCTTGTAATGGGTTTATCTGATAAGGAAGCTAAGACCTGTATGTCAAGCTCTGAAGGATGTACATAGATTTTGCAAATCTGGGCATTAATCAAACAAATTATCTGGACAAATTGAAGCAAACTGATGCAAAGGCTTTCCCACACTGCTCATTCCTTCACTGCCTGTGCACATACACAGCAGGACTGAAAAAAAAAAGAAGGCTACAGCCTGTAAGCTCAGCACTGCCTCACATCAGCCAGCAAAAACCTCTTGGGGATCAGAAAGCACCGTTCAAAAAGCACAGGATGGGATAAGTTCCCTATTAAACACAAAAAGTAATTTTAAAAGTGAAGTAACCGTCCAAGACTTTCATTGGAAAGATATGACTGAATAATAAGTCATCAGAAGAATTTATTATGTTTTAGTTATCTGTTTGCCTTCTCTTTTCAGTTAGTAATACACTAAGGAATCTGCCCCAGTAAAAGTCTCTGGAACACAGCAATGAACAACAGACAAAGAACATGCATAATGGTCAAAATTGAAGAAAAGTTCATAGCAAACAGCTAAAAATCTTATCTTGTGAGGTAAGAATACAAAAAAGATTATTTTAATCAAATGTTAGTGTTTTAATGTAAAAGATGGTGAAATTATCAGCAGTCTTTCTAAGCCCCTCTGCTTTACAATTACCACTTGCTGTTTCTGCAAAGGGAAAAAAAGAAGGAAAAAAAAAAAAGAAAAAGCAAAAAAGTGACTAACTTCCATTTACTGATCTGTGAAGAAAGCCAGACTCCCAAGATCATTTAACTACCATTCCATTCAAATGTTCTCTTGAAAACTTAAAGAAAAAACACAAGCCGGAGTATGAACTCCTTGGGAGGATCCTATCAGCCCATACCCAAACTCAACTGAAAGTCAGACAGGTATAAGTGAAATACCTCAAAAAGTGTCAGATGCAGCTTTTTTTCCTGCATGTAGCAATGTCAATATTAACATTCAGACAGAGGTGATTTCTCCACTGAAGAGCCTCACTAGAAGACACAGATTCATTTCTCATGGGTTCTGATATTTTCCACTGGCAAGACATTAATATCTTCCACTGAGGTGTTCAGCGAGTTAAACCACTGCACCAGCAAGTTAGGCATTTGGCTATTTCCAATTCATTTGTGGGCGTGAGTGTTTTTGTACACTATTGGATCTGGGAGAGGGATCCTGCACACAAGATAACAAATTAAGAACAACAAGCAGTACCGGCAAGGAGAAGAGCTGCTGAGCCTGGAGGCTTTAATGCAGTTGTTCCCAAGTAAGGCCAATGTCTGGCAACCTTTGAGCAGTGGCACTATGATCTACTTCTGGGTCTTTTACCAGTGTCCTTTAATTCAGCTCTGATTACAATTTACCATAAATTGAATGTAAAAAGCATATGGGCTGCCTTTTTCATTTTTAATACGAGTATTAACAGATGGATTCCCAGGTCTCTCTCATGCTACAAAGAAGATACAAAGGTGAGGAGGAGTAAAACAACCCTTGCCATATCTGCCATCTCCATTTCTCTACTGTGTCATCTTACACATTAAGAACAAGTGTCTTAAATGCATACTTCTATGTCTATATACACAACGGTTTGGGCACTGGATTAATTAACTGTGTAACACGAAAAGTCAGCTCTTACCACCAAAACTACAGGATCTTCATTTTAGGTGACTTTAAAAGTGCTATAGGAAAGCACACAACATAAAACTTCTATGGGTAAGGGACAACTTAAATGTAGCCAACCTTCCTCAGGATTTACTATAATGAGTATTTTTTCCATGCCAACTAACTTCCTACACTGAATAAGGGAACAAAGAGTTTCTTACATAGTTCCGTAATAGCAAATTCCTTGCACATAAAACTGGTGAATGAACAGTGAAAACCCAAAGTGTTTTCAGCAAGTTGCTGAAGAGACTTGTCTATTTCTCAACAATGTAAACCAACTGCACATTATACTAGGAGAAAATAGCGGAAGAATTTCTCAAAGGACTGAGATTTTGCCACACGCTGCAGCCAACAGATGACCTTTAGCAAGGGCAAACATGTATTGACTGAATAAACAAAGCCCAGCTGAATTCAGGGATTCAAAGCATCACCACTACTTCCACACAAAGGTGTAAGAAATTGAAGGAGCCAGGCAAATGACAGTAAAATATCCAGCCCATAACAGTATTGAATTTAACTACTTTTGAAATCTCAGACAAGAGTTTCAACTCTGCTTCCATCAAAGCTAATGGCAAAATATCACTGTCTTCACCAATGCCAAGCCAAGGTCACTGAGTTTCTCAAAGCTGCTCATATTAACAAGCAATCCACACACTCCAAGTACACCATTAAAAGTGCAACAGGAAAATGAAGAATATTATTTTTCTTCTAGGCATCCTTTCTATATTGTTATACCTAATCAAGAAAAGAGATCTCACTGAAAGCAAAAATTCACAAGCAATTAAAACTACTTCAGTGATTAATGATCTGATTTTTACATGGGAATGCATGAAGTAAGAACCATTCCTGAATTATACAGAAGGAACAATCTCCTGTGATGAAAACTAACACAGGATTTGAAACATCTCTTCTGTATTATAAAAGTGTGTAAATTTGATTGAGTTCTTTTAGAAAGATACCAGACACTTTTCAACAAAATTATCCTGTTGCATTAAGTATCCAAAATTATTGTATTCATAAATTGTGTTGAATACTAGTCTTAGTCCCAAACTAGATTAGGATCACCAAGACTGGAAAAACAACTACAGATCAAGACAAGAGTTAAACTCAGTTTTAATAAAATAAAATTTTAAAAAAGAAAATTGTAAGGAAAGTCTGAATCATTGGGATTTGGAAGACACAAAAGTTCTGTAAGATAACATATCTCCACGGGAAGAATGAGTTCCACAGCAGACAGAAAATTGAGTTGTTAAGAGAGCCCATAGTACCAAAAGCCAGGTGAGAAGCAGTAAATACAAGAAATACACAACTCCGAAGCACAAAGCTAAATAAACACATCCAAAACATGCATCACCATTGTCATTAGACATCAGAGATAAAAAGGTGTCTTATAAAGTTTTACATGATAGTGCAAATTAAGGATGAACACAGAAGTCTAGTTAGCATCATCACTCCAGAAGACACACTAAGATAATTTGGATTCTTTTATGGTTAGGATCCTTTCAGATGACCAAGGTGTTTGTGTGTTTTAAAAGGATTTAGTCACTGAGAACAATGGGAGAGGGATCATACTCTTACTATATGCATCAGTTTTCCCTTTGTAAGTCCCTAAGACTCAGGTAGGAATTTTTTTCTTTTCCCCAAGGCTACTATCTATTTTTTACACTGTAAATATTGTGCTTTTATAGCATGGCCACAGGGTGCATGTAACATATACATATACTCCCCATAATGAAAGCAAGCAATGAAGGAGTGTGCACTCTTTATCCGTTTTTGTGAACAATACAAGCTTCCCGACAGGAAAAACATAAGCAATTTTAACTGTATCAACTTATTAAATGATCTGTCAAGAATATGTTTTGATTCCAAAAAAGCCCATCAAAACAGAATATTGCTCGGGACCAATAAAGCAATTCAAGCCCTCAAGGAATTCTACTCCACAACTCATACACTGCTCAGCATGAGCAGAAAAGGTTCAGCAATTGGCTACCATGCACAAGGCTGTTGTAAAGCTACCTGTAGGGAAACCAGCTGTGTCTCTGGAGAACTATGTGCTGTTACAGCCTCTGAAAACTTCAAAGCCTCAGATCCCTGAAAGCACTTCTCCCACCATAAATACACTCTCACTACCCAGCACAACAGAGCAAAACATGCCTGACATAGATCTATGTCTGGCTGTCACTTCTGCTTAACACTGGCATTTCCAGATGCCTTTGGTGTTCTGCAGCTCACTCCATGACCAATGAGGTGCTGCTGCCAATACTCTGTCAAAAAGACCTGAGGAGAAAACAGATGCTCAGTCTCTCCATTTAGTGCCTGGCCCACAACTCCTTACAGCAGTGGCTCTTAGAGTCACTTAGACGTATCTCCAAGTCTAGACTCAAATTCCAGCACAAAGCAAATAGAAGCAAACTATTCTATGGGCAGTTTCCACTATGTCAGGTACAGAAAGAGCTGCTGGGCAGAAGTCTTCGGGCCTTAGCACAGAGAAAGCAGAAAACGAACACAACCTATGACATGGTTTCACACAGTCAAACTTCCCTTCTCACTTTTCTGTTGTTAAAGGGTTTGCCTAAAGGGAGACTGGTTTGTGTTCTGAAGCAGAGGATTCCACAGGAATTAGCAACAACAGACACTTTATTACTACCCACGCAAACTTTTATACACTTTTAGAACTGTAACCTTCCGCACCTGTGCCACTCGGACACTCATTATTGGCTAATGATGTTGTTTACATTACAATGCCCTTCTGTAATTGGTATATTGTACACATCTGAAGGTCGGCACAGCTTCTTCTGAGATCAGTAATTAGTTCCTTAAAGGCACATCGCACTAATTACAAAGGCAGTTCAATACACAGCTGTACCTTTTAGGCCAAATACCATATGAAATTCCCACATTTGCCCATCTATCTTCCTTATCTTTATAGCTTATTATTATACAATGATTTCATTTAGGATCAAAACAGAAGAAGCAATGGCCTTTTACCTCTTGTCAACAGCAATGCCACTCAAAATTTGGTGTCATTTGATAACTCCCCAATTGCAGCTGCTGAACAGTGCGTGCATCCAAATGATTTCTGCACTGCTTTACAACACAGAACAGCTTGGTCTCTGAAACACATAATGAACAGTCCTTGCAGCTCCCCGCCAAAGCACTTTAGTATAACCTCCCTCCTATCATCCCTTTCCTCAGTAGCACGATTTAGTTTTATGATCTCAAAGAACACACATAAAACAATAAATAGGCATGTGTCACTCTTCTAACAGTCAGGAATTCCTAGACCCCATCTTATTTTTCAGCACAAGACTCACGTACCACTCTAGCTGCCCACCTGAAGTCTCAGGGTAGCCAGTACACAGTTTTAACTCAAGTTTACTACAGATTATCCAAGTCAGTTTGAGCACCTCCCTTGTAAGCATTCCAGATACCATGTTGTCAGGCCTTAAAATCCCAGTGGAGTTAGGGGTACTCAATACTAGCAGTCTTGTAAAGAAAAATCTGCCTCTCCACGAATGAACCACACAAACACAGAATATGCTCAGTTGGAAAGAAACCCATCAGGACTAGAGTACAACTCCTGGCTGTGCACAGGACACACCAAGAATCACACCATGCGCCTGAGAGCATTGTCCAAATGCTTCTTGAACTCACACAGGCTTCGTGTGATGGCTACTTCCCTGGGGAGGCCTGTTCCAGTGCCCAACCACTCCCTAATCTCCAACCTAAACCTCCCCTGATACAGGTACATGTTGCTTCCTCGAGTTCTGTCACTGGTCACAAGAGCAAAGAGATCAGTGTCTGTCGCTCCACTTCCCCTCACAAGGAAGTTGAAAACTGCAATGAGCTCTCCCCTCAGTCTCCTCTTCTCCAGGCTGAACAAACCAAGTGACGTCAGCCACTCCTCACAAGGCTTCTCCTCCAGACACCTCCCCATCCTTGTAGCATCCCTTTGGACACTCTAATTATCTGAATATCTTTCTTACATTGTGGTGCCCAAAACTGCACACAATGTTCAAGGTGAGACCGCCACAGTGTAGAGCACAGCAGGACAGTCCCACCCTTGACTGGCTGGTGATGCTTTGCCGGATGGCCCCCAGGACACAGTTCGCTCTCCTGGCTGCCCAGGGCATTGCTGACTCATATTCAACGTTCCATTGACAAGGAATCCCAGGGCCCTTTCCACAGCACTGCTTTCCAACACCTTGTTTGCCAGTCTATACACAGAAGCAGAGTTGCCCCCTACCCCAGATGCAGAATCCAGCACTTCCCCTTGTTAAACTTTATATAGTTGGTGATTGCCCACTCCTCTGATTTGTCGAGGTCTATCTGCAGGGCCTCTCTATCCTTGAGGGAGCCAATAGCTCCTTCCATTTTAGTGTTGTTGGCACATTTCTTTAGTATTCTTCAATCCTGCATCCAAGTCGTCAGTGAAGATGTTGAAGAGAACTGGGCCTAAGATGGGGCCCCGCAGTTCCCACTTTAGTCCCCAGCCCGATGTTACACCTTTCACTGTAACTCTTTGTGCCTGACCCGTGAGCCAATTGCTCACCCTCTGTATAATGTGTTTGTCCAGCTGTGTGTTGGACATTTTGTCCAGAAGGATCCTGTGAGAGACAGTATTGAAACCTTTACCAAAATCCAAAAAGATTACATCAACTGGCTTCCCTTCACCACCTAGCTGGGTTCCAATGTCATAAAACCAATCAGGTTTGATAAGCAGGACTTTCATCTCATGAAGCCATGCTGGCTGTGACCAATGACTTTGTTGTCCTCCAGGTGTTTTTCAATACTTCCCAGAATAATCTTTTCCATGATTTTACCTGGCACTGAAGTGAGACTGACAGACCTGTAGTTTCTGGAGTCCTCTTTCTTGCCCTCCTTGAAAATCAAGGCAATGTTCCCCAGCTTCTGGTGAACTGGGAACTGGATATTGGGAAAATTCATTTAACTTTAAAATAACATTTGTTTAGCAATGATAGAACAAGGGCCTGCCTAAATTACAGAACTCTATTCCATAATCTGTAAGTATTAAATCTTTCATTTTTCAGAACTCTGTAAATCTTAGAAGTATTTTTCATCTGCAAGTGTCTCTCAGACGCTCTGCATGTAGCTGTATGATAAACTGATAACCTCTCCAAAAAAAACATGAAGAAGCATTGTGGGAGCAAGTAAAGCGTGAAGAAAATCATGCTCTGAATTCCCTGGTCATGGAAAACGGCAAACTAACTCTCTTTGACATTAAGGAGTACCCAGATTTCACCCAATCTCCCCACAATACAGCTGTCCAGGAACTTCAGACATTTCTCAAACACAGTCTGTCCAACACATCCAACCCATTTGTGCAAAAAGGAATGCCTTGAAGCTGTAAATGGGAACTACATCACTGCACAGCTTCATCTCACCAGGAAACAAAGCATATGGAATATTCAGCACAAACCACCTTTGTAGTTTACAGACCAACAAGGCTAAAAAGTCAGGTCAGACACTGATCAGGAAAACTTAAACAGCTTTAGCATCTAATTAAAATGAGCCCTGGAACCATGAAGAGAAGGTTTAAAACAGAGGAGTGAGCAGAAATGCAGTGTAATAAAAATTGCTTAAAAACTATCAAACCCCTATTGAGCCACGAGAAAACAGGGGCATAATTGGTTTAAGGCAAACCAATTACTAATTTCTATAATGCAGGCTTTGAAGAAGATACCACGTCCATCAAAAGCTTTGGCTAATATTAATGACTATTAGAGTTGCTGTACTACAGTATCTGGAAAGGGACAGAAACTGACAAGCTGATAGGTGACAGAAAAAGGAAAGCTTTCAGAAGCCAGCACTCCTAACTACCTCCTCAAGCCTCTCTCAATCCCATTCCCTTGTATTTAGACAAAAGTTCAACATCCAGAGCGATGCCTGCAGCCACTTTTCATTCCATCATATTTCACAGATGAAATGTTCAAAAGTGATCTCTAATTTCAGAAAATAAAATCCCTGAGAACACACCTGGATATCCAGGGACTAAGTGCAGAACTGCTGGGTACAACTGGCACTGACCTCTCTTACCCAGTGCTTAAAATATGCTATTTTGGCCTCATATTGAAATGAGGATTTAAAATTCTGATTTTAAGGGGACACAGCTTAACAATTTTCAGAAGCCGGCTTGAAAGACATAAAATAAACACTTTCAGGAGCTTAAAGTCTGCACTTAGATTTGGGGAAAGAATCAAGTCCGAGGGCAAAAAAGTTATGAGGAAAGCGAGGGTGCTGACTTTAAGCTGCAAAGTTTTAAAATACTGTAACACAGAACTGCCCATAGTAAAATATCTTACCTAAGTCAGTAAATACATGTATCTACTCTAGGACTGCAGTCATGTTGTTAAGCTTTCTTCTCTTCAATATTTCACCCCTAAATGAAAACTCTTCTCCCTTCTTCTTTCATCTCACGAAATAAGAGCAGCTTTTTCTTCCTCTGAAGAACTGTTATATCTTCAGTATAATGTATTTTTAGTGCTTGGGGTATGAGCTTTGCTTTTTTATCTCCTTGTGACTACCAAAGAAATTGATTCTCTTCAGTGATCCAGTGGAACACTTTTTTTTTAGATAAATTCTATTATTAGTAGCATCATTATTATTATTATATTACAATAGAATGAAATGTACATTTTTTCATGCCAAAATATTTTCCTGATGGCACTACTCTACATGCTGGATTTTAGCCCAGAAAAGCACCATCATTCAGGTTACTCCAACCACATTTATCCAGCAAAATTCATGATCAATCTGAGATGCCTGATCAGTCTAGTAAGGCATAGTATGAAAACTTAACTTCAGAACTGCAGAAATGCAGCAGCTGCAGACCCAATCCTCCTCTCGTGAGATGAGGGAGGGCAGTGCTGAGCCCTAAACTGAAATACTATTGAGTTCAGAATGACGGGAATGCAACAAGCCTACTGAAGGGTCAAGAGGATACAAGGTCAAGGTCAAGGTCAAACATCTGCTTTCCTACTGACTGAAGGGAAGCAGACGTTTGGGAATAGTATTCCAACTAAGTGTTGATTAAAAATTCAACTTTTCAATTAAAAGACATCTGTTTGAAGCTCCCAGAATAGTCAAGTTAATTGTTTTCTGACTCTGGAAACCTGAGAAGGAAAAATTAGCTAGTGAACTTAAAGCCTTCAATAGTGAGTGTGGAAACTCAGAGAAATTTTTTTTTTATTTTTTTATGGAAAAAAAACTTGCTTACCCTTCTAACACTACTGCAAGTACAGTGGATCAAAGATACTACTGACAGAATAAGAATATTGAAAGAAAGAGTGAAGAGGAATCAGTAGTTCTACTAAAGGCAAGAAAAGATCCTGTGAAGGTGAAACCTGTAACAGGAGACCCTTGACATTCAAACATAGTTGCAAGGAACAACTGGTATCTCCTGTAACAGGAATAGTGGAGAGAAAGGGTGTGAGTGTCAGTCATTCTTGTCAGGGAAGTGTGAGTAACAAAAAGCCTTAGAGGTGCTGACCCCACATTCAAAGTTATCTGAGCTTCTGATTAACTCTGGATCTTTTTGAAAATGCATAGAATAATAGAATAAATAAGCAGGAACATGTATCTGAATTTTCCTCCATCAAAAGAGGAAAAAAAAAGAGAAGAGTGGAGTGAGAACATGTGAACAACAATGTAGACACCCAGGTCAGTGGAGAAGGAGGAGCAGCAGGTGTTCCAAGCACTGGAGCTGAGGTCCTCGGGCAGACCATGGTGCAGCCCATGGTGAGGAGCAGTGCCCCTGCAGCCCATGAAGGATCACAGGAGTGCAAAGATCCACACTGGAGCAGGTGGATGTGCAAAGGAGGCTGTGACCCCTTGGGAGGCCTATGATGGAGGAGAGTCATGGCAGGGACCTGCTGACCTGTGGAGAGAGGAGCCCACACTGTGGGAGACCCACACTGGAGCAGGCTATGTCTGAAGGACTGCACCCTGTGGAAAAATGACCCAGTTGCAGCAGTTTGTGCCAAACTGTTGCCTGTCGGATGGACACATGCTGGAGAGGTTTGTGAAGGACTGTCTCCCATGGGACAGACCCCACAGGAAACAGACAAAGGACTTCTGTCCATGATGGAAGGAGAAACAACAACTGAACATACCCTCGGGAGAGGCTGAGGAAGGTGCTTTTGAGATTTATTTTACCTTTCGCTCTCCTGCTCTGATCTTGGTGGTAATACATTTAATTAATATCCCCACTTTGAGTCTGTTTTGCCCATGATAGTGATCTCTCCCATTACCTTACTTCAGCTCATGAACACTTCATTATATTTTCTCTCCTTTGTCCAGTTGGAAAGGGGAGTGAGAGAGTGGCTTTAGTGGATACCTGGCACCCAGCTAGGGTCAAGCCACTACAAACACACAGAGCTCAGTGTTATTTGTATCAGTATAGAAACAGTTAAAAAACATAAATATATAATGAATCCAAATTACTGATTTATTGAATTCAAATTCTTTAAAGTTATTCCTCAAAAATAATCTTCAAATGAAGTAAGGAACAACTTCTATGCTCCATCAATCTTTCCTGCTTAAGCTTGAAGCACTATACCTTTCCACTGTATATGACAGCATGAGAACATTGAAGCAAATTTAAAATCCCTACGCAGACTTTTATGGGCAATGTCAGCAGATATCTCCATGCTCATTCCATCCCTGTAATGATAAATTACGCTGCTTGCAAAGCTTTTAATGATGACCACTGTCTCTTCCCCTTATCTCATCAACTACAACTATATAGTCAATTCAATATAGGGATCTTGAATCTACTGTCCACCTGGGCTCAGAATAACTGAGTTCAAACCAAATCCTTACAACA
The DNA here is from genome assembly GCA_013396695.1 of Sakesphorus luctuosus. Classification (NCBI taxonomy): domain Eukaryota; kingdom Metazoa; phylum Chordata; class Aves; order Passeriformes; family Thamnophilidae; genus Sakesphorus; species Sakesphorus luctuosus. The sequence goes on from VWZD01003789.1 coordinate 407,670, forward strand.
CACATTTCTACCAGTCCAACCAATATGCAAAATGCCTCTGGTGCATAAAACACTGCATTAAAACATGTTTTCAAACTCTAACCTTCTGCACTCAACAACAAAGGAGCACTTACTACCATTGTCATCAGAGTCCTCGCTGCTGCTGGGAAGCCGATGTCGTTTCATGATCTCCTCGGGAAACAGGAGGAAACCTATGAAGCAATGAGACAGCACTTAAACCAAGGTAATAACACACAGCCAAGTCCTGTTTCTGATGGCATGTGAGGATTTACAGCACACAAAACAAACAACTTTAAACAGTGATTCTCTCAAGGATGCTTAATGAGGCAGTCATCACATGAGCAGGTGAAAAACACTGAAGAGTATCAATGACAACCCCATTAATGCTTTCACCCCACAACAAAAGCATATTTTTGTCCTGAGAGTCTTACAATCACTGAATATCTACAGTCAAGGTCCTTAACTTCCTCTGCCCATTCTGACATTAGATTTGCAACTCAATAACATTTTTACTTCTTGTTTAAATATTTACTTTGGGTAATGTGTTTTTGGAACTATTTTATGCCTGTTCAAAGTGCCAGATTTACGAAATTCGAGATTAAAGTCACACACTTACACATAAAAAAATTAAATATCAGCACTAGCAAGCCCAGTTTGCCCTGAATAACTAAACATCTATGCCCTGGAAAGCACCACACTCTAAGGTAAGAAAGTTACTTCCTCCTTCAGGCACATTCCTAGTGCCATTCCTAACACTAACTGTTCTTTGGGAATAAGACCTCCAATAGATTATTCAGAAATTCCTCCAAACTGCTAGATTTCTAGCAATATGGAGTTCAACTGCACATAAGCCAGTGATGTATAAGGAAAAAATTCCTAATCTTTTTAACTGCTATTCTCAGGGTGCTGGTATTTTTGTGTGTATTCTCCGTGGAACAAAACCAAATTCAGAAAAGTCAAGGAAGTTGAAAATAGCTAGCCAGCATTTACATGTAAAAAGCAATTAAAGAGTGTAAGTTGAAGAGCAGAAAAAATATGACAAGCGCAAAAAGGCATATCCACTATAAGTTAAACTGACAAGGGACTCTAGATGCACATCAAAACCCCTCAGTCTTTGCTCACCACGTATCAATCATGAATGATATCAACAAAGTCTGGGCATTCTGCTACATCTCTGGTGTACAGATTTGGAGATCAGATGCCAAAACATTTTTTTGCTTCTATGTAGGTGCAGAAAATCTAACCTTATTTTTACATGAGTTTGGATTTCCTCAAAACCTCTGAACAACTCTTTTCATTGACTCTTCAGTATAATAATTGACTGTTTCATCTTTGTTCACTGAGAACACGACTTATTGTAGGAAACTCTTCAATACTCTTACAAGACTATTTTATGGACTTTTATAAGACTAATTTCCAAAATAAGGAAACCAAAAAAGCCTAACCAAAGCCTGACACTTTTTCCAAAAGAGTGCAAAAATATCTGCTCTTCCAGAAGTTATTCATATAAAACAAAATTATCATTTTTGAGGGAATTCATTTTATCTCCACTAGCAAATCACAAGCAGCTGAACCTGAGATTCTATTTTACACTTTCAGTGAACTTGGTATGGTTCTAAGTGCCCAAACATTGCACAACTGCTTCCTTTTTCTTATTATACCTGCAAAGTTGGGGGAAGCCTCCCTTCCACAGAGTGGCTTTTCAGAGTGAGATTTAATACCTCTGTCTTTGAAACATGTAACAGTTTTGAACTGCACACTCTGCTCACTGAAGAGAAACTGAATGGTTCACCTTACCAAGACCTTTTGTCACCATTTCATAGAGTAAAAGTTCACATATAATGTCTGATGCCAGAGAATAAAGTATCATAAATCACAGCCTCTTACAGTGCTAGGAGAATTCTCTCAAAAGAACTGCTTTGAAGTAGGCCAAAACTTTGTGCCTATGGCAGATGGAAATGCTGCCAGTGAATACACACAGAAACCAGTGTGGACCATCAAAATTTTCTGAATACAGATCTCGTATACATGTAGGAGATTCAGAGCCAAGTTCTGATACAGTCACTTATTAAGACAGAAAATCAACATTCAGATCCAAAACAGGCTAAGACAGAACTGAAAAATCAATTAGCTGTTATGAGGCCAGAACTAGGGGGATGAATATCTATTCTGTAACGTACTTTCTCTACTAGTTCACATATTATTAATGGCAATGTAAAAAAGATACTCGGAGTGAAAATATCTCCCATTAATAAAGAAAATATGGAACACAATGAAAAACTGCTCTATCTCAGAAATGTAACTTGCATATTCCTGGTCAAATTCCTCACTTCTTGGTACATTCCCACAAGGTCTGGAAAGATGCAGTGTAATGCAAAATATCAGAGCATTTATACACTGAGACACACTCGTGAACTTGTAATGAACAAGAAAATTTGAAATTCTGCTTCTCCACATCTTCCTGGGTAAGTGCATTTTAAATTGATCTTCTCCCAGCCATACTTTGTGCAAATTCCAAAAAATTAGGAAAGCAATGGAAGTTTCTTCTTCCTATCATGTGTCTTTAAAAAACAAACTAGATATCTCTTTTTCTGTTGCTCTTTAAAGGAGACAGTGGTACTCACACCTGCCGATTCAAACACTCCCGTTTTTCAGGAAATAGGAACAGAAGCCACTTTCCTGGAGTACAGAGAACTATATTAATTTCCTCGTTCACTCCAGTCAGGTTTCCGAAACTGGTCACACTGAAAACCCTGTGTTCTCAATAATAACATTAAAAGAAATATCCCATTTGATGAAGCTCCTATGAGATTGCTTTATAGGTGCATGTGAAAACAGAAGAACATTAAAAAAAGAAAAGCTAAAACCCAGAAAACTCATTTTAGTATCTTTGACTATAACCTGAGTTTACAGGGAGGTAAATCACAGATAAAAAGGCATCATTTGGCTTCTTGGAGCAAGATTCAAATCTTGCAAGAACTTTTGTCATTAGAAGTAACAAAACAGCTTTTTTCAACTTCTAAAATAATTTTAAGCTGCTCCCACCAGATGTTCATATCCACAGTTCAGAACACAAATTCTGAAGATAACAGTGGAACAGCTAATAAAACCACACAGACTGAAATGCTTTTGCTTTTAAGGCTATCACAGTGCCTCTGCCACAAAGACTATCAGTTTTTGTCAGGTTGTGGGTGACTCAAAGTCACACAAGAACCGCATGAAAAACAAACATTGACTATGACAGTGATGGTGAGGTGCAGACAGAGGGTGCAGGCCTTTCCTATTCAAATCACATACACTGATCACTATGCCTATAAGCATAGAAAACATAAAACATTTGAGCCCAGTTTTAAGATTCATACCAAGAATAAGTACAAACTATGCACCTGGCCTGCAACACTTGCAGGACAGGAAGAGACCATGCAGATTACTGAGATCAGTTCCCAACTGGATGCAACCACATAACTGCTGTCAGCCCAGAAGTTTCCATAAAACATTCACGACACCCACACATGCCACAGAGGAACTTCCCAACCCCTTTCACAAAAGGAATGCTCCTCTGAAGCAAGGAAGCAGCCAACCAAGCAGCAGTGCCCTTTAACCCTGGATCTCCTACCTAATGTTTCTGCAGCTGTTTTTCCCAAATCTTTACACCACCTGTAAAAGGGCATTTGCCCACACACTGAAGAGAAAGTCCAGCACTTGGGAAGCTACCACAAAATCCAGCAACCCAAAGGTGACAAAGGATGCATCAACAAGCATCCTATCAACATTCTATGAATTTTCAATGAAACCATGAATTCTTAACAACTCAGCAACTCTTGTAGGTAAACTTTCAGTTTCATTTCTCTGAAAGATGATTGTTTATGTTCTGAAACCAAACAGACCAACACACAGCATGATGACAGTGTTTCCTCCTGAGGACTTTACTGTAACATTTACCCCTTTATTGGGGGGAAGGGGAAACCAAAGTGGACTCAGAGTAATCAAACACAGCTTTCAAGGAACAGCTGGCAATGTTACCTCAACTCCAAGGGCAGACAAAGCATCTAAAAGCACTTCATGCAATAACACCACCACGATAAACGGCATAGATAGTACAGAGGCCATGACCTTTTAGCCCCTAAGCACTGTCAGGAGAGCTGGCCATACCAGGGCAGCACTGGGGAGCCTGCACTGCTCCGGAGGCTGAAGATGCTGCTCTCTTTTACCGAGACACATTACCAGTGGCTATTTGTCCGTTTTCATCATTCTTGTTGATTACGTAGAAAGTTTAAACATATGAATGCAACTCAGTGACACAACTGCTCATGTTATTTTTAAAGGCAAGATTACACTGCCTGAAACTGGCTCCTGTATTTTGGAGACAGCAGTAGGCTTTTTTCAAAATACTTGTAAAATGCTACATAAATGAAATTACTAGATGATAATCCAATATAATCAAAGGCCATAAAATAGCATTTGGATTTACATATCCATGTGAAGGTGAGCAACTAGCATCTAAGTCTATACAAATAACTAGACAATACAGACTCTTCTGCCCACTTACCAGGATTTGATGGCAGACTCAGCAACATGACACAGTACAGCAAATTCATTATTTTTAGCAATATGCATTACCATGCTACACCATTCTTAACACTGCAAGAGACAGAACTACCAACAGAAACCAAAGACCCAATTAGATAGCAACACCAAGACCCTTCCTTTTTTTCTCCACACTGAAGTCCCAGGAGTTGTAGAGATAAGAGTGAAAACATCAAACCCTTTTTCCCAGCTTCCTCAGAGCGGAAACCCAGACACTACCACATAAAACTGGCACAGCAGCACACGCACACGTGCATCCATGTGCCACACACTACATAGTTAGGAACACTACATAGTTTTTCATTCAGTTTGACCCCAAGTAGAGTGACAATCAAAGAGAAGGATGTAAAGTATATCAGTCTTTGTTATGCAAATAGCTAAATAGAACCAGATTGTAAAAAATAAATACACATGAAAAAATCTACATCCTCAGGTCAAAGGTTTTATGTAGTACAATTCTTACTGAAGTATTTTCAAGGGCTGTATAAACCTCTGGATAATGAGAGTGTGTAATTTAAACTCTGACAATTAACTGTAACTGTGTTAACAGGAGTCACTACAACAAACTGCACTGAACAGCTGCAGAGACAGAATGAGAAGAAACCAGAATTATGACAGATGTACACCCTGAAGACAAACTGGAAAACTGGCTTTTCCTGAAAGGCACCTACTAACTGCAATGAAATTAAGACCTAATTACCCCTAGTAGACAAGAAATCACTTCAAAACAGTTATTGTACAAATGGAAGTGAAGTGTGACACAGCTCTACAAAATGGATAGTAGATGAAGACATGGGGCCCCAATACTGTGCTCCTTTTAAATGGCTTATTTATGACACCACCTCAGTCTTCACTGGCACCTGACATTGCAAGAAGCTTTTTTGCTTCTATCCCAGACCTGAAACAAAAAAAGGAACTGCATCAGAAGTAAGTTATACTACTAAGATCCACCTAAAACTTTAAAATTTCTCTTTATCACCCATGAAGTCACAAAGATACCAGAAGAGTTCTTAAATTAAATACTACAGTATTATAGAGTACAAAAAAGGTATAGTCCTAGGCCACAAGGAATATTTCTGCTGACTACAGTACATATATTCAAAATTTCATAAGGAATGGGAGAAGCACAATCTGGACACATCAGCCCAACACTTTTCAGGAATCCTGTGCTCATTTACACACCTGTGGCATAATGTTACCTTACTACCAGGGCAGTGGCAGAAAATTATTCCCAAACTGTGGTAGTCAAACTGACCACCCAACATCTTGAGAAAAGACCAAGTGGGCTCCACAAACTAATGCAATCCAACCTACACCCACTGCAGTTCATCTCTTCCATCTAGCAAAAGGGGTCAGCTCCAGCTGAAAACAGGAACATGAAGCAGCAGTGCTAACCACATGGAGGAAACATTTGAGGAAAGACTGAAGGTTTTTTTACTATAGTATGTGAATTAGGAATGAAACCAGAGAAGCTGGAAGGGAAATCTGCAGCTGTGAGGGGAAAGGGGAGTTTATTATTATGATTTTATTTTAAACATATGTATCAAACATAGCTCAAAAGAAGGGACCAAGTGGTATCTGAAGCCAGAGGGAAAATCCTGCTACTAAAACATACAACCCTTGCTGTTTCAACAATATCCCACTGTGTGTGAGAAACCGCTAGAAAGAGAATCATAGTAAGTATATTTTGGCATGACTTTCATGAAGGTTTTAGGTTTGCAAGTGTGGGCAGCTTTTGACTTATTTAAAAGACATTGCCTGCTTACAAAGGAAATTATTCCAAGTAACAGCTAAATTTTCCCTAAAAAATGGGGCTAGCATAAAAGCATCTTCAGCCTTTGAGATTAAAATGTCAACTAAAACATGTTGCTAAATGCTACCATAATTTCTAATACTATCTCACGGCTACCCAAGGATACACAATCTATTTTTAATGCAGGCATATGATCACTCAGACCGGGTCACACACGGCCGCTTTTACTGGGCGACTGACAGGTCTCAGGATCCCCTGGATCTCACCTGTGGGTGAATCTAATAAACTTTCTCTGAATGAAGCGGTCAGCTGAGGGGTAGGAGAGACGAAGGGAGAAGTTGGCCGACAGCAGGCACTACTCACAGGTGCGCGTAGTCGCGCGAGTGCCTGCGGGCTTGGGACCGCCTCTCCAGAGGGTGGAAGTCGAGGTTCCGGAAATCAATTCAAAAGCGGCGCCTCACGGTTAACCCGTTCGCCGGCCCTCGGCAGGGCGGGTGCCCTTGAGGGCGGCTCTCCTCCTTCTCCCCCCGCGGCGATTCCATCTCAGCTCCGATCCGAACGGAAGCGGGGCTTGTCCGCACTGCGTCCGCCAAGGGTTCGCGGTAGCGCCGCCGAAGAACGGCCACCGTCCGGAGAGGAGACGGAGCTTCCCCTTGGCCCGGGTGCCGCTAGGTTACACCTCCCCTATGGGGGTGGCACCTTCCCGGCCAGCGACACGGCCTCGGTTTCCACATGAAACAGCCCGGCTTGCCTCCTCCTCCTCCGCCCTCCCGGTTCCCGTTCCCGTTCCCGCTCCTCCCCGCCGTCGGCCGCACCAATCCTCCCGGCCCTGGCTGCAAATCAAACTTCGTGCCCCCGGCTCCGCTGCCTCTTTGCTAAAACACTGTCACTGCCGAAAACGGCCAGGCCACCTTCCCTGCTCACCCCCATCGCCACGCTGCGATGGAGGGGGGACCGCGACGGCGGATCGAGCGACAGCTCGGAGGAGACTTGAGCTCATCTTGTGTCTGTCTCTCCTCCCACTCCCAGACAGTTCTGGAAACTATGTATTCACCTCTTGTCACAGGAAACCAACCAGCAGGCGGTGCAAACAAACAAACACCCTTTGCCTCCGCCCTTCCCCAAATCATCAGGATCCCACCCCCTATCGGGAACGAACGGGCGGGCGCGAACGGAAACGGAGAAGCAAAAGAAAACAAAACCCCCGAACAAACAAAAACTCCACCCCGCAAATTCTATTCTGAGCAGACGACTGCCCGAGCCCAGGGACGGGTAGGGTGGCAGCAGCCATCAGGGCGGCTTTGTCTAAGGGGCGCAAGTGGAATGATGGCTGGACCTGCACTCACCTCCCTGGGAGGTCGGCCCGTTACACAGAAATGCCGCAGGCCGGACTCGTCTCGCTTGCCAGGCACCGAAGGAAGGCCCAAATCGTGGAGCTGCCCTGACCGCCGCCCGAGCAACTTCGGGCGTTCGCCTCCGCTCCCCCGCGCTCCTTCTGTGGTGTTACGTTCGCGCCCCGACACCGCCAACACCGTTGCCGTTCCCTCATCTACAAACTCCAGCCCGGCCACGCGGATTCGCCCCGTCGTCCTGCCCCAGGCACGGCCCGAGCAGCGGGAGGGGGCCGGGCTCCACCGCGCCTCCGTGCTCCGCTCCTGATTCACCTCCCGGACCTCAGACTGGGGTCGGGCGCCGCGGAACCACCGTGCACCTGCCCGCCGCTGCCCCGATGCTGCCCCGCGCCCCGGCGGGCCCGGACAGCGCCGCACGCCTTTCCCTGCCTTTTCCCACTCTCAAACACGTGTACTTCGGGCCTCGGGCAAGTTGTTCTCCCGCCGCGGAGGCAACCTGTGATAGCCCGGCGGTCCGCGCCTCCAGCAGAGCACCCACCGTCCTCATCGAGGAGGCGGCTAAACAAGCTGAAGCGCTCTCGCTCCGAAAGGCAACTTCTGTCTAATTTCACCGATGAGCACGCTGTATGCTTTCCAAGCATTTTTTTTTTCCTCCTACAAGCCAAAGCCAAGTGCGTCTGGCGGGGCGGGGATGGAGGTCAGCGTAACTTACAAAGTCGCTTCTGCACACAAACACCTCCTCCCCCATGCACACGTTCCCCGCTCGCGGCGAAAGGCGACGGGTCTCGTGGACATGTGGGTAACACAGTGAGGCCATGGCTTCCCCCGCCCCCTTCCTACACATCAGTATCCGAGCAGGACCTGCGCTCTGCCATGGGTATCTGGCTACCAAGTTTCTCCAAAGCTTCCTACTTTCCGTGGCGGGTGATGCCTGGCGCTGCGCCCCGAAGCCCCCGCGCCGCGGCACAGCCTGCAGCGATGCCCGAGGCGGGGCGCCGAGCGG
>VWZD01003789.1:416506-434888 GCA_013396695.1 Sakesphorus luctuosus
GAGCGGCAGCGCAGCCTCCCTTCCTGCCTCCGCCCACGCCAGCCCCGCACAAGTTGCTTGTGGGATAGCGGAGCCGCAACTCGTCCGCCTCACCTCGCCCCGTACCGAGCAGCACGGCTCTTGGCGCCATGTTAATGACGTACTATCTTATTTCCACTAGGCAGCGACCTTCGGCACGAAACTGCGCTCCCGCCGCCTCCGGAGCGACAAAACCCCTCCATCAAATATGGCTGTGCTGGCGGCTTCCCCGGCTGGCGCTGCGGCGGGCTCGGTTACCTGCTGGCGGCGGCGCGGCGGTGAGGGCGGACGGCGCGGCCGGGCTCCCCCTGCACGGAGGTCTCGGGGCCGCCGCAGGAGTTCGGCGCGGCGTCGACGAACGGGCGCGGAGAGCGGCTCCCTGCGCCACACAAACACACACACACACTCCTCAGACTGACGTTTGTACTTATTATGGAGGAAGGACTCCGAGAATCAAACTCGTTTCTGGGTCATTGCTGCCACAGGGGGGAGCTGCTTTAATCCCCTGCCAAAACTGGAAAGCGAGGCAAGGGGGGAAGTAATAATAATAATGCAGCACCAGGGTGAGGAGGCGGCGGCGTCCCCGAGGGAGCTGCCGTTAACTCTTGGCGGGCCTGGGCGCACAGTACGGAGCACCCGCTGCTCCTCGCTCCCCGCGGCCCGGGCTGCGCCGCCGCCCCGGTCCGGCCGTCTCCTCGCTTATGTTCGAGCGGGCTCGGAAATACAGATGGGAGGCAGCATTGCGCGGCTGGCAGCGTCGTGTCTGCACGCGGATCCCGCACGCGGCACTGCTGGTCTTAACCCTGCAAACATTAACTCTTAAAAACATTTAAGGCGATTTCACAACCAGCAATTCTAGTGATGCACAGGCTTCCTATGCAGAACGCATCAGTCACTATTTGTCAGGCAGGGAAACAGGGACATGAAAGAGTTGAGCTCTGTAGCCACATACATAGTGCGTAATTGCTGGGGCAAGAATAAAACTGCACGTGCTCTATTCTCAGCCCCCACCGTTATCCCTCTGGCTCCTCAACTTTGATACTTCTCAAAGACTAAAAAGGGCCAATACATACTGCAGTTCAGTTCATATCTTTCTGGCAGGAAAGGAATTTACCTTAAATTGGCACTATATTATTATATACTAAATTTCCTATTATCAAAAAAGCAGATTTCTTTATTTCCCACATAAATCACTTTACCTCACGCCATGCACCTGTGCTGAGTGACAAACTCTCCCTTTGAAGCAGAATTCCTGAGCAAATCTAGTCTGAAGTAATAAACACCACAGAGAAGGTTCAGCGTAAGCTCAGACACAGAATTAAGGCGATCTGTGCAAAGCAGTCCCCATAGTATGCAAATACAAATTAATGCAGCCTCCACAGCAATACGAGTCTGCCAAAGAATCACACCTTAGTTGAGCAGAAGAATTGGGTCTTTACTCATCCATGCAAACCAAGTAATTTATCGTGCTGTCTCACCCACCCACCTACATACCCACTAATAAAACATTGCTGCACATTCTAAAAAGTTGTACTTTACTACAAAAATATCCTCCTGCCCAGAGGTATTTTTTCACTGTGAAAAATCAGACAGTCAGGGGTTTATTCACAGAACAGCTGGGGAAGCATCTTCAGATTTTAGAGCCTAAGTCTTTGATTCCCTTGTTTTCCACTACATGAAATACAAAAACACACACTTTCTCTACATTCTCTTGCACTTGCCTTGGCATCTAGACCTGAAAGATACCTGTTGGCATAGCTTTCCATACATCAGCAGCCTAATTAGAAGCAGCTCCACCGATGCCATTCATATTTGAGGGATTGGAGCCTTAGCTTTTTGGCTTTCTTGGTACAGCCATCACGGACCTGTGATCATCCGTGCAGCACACCACATCACATTACCTGATAATAATCCACTTTTTGGCAGAGTTACATTCATATAGCTATGACCTTACCCCTGGGCTTCCAGGGGCATTAATTTTCAATACTGACTGGGGACTTAGTTTTTCTGTACTATCTAAACAGCATGTGCTTGCTGCTGTGCTGCTGTATAAACCCCAGAACAGGATAAGTTAGTTTTTTTTCTGCAGTGGGCTGCAGACCCCTCAGGACTGCATGGACTACTTCTCATAAGTTCATAAAAAGTAATTAAGATTAGCAAAGCTACTGTCAGTTGTCATTCTTTATACACAGATATGCACCTCTACTGGATTAATGCAATTATTTTTTTAAAATAGTTTTAAATAATGTTGTCCATTGTAAAAGACTGAAGAATCATAAGAAATGCTATTTGTTGCAATGTTCTGAATTCTTTCCAAGAAGTTCAGAACAAGCTTCTGAGAAAAACTTAAATGTGAATGTGCTCTAATTCCTCAGGAGGAATAATAGAAACTTTCCTGTCTCAAGCTTTTTGGATTTGAGGCAATAACTTTGTTTTTCTGTAGTTAGTTTTTCTTTGGATATACAGCCAAGTTTAAGCTACATCTTGAATTTTAGGAAAGATTTCTATTGGAAGCGATGCAAGGCCATGCATTTAAGAACATAACACAAATGTTTTCAGAATGGTGGACTGTGTTTTATAAAGTAGAGACTATATAAATTACTGTAGAACTCCCCAAATGTGAGTCCCTCATGCTGTACAAGCTGCTAGCCCAGTCTTTACTGGAAGGTAACAGAACTGGAACAAAGATGCTATTTTGTCTCTGAGTACAGTATCTCACAAGAGATTCTTCTGGAATAATGCACTATGTTTTAAAAGTAAATATTAAAAATTTGAAGGGCTAGTAGCTGGAAGAATAATTTTGCAAGTTATTGGAAGGCAAAACGTAAAGGTTACATCCTGTACTACTTCAACACGTATGAAATTGTATACTAATATAGCTATGGTCAAACAGGAGAGAACATAAGAGAACATACCACAGTAAGCCACTGGCACCATTAATATGAAACAGTGCAAAAAAAAGGGATTTACCTATGATCTACATAAAGCACTGAGCTGTTCACTGCAGAATCAGCTTTAGCAGCTCAAGACACCATTGCGACACCAGCCTGAGAATGCCAGCAGCAAATACCAGGATGGACTCTGTGAGTGATCCTCACCAGCTTCTCTACAAACTCAAGCCCAGGTGAACCTGCAGGAGCAGGCAGGCTGCCAACAAAAGCAAGCCACTCAGGGCAAAGAAGGAAATCTTAATTCTGCATTAAATATCTGACCACAGCCTGACTTTAAAGATTAGAAACCAAACCAGTGAGAGACAACCTCACTGTAGTCTTCTGCTACCTGCACTGGCTAAATGTCAAGGTAGTAAAGAAAGTTCTGCTGGAAGTATAGTCAGTAGAAGTTTTGGCATCAGCCTTCATCTCTAGTAGGTATTTACCCTTTCAGCAAAGCAGGCACTGTGTTAGAATAAATAGTGTCATTAGACTCCCTGCCTCACTCACTTATCTTTATATCAATATTAGCATTTGTTCCAGGAACACTCAGAGAATACATATCAGGCTTAGAGCTAACACACAGAACTTCTGGTGCCTTCTCCAAGTTGTTGCATCAGGTATAGTCACTCATATATTCATTTTTATTTAATTTTTTGATTGTTAGATTAGATTTTAATGTCTCCCTCTTGAATGTTACTTTTTAGCAGATGCATAAAGCCAAGGAAAGAATATGTTGCTTTTCAGCATTTTTTCCAGCTTTTTGTGGAAATCTGTTGCTGCAGCGGTGTCTGATAAAATATTTTTACTTTTATTTCTTTATTCCTCCTTTTTCTTTTTTAAATTTGATAATACTCCTTTTACAGTTGGAATCTTGCAGTCTCCACACATGAAGATGTTGAGTTTCTCCCCACTGTCAAATTTAGCCCAAGTATCACTTAAAATTCTTTTGGTCTTTTGGCTCCAGCTTTTCAGGAGCTCCTACTTTCTCATTTTTTATTTTAAAGATTAGAAATTTGCATAGAAGAACAGTACAGATCTAAATCATTACTGTTAACACCGGCTTGTACTTAATCTTCAAGAGTAAGAATTTCCAGAGAGCTTTCACATTTCCTATGAGAGTTGTCTTGTAAAGCAGAGCGATGAGACAGGGGCACATTTGGGCCAAATTCTGTTGAGGTCCATTTTGTCTCTCGGTGTTCTAGTCACACAAACAGGGGGGAATAAAAGGATTTTGACTCATACATATGTAAATCTATACCACTTAGAAGTTGCATAAGTGCATTATTTTTAACTCCTGCAGAAATAAAACTTGCTCACATGGCTTATGTATAGATCATAAAGGAACACAGTTGTCACAGTTTTGTATAACCCAAATCCATCATTTACGCAACATGGCTCCTGACCACTTCACAAAATCATGTACAGAAACTCACACTAATTGGTGCTCTAGCTTTTTCGTCTTTCTCCTTATCTACAACCAACAAAACCTGATGTGTCTGGATTAGGGAGGTCAAAACCACTAAGCTCCGGTAGTATGTTATTTCCTTTGACTCTGAAGCTGTGGTTTACAGCTACCAGAATCGCTTGTGAGGGTGATTTGCTTATTCATAGGCCAAAGATGTGGTTTCTCCTGGGCTTAAAACCCTAATTCTTCTGGTTTATAGTTCCTTTGGTTTATTGAAATGTAGTTGTGAGAGATCACTGAGTGTATGAGCCAGTACCTCAGTAAGTAAAAGCTGTGCATTAAGGGATGGGGATAGAGATGGATAAAAATGAAACCTTAGACCTGAGCTTTATATTTAACAGGCTTGAGACAGAGACTAGTATAGTCTTTTTAATGACAAACCTTGAGAAGTAGAAATTATAGTATTAATTTTATCTGTGGGTAGGCAGGGGTTGTATCTTTCACAAGTCACATGTTAAGTCAGCATTAAAACCAAGAATAGAAACCTGAAGTAATGCCTTTCAGTCCAAGATTTCTAATGATTAAACTATATCCTCTCCTTTGGCCTGGTCTGTAGAACGTAACACAGTACAAAGTATTCCTCCATGACATTTTGCACATAGAGATCCTAAAATATTTTTGCAAGTCAAACAGAATCATTGCACAGATATGCCACTGCTGACGCTGTACATTCATCTGAAAAGGAAGTGGGAACAAGTGTGCCCAATAGGTAAAATTTACTAAATACAAAAACCTAAAAGTACAGCTACTGAAATCAAGTGTTTCCAAATTATTGTAACTGAAAAGTGGAAGCTGACAGGAAATCACTAGAACAAAAACCTCTAGGGAACAACTAGAAGCAGGTAGTTAGTTACCTTGCAGGTCTGCAAGTTAAGCTGGATGAAGCTGATGCATCACCTTTAAGGGAAACAACACAGTTTTGTACATGATGAGTGAAATCATTAGCAGCCAAGGTAATGCCCTAAGTGCAGGAAGAATGGATTGTGAAAGCTTCAGACAAGTGAGAGTTTAGCAGCAACAGATCAAATCTCAGCTGAAGTATCTACACTGTGCCTTTCTGGCAGCTCATCAAGCAACATTACACCCGTTAATCTAAATGAACTTCAATATTAAATTGTGTTTGTGCAGGCAGAAATCATGTAGTGAAAGAAAGGTGCTGTGACAAGACTTGTGGGAGAGTTCAAAAGAATTTGATTACATATTTTCTGATTGCAGAGTGCAGCCTGATAACTGGTTGCTAAAAGTGGAGTAGTGGGACCAGTTTATTGGGGAATATAACAAGAATCAGTTTCTTTTTTCAGTAACCTAGTGCCAAAATGACTTTAAAAAAACCTTGCAACTTCAACTCTGGATCTTTAGGAGTCATAAATAGATTAAGCTAAAAAAAAAAAAAGAATCGGTTGTTGAAATTGCTCTGAGCAGTTTGTGATAACATTTCTAGAAAGAGCAGAAACCCACATGGTCCTTTTGGATTCCATTTGGTACTTGATGGAATTGCCCCAGAGTTGTTTCTATTTGTGGTCTCTCCTGGGACATCTTCTTCCAAAAGCAATGACTCACAGTTCATTGAATTTAAAGCCTTTTTCCAGAGGAGGAAACTGAGGTCTGCCACAAGGTCCAAGAAATTCTACACCCTCCATGGCAAAAAACCCCCAGAACAATTAGCCATAAGTTACAATGCAGAGGAGATATGGTCTTTGTCCTCAACAGGTATAAACACTTCTCCTTAATTTCCATTGTTGAAATCCCTCCTAGGGGATGTGTCAATCATAATTTCAACAAAGGGCAAATTTTCTCCCTAAATAGTCAAAGGTCCACTGTTTTCAGATGAAGCTATCCTGAAACCTACATCAAATATTAGTAATTTTGCTCATTACTACACAGATGTTAAGGCACCAAGGGTGTAAAGAAGCCATCACTACTAAATAGGAAATGCTACTAAAATAGGCAACTTTGTTTACTTCAGCTATTTTTTTACAAATTATATGTTTTATAAATTAAGTTATCTAGTGTTTAACGAGTAGGAAAATTTATTAAGAAAACTAAACTAATGTCTTTTTCCTGTGGCAATATTTATTGCTGAGCTTTTTTACAAGTTACACTGTGTAAATAAGAACAAAAAACCAGTTTGGAAAATTTTAATAAACATCAGTGTTATAAAAGCTGCCTCCCGTGCTTCCATTTCACTATTGTATATACGCAGAGTATATATTCAACACTACCAAACAGGTCTTTGAACAAGAGGCTCAGAATATCCAGCACAAAAGAATGTTTACACAACAGAGAAAGCTGAGCCCTTATCTAACCTCCCTCCATCTCTCACACCCCGAAAAGTTGGGGGGCTGTTGGTATAAAGAGAGTAGTTAATCTCATGTATCCATGGGCCATGTAACCTTGCAGCAAATGGCTGACTGTCCTGTATCTGGCTGGCACATATCCAAATCAACAGAGTTCACACTGTTATGCTTCTGTTTTGCTGAGAGATACGTACTCAGTAAAGAATCCAACAAGAAAACCTTCATACCCTTATCAGGTAGAGAATTATTATCTCTTTTGCAAATCAGACATTAGGACATAATATAAAGAGATACAAATAAAAAAGGCCCCTCGCGAAGAAAAGAGACTTGAATTCCTGATTCAGCCCTAACAAATTACAACAGGTAGTCCTGCAGTGCTGTTCTGAAACATACACAATACAAAAGGTCAGCTACCCTTAACATTGCATTTGCACACTGGATGCATCTAACCCCAAGTTGCTGCTTGAGACTCTATGAGAGCATGAGAGCTACAGGAGGTGGCACAATTCTTGCACGTGAAGATGTTCAGAGGCAGAACCCCAAACAGCCACACAGTGAATTTTCAGGGCACATAATGCAAACGCTCAGGATGTAAACAGCCCTCCAGTCATTTCGTATCATTTATATCAATAATTCTGAAGTTACTTTTTTTTTTAGTGGACAAAGGAGTTTATTGCTTATTTAGAAGTTAAGTCTTATTTGCTCAAAGCTGAGACTCCCACACATATTTAAATAAGCGCACAGGGAAGAATGAAGAAAAGTTGAAAATCAGATCATTACTCTGGCTCCTGTGAACTTTGCTTCACTAAGTGAAATACCCTTGCAACAAACAAAATAGTCTCTGATCTTCCAGAACATTAAAAAAAAACCCAAACCAAACCAAACAAACCCACACAAAACAAACAAACAAAACTCTCAAAACAAAAACAATTCCCTCCCTAAAAAAAACCACAAAAAAAACCCCAAAAACCAAACAAAAAAACCAACAACAACAACAAAAACAAACAAACAACAACAAAAAAACCCAAACCAAACAAACAAAAAACCCCACCCTGATCTGCTTATGTGGGCAGATTTTGGCACAGGGTAAATATCCGTGTTTGCTCCTCAAATTGCAAAAGCCAGGAAAGATTCTCACTCTTTCACCCATGACATGCTTTTAAACCATCACACACTTATGTTTCTTTGACAATCTGAGGCAGATGACTTACTTCATGTGGAAAAGCAAGTATTAGGGCAAAGTAAACGTGCCAACTGCCTGTAATCCAGTGCCTCTAAAGGATAAACAGGCACATCCTGCAGTGAACACACAAATACTGATGTAACTGCCAAACCCACAGTTCCAGCCTACACGGCTCCTCGAATATTCAGCCAGCCACAGCAGCATCTCTGGCCTTGGCCAAAGCTAAAGGTGAGCCTGCAGTGTCTCACATCTCTTCTAGGAAAGGGCCTGACTACATAAGGGAGGGAGGCAGAGTCTCCAGCCACAGCACCCGGGCGCGGGGGGGTGAAGTTTACAGAAGATAAGTTCAGGAAAACCTGAAAGACTGCCAGCCCCAGCACAGCCAGAGCCATGCCAGAGTACAACGTGTACTGGCACTCTGGTGTGGTGCTTTGGATCAACAACATATGCAATAAAGCACACATTGACTGACTGGCTGGACAGGCCCACAGAGGGAGCAAAGGAATTTTTCCTCTCCCAACGTGTTAATGCTGGAGCCTAGAGCCACAATTTGACTCTACCCTTACAAGTTTATCTTTTTCAAGAGCTGGTTCTGTGGGTTCTTTGGGATCTATCTCTTTTTTTTTTTTTTTAAGGAAATTAACATCCTTCATGACTGCCTAAATAAAATGTTGTGGGTATGGTGCACTCAGTAGTGCCTGATGCATGGCTTAGAGATCCTAGTAAGCTTACTTGCAGGAGTTTGACCTCAGTGATGGAAATCAGGGACAGCAAAAAAGTCCCAAACCTTGGGCAAGGTAATGAGAGACCAGGATCACCAATTGTGTAAACCCTGTTTGTTCTTGTGAAGGGAATGAAGTATTGAAAATACTGTCTCCAGTGAGGGCGTCCTACTAACCTACTAAGCTGGTTATCCTTCAGAATGCAATTAATATCACCTGATTAAATGTTTTAAATACTTTTAAAGTTTCCAAGGATACACTAATATCCTGAATTCAATATTTTTTCCAGGAAAAAATAGCAGTCTAGAAAATGAAGCTACAACATACACACAAAATCCTTTGCTACTCCGTGCACACCTGCATGCTGTGTTTTCCCAAGTATCTCAAAGTCTGGAAGTTTACAAAACCCAGCTAAGGAAAGAAGACATAGATACTTTTCTTACTTTAAAAATTGCTTCCATGTACTTACAGCTTGTAAGCAATCATTGAAACCAAAAGCATGACTTGAAAGTCTCTTTTCCCTGGGAATGAGTGTTTATGCAACTAACTTTTGTGGAGCTGGAATTTTTCCTGAGCCTACCTTTTATAATTACAGAGAATTCTATATAGCCACTGTCATTCAGACTGTATGATATTTCTTAATAAACCAATGTATCAACCACAACACTGATTGAAACCCACCATCTCAACCTGAACCTCCAACAAGGAATTAGCTGCCAAAGGCTTTAAAAGCTGCATGTCATTTCTAGCATGTGCACCAAATGAAATCCCACTTAACAAGGTCTTTGCTTATCCTAACCATGTTCATACTTCACAGCAGAAAAATAGACACATTCAACACTGTAAAAATTTAGGCCAGGTCTGAGAGCATTAAGCATAAGTAAAGTAGAAAATGTGCTAGGTTACTGAGACCAGGTTCAAAGGACTTTGATGCCCAAGGCTAAAAATGTAGTTCGGCAAATTCTTGCACATTGGTCTGGTTCTGGAATAATCTAAACTAACTTAGTACCTCCCTGTGTAATTATGACGTTCCTTGAAGATTTGCCGTATTTTCTTGTCATGATCTAAACTGCCTCAGTTTGCATAATGAGGTCATGCCTTCACTTTCAGCCCAGCAAAATCAAATGTGATGGACAAGGGCTACCTATGGGTTAGATACTTCCACTTTCTCCTAGCTGAATTTCACAACACTGCGCTGCAGAGCCAAAGGGACTGCTTGTTCTCATCCCGCTTCCTGACTCACATGTGCTCTCTCGCACAATGTCTCAACTTTGACAAAAGGGATGGAGAACACACAGCCTAAGTTTTGGGCTAAATCCTTATATTTCATATCTTTGTGCTATGTTCTGACTACATTAATTTTTAAAAACAGCAGGGAAAAAAACCTCTTACTGCTTAACCTCTTAATTTTAAAACAACACATGCTTTGGGTCTGAGACTTGCATAACACTTGCTAGATATGCTACAGAGATAGGCCACCAGCTAAAATATCTTAACTTTTTCGGAATTTAGCTCTATTAATAATACCAGTACATTCATCTTACAGTTCCCCACAGAGAAATAATTTTGTTTCACATACAGGAAAATCTCCTGCATATTTAGGCTGTAGCTTGCAAACATAAATAAATAATCCATTTTCTAAGATATTTGGCAGGTGGAACAAGTTAAAACAGGGACGATTACAGAGACAGTCAAGACCCCAGGCTCGAAGTGGCTCATCCTGTGAAGTCCCATCTAATTGCCATCCTGATTGGACTTGATCTTAAAAGTCTTTTCCAACCCTAATGACTCTATGATTAAGTTCTTAAGTTTGTTATGCTGCTTGACAGTGACAACAAACCACATGAACTTCCTCAAGAAAAAAAACACTTTTGCAAAAAACAAGTGAAGTTGCTTTTTTTTTTCCTTCCACTAAGGTTACGTCACTTATCACTTGGGTACAGATGACACTAATAAACATGTGTCTGCACTCCAGCTAAATAAGCAGTTTTCTTTAAATGGTCTGAGGGAAGAAAAACAAGAATGGCTGTATAAAGAAGTAGGAAGGATTGGTCTTGAGCCTTCTTTTGAAAATTCTGTCAGTTTAGCCTCCAAATTTTGTTCTACAGGCTTTGGTATACAAAAGACTTATCATTTGTGCAGGCAGACTCAGTACCTGCATATGTAGGTGCCCAGACTGCACACAATGTGAGCACAGCACCTGCTGCACTAAAGCTCTCTGTAGACAAGTACACAAGTTCTAGCTATTAACTCCAAGCACTTTAAATGATCTCCACTCTTAGGAGACCACTTTTTGCCTTTGTTGAAAATACGTTTTTTTAGTGGACAGGATCCTGTCCGCCTGGTTTCAGGTCTGATGTACAATCAGAAATTCACAGCCAAATTCACAGCAGGTAGTACCAAATCCATTCTAAGATTTCTACAGCAAAATGTAATTACTTCATTTTAATAGGTAAACATGAGATGAGCTCCACAAATGACTACTGAAGCATTAGAAATCATTAGTTCCACAGAGAAAGAACTAACATCCTGCAGTATCAAATAGTTTATGACTAATTTACAGAGACTGAATCCACAAATACATTTCTATCACTTTGCCTTTGCTAATTAATTACAAATATTAAGCAAATTAAACTGATGGATGCAGCGAGTACTCTCAGGGTAACCAATGGCTATGTCACCAGCAATTTGCTGCTTTTCCATTCAGAAGCCCTCCCAGTTTTAGTGGCAAAGAGGATCATAAAAGGATGAAAGCTGTGATCTCACTAGCACAGCAGAAATCAAAAGAGACTTCTATTGCATTGAAATTAATGAAGTAGCTCCAAGAGGAGAACTTTACAAATATATGCAGGAGTGAACATCTTCCTTAACACATGTTCAGTCCTTGAACCATGTTACCCCTATTGCATGCACATATATATTTTGCATCAGACAACAGAACCTGTTGAGTGAAATGTCAGTTTATTTAAAATGTATACCCACTTTTGTTAATTTTTTTTAAAAATTGCTTTTTCATGACAATCCAGAATCATCTTTTAAAAATAATTTCTGATACTTGTGGAGGTCTGTTTAGATTTTGAAAAATATATTATTGGCATCCCTTCTTCCCGTACTACAAGACAACAGGACACTTGACGAGCACAGGACAAACCAACCAACAAAAACCAAACTAAAATGAAAACACCCCTAAAAAAACCCAAACAACCAAACAAGCAAAAAAACCCCTGAAACAAAAAACCAACCCCAAACCTACACAAACTGAAGAGAACATTAAAAAAGGACAATTCCACAGCTTTTTTGTGGTAAGTGATAGACCACAAAATGTCTCTTAATGGATGTGCAGAATGTATGATCCAGAGTTTGGAATGTCCTCATTTCCTAACACCTTTTTTTCATTTTTTTAATCTGTGGAAGAACTGCTGACTGCTACATTTCATTGGGAGAGGCAACCTTACTCTTTGCTGATTTACGTGCCAGACTTTGGAATGACTAATTCCTCTGTTCCAGTATTAAAATAGGAGTTCTGAAGGGAAAAAAGACATAAAATGCCTCTACCCATCTTTTTTAACACCAATTTTGGGATGTCATTTTTAGAATCTTCTCAGAATACTCTGTTAAATGTTAAATGTGCCATATGATACAAGGTCAAAGCCCTTCTTCCTTGATACCTTGATACCAGCCTTTTAAAGGTCAAATGAATCAAACAAATGTGACATAACTAAAAGAAAACCAGAATATTTGAACTCTTTTGCTCCATATCCTACAGAGCTTTATAGTGGTTTTACTTTAATGTCCAAATCTATGCCATGATTACACTAAATCCTCCTTGAATGAACAAAAAGTCCTCTGATAAACAGCTAGAACAGTAAGTTACCTGAAGAATTCTGTTGATACAGACTATAGCAATAACATTTTCAGGAGAAAATGACTTGTTAGATATATCAAGCTCCAACCGTCTAATAATCTGCAATCTGGTTTCTTACTTGAAAGCAGGAGTGGGATATAAAGTTTTCCTGGAAAAGGCACTAGCTTAAACCCAAAGTCTGATGAGCCACCCCTTCCTATGAACAGGTAATTAAAGCACAACAGCATTTTACCAACATATTTGTAATCCACATGGTCAAAATACATAGCACTTTTCACCAGAAACCACAGGCTAGATCTGTCTACCAGAACACAAACTGTATGTTCATTTAAAGGTTATTCTCTGCTTCAATCAGTATAAAGTTTGACTCATCAAAATTCTGTTAATTGAGAAGAATTGGTCTTGAACCTTTTCTTTCATTTTAATGCTTCTTATTTCCTCTTCTCCTGTTCCTCATGGATATTCTTCATGTTGTTTCCATTCCTGGCAGCTGTTCTCCCAGCAGCTGCCACAACACTTGGACTCTGTTGACCACTCAGAACCATCATACTGGTGGCCTCTTGGGTACTAAATGCAGCACAGTTAGTTAAGCAAAATCATCCCATTTCTGAAGCAATTGTTGTGCCAGGAAGGAAGTCTTGCTGAAAGTATTCACAGAGGGCAAGTATCCTGGGGTTGAATGAAATTTAGACTACTTCCACTAGCTCAGTGTTATAAACACAATCTGAAACTGCTCTAGACATTGATCAAGCTGTTGTATTTTAGTCCTCCATATTTAGTGTTCATGTGTCTAGGCTTACTGTCTCTTTGGCGTCTTTGGTACAAGTCCAGAGCACTTGCTAGCTCTCTGTCAGTCCCTTTTCTGTGCAACTTCCTATAGCCCAACTGCTGTTTCAAATCAACCAACAATAGCTCTCCTCAAAATAGGCTATTTTCTACATCTGTGCCTCAGAACACTCCAATTTTCAGCTCACTTTTTCAGGGGGCACAGGGTTACTAAATAGTCTAAAAGAGTAAGGTTGCAGTCCTCTAAGTACACAATTATCCCCAGTCTACACAGAGCTGCTTTCTGAAACAGAAGGCCCATGAAGCATTAGCTTTTCCTCACTTCTCAGTGCACTTGTTTTCACCATTCCAAATGTGGCTGGCAAAAGACCTGTAAATCCAGATTACTTTTCATGGTATTACTCATCAAAGCCTTAAAGTTCCTTTGTCTGCCATCTGTTCCTTTGTGAGCCATGACCTGCTTACCTGGCAGAACAGTTAGGACTTTCAGTTTGACCGTTACTTTTACCATAATTCATATAAGACTTGTGGAACTTTTCAGAGAAAATAATGCAGAAATTGGCCTTATGCTTTGCATCATAAAGCTGACATTTCTCTGAGTGCACTTTCTCAGTTACTGTACACTTGATGAGAAGGAAAGAGAATTCAGAAAGTAAGTGGAATCTGCTAATTTATCAGTAAATACTGAGGTTTATCCTTTAGGACTACCTCCCTAGTAAAAGCAATGGGCAGAACCAGACAGAAAGCAGCAGGGATCATTTTTGTTTATTTTAATTTGGTTTAGTAACAAGCATTCAGGGAAAAATCAGAATGTCAAATTTTTTTAAAGAGCATCCATGCCATGGTTTGAGCTGTAGCAGGAGTCATGCTATCTATCTTCGTGCTCTTTAGAAGAAAGAAATGTAGGAATGAACAGCCCAAGATTTGAACAGGAATGGTTTTTTTCTGGAGTTCTACAATGCCAGTGAGTGAAATTCAGGTCTGCAAGTACAGTTGCATGAAAGTCACCAGCATTAAGAAATAGCCTTCCTGCTCTTCAGAAATGTGTTTCTTCAATACAGGTAAGAGTCCCTTGAGCTTATTTTAGTGGTGAATATAAGATCTACTGTTTTTTTTGATTCAGCAAAGAATATGTGTGAAAGAACTGAATTTTATTTCACTCTAGTAACCATCAACAGAATTCCTACTAAACTTCTGTCACATACATCTGATAAAATCAGGATTAAACATATGCTAAATATTAAGCAGCTGCTTTAAAGACTAGAACACCAACATACTTCCTACTGTGTGGAAGACCTCTATTTTTTCAGTAGGCTTTATTAATGATGGCAAAGTCTAACATAAGCTTGTAGGCTTAGTTGAAACAGCACTAAAATGCTAATATTTAAGCTATTTTTAGGACTTATACCACACTTCATATTTTTTTCTGAGGTGGATGAGAATACAGAATAATTGTAGCTACACTTTCATCAGCAAGTTGTGCTGCACAATCAGAGCAAAAGTGAAGATGAGAAAACAGGCTTTGCTGTAAATTAAACTCCCATGCTTGCAAACTTATAGGTGTTCCTGGAGGGAAAGTTCACCTCCTGCCTGCTTGAGAAGGCTGGGATGCCCAGACTAATGCTTCTTGCTGATAGTAAATGTCACCATGGTATCACATTACCATAACTAGTTTAAAAAAGTCTGACATTTAGAAGGTACCAACTTAGAAATCACCTCCCAACTACACCACTAATGTAGTAAATAATACATGCTCCATCCTGCTTTAAGGGAATTGCATGCAGCCCATTTTTCCCCTATTGGGTGGTCCTGTGGTGTAGTGGAGAGCCCTCCGGTCTCCGAATCCCAAGGTCGCGAGTTCGAGTCTCAGTACGGGCAGCCCCGGCAGTTCAAGCCTCCCTGCCATCCCATCCCGTCACATCTCGGATGCTCAGCAGGGTGAGCCCCGGTTAGTACCGGGTGCTGTAGATAGTCCTAAGGAGACTTCACTGTCACTGTCCAAGCTTGCTCGGCCGTGGCAAATGAACCTTAGGACTTAAACGGTGGGGCCAGTTCTGTGCACGCTGTGCCTCACCTAAAAAATCCCCTGCGCAGGCTCGGAGGGCACACCCAGGTGGGGTGAGCCCTTCCCAAATCTTCGTTCGCGAAGATTGGCCATTATTTTCCCCTATAACAGAGAGGACAGTTTAGCAAATGAATTATCACATCTTGATGTGTAGCTGTGCAAAAGAATAACAATTCATAATTAGGTAAATAGGTTTTCTGTCACCTTTCCCTGCTCCATATACAAGCAAGACTGTCATTTGCTGATACTAGTTTGATTTTAGAACAGCTTTGATGATTCGAGTAACACTCAACTCAGATTAGCACCACAGTCTCTTATCCAGCTTTTTTAAACTAAAAATTGAACATAGCAAACAGCAATATGCAAAAATAATGAGTCTGCTAAGTGTCACTTCTTGTATCAAACACCAGAATGGTTTTCCTGTGATTTACCACTTAGTTACAGCTACAACCATGTTGCATAAGAAGCCCATCCTTGGTGGATTTTCCTTAGATTTATTTATGTGTATTTTTCAGCAAGTGTATTCTAAAATTAGGGCATGGATTAATGCCACCCTACCAGATTTGACAAGGAGAAGGTGTTCCTCTGTGGTATACTTGAAATGTACAATACTTGTGGGCAAAGTTCAGAAGTACAATTTATCAAAATTTGTGAAAAGAATACAAACACTGATGTCAGTTTAAGGTCAGCTGGTCACTTTTTAACTTTCAAGCACTTAATTTTGCAACCCTCTCTGTGCTAACAGACATACTAAACAATATTAAAGGTTTTGTGAAGACTTTGGGAAACAAAGTTGCCTCAATAAGCAATGCAAATGGTCTTAAGGGTTTTTCTTGTCTTTCTTACATTTTTTTAAATAACATACTTAGAAGTATTTCTCCTCCAGTCATGGATGTGCACCTGCAACTTCATGTTGCATTTACGAGAGCATTTCCAGCAGGAGAATTAACAATGTATAGCTTTGAGACATTCTCTTTTGAAGTAACAATGGTCATTCTCACTAGAAGTCCAGCATAAATGTTGGTATTTCCCAAGAACTGAAGAGACAGACAAGACTCTACAGTGGCAACAGACATGTGGCCACTTCATTGCTCTCATAATTTCAATTAATGGAAGACAGCATTTGCCCTGCAAATTGATTAAATTTTTTCTTATCTTTTTCTGCTTACTACTATTGCATGTCCTTTGTATCAGGCTAAGTGACTGCAGGTAGCAATCGCCTTAAAATTAACCTGACTGTACACAATGAGAAGGAAAATGTAATAAGCTTTAACTGAGTTGTGGGAAACATCTACTATTTCTACAGATTCTAAAAGGTGCTTGGAAAACATAGAAATGTAAGTTCACCTGCCACAAGCTCTGATGCCATTCCTTCCTCAAATGCTATTAAAATGAAGATGCACCCACAGTGGGTTAAATCTTGATCCCATGATATGTGTATATAATGACACCCATTTCACAGAGGATCTCTCTCATGCTCCTTTACTTTCATCCCACTCCCCCCACAAAAACCCCTATTTTTCCTTACTTTACAGCCATGAACCCAAATGCAAGTGTCATTCATTTTGTTTAAACACACACAAAATTAGAGGAGCTACTTGTCCTGAATTCTATCTCACATAGAAAGGAGCAGACAAAACACCAGCCTGAATTATCACAATGCCATGATTTCACTGCATGCTGAACTGCACTGTATCACAGAACAGAATGTCCTACTCCAAAATATAACTGAAGTATCTTTTTTCTATACTTTCTTTACTCTACCAGGCTTTCCCATGGTAGGTGGTGAAACATATGCTTTCTGAAGCTACATTTCTCCTTAGTGTTGTTTTTAGTCAAGGCATTCTCTGTAGTTCCAGAAGTGGAAACAAATCTACAAAGATTTATACAACACGGACACAACCAATTTTCACCAGTCTGATTGTCTAGTGCTTCAGATTTTGTTCTGCATTTTTCACAGATTTTCTCCCTTCCCATGGGCTTGCAGGATTTTATCATTGTTTAGCAATGATATTTTCCAATTTAGCAATCCCACTAAAACCACGCTGCTGCACACTCCCTCTCCCCCTCCAACTGGAGGCCCAAAAGGCAAAGGCCAAGGGTTGAGATAAGAACAATTTAGCAGAAACAGCAAAGAGATAAGAAAACCAACAGTAATAGCAACAATATTAATAACAAAAGACAAAGAAATTATTTACATGGAAAGCCTGGCCAGAACCAGGACAGATTTTCATTTTAGATTCAGATGATTTAAGATTACTGCACCTGATAAGAACTTATTGGGGATGTTTTCCTCCTCCCATTAATTGAAACAAGAAACTCTTATTTTACCCACATTTCCAATTCTGTTCACTACATGCTAATGTTAGCTGAATTATGGTGAAGAATTGCAATCTGTTACAATGGTGTACAATTTAGTTAGTAAGAAGATTTTTGTTAAAAACACCCAATTATCATCTAGTTTCCTACTTGGTAGGATTTCGACTTTTATTTTTAAAAGGAAAGAGTGATTTTGTGATACTCCTGCATAAGTGCTTATACACAGATAATGAGGTAGAGTACAGTCTACTTTAATTTCCTCTCAGAGATGGTTCACAGCTGTGCTGGTTTAAAGGTGAACTGGCAGGAGAAAATGAACTCACCACAAGGGAGATTATAAGTCAGAGTTACAATTTAATAAAAATATTACAATAAATGCAATAACACAAAGAGAAAATGGTTTTAACCCACAAAACCCAGAAGTGTAACCCAGCACCCTGGGGCACAAACACAATGGTGTTTGTTAGCCCCTGTGCTGACACCCACGTGGTTCCCCTGAGTCCAAAGCAAAGGAGGTGAAAAACCAGTTGGTACAGATGGTGGTCGCAGTCTGGTCAAGAGTGGTAGTCGCAGTCTGGTCAAGAGTGGTGGTCTCCTCGAGGTCCTGGTCCTCCTCTGGATCTGCTGAGTGGTACCCCAAGTCCCCAAACCCCCAAGATTATATCCCCTCAGGTCTAGCCTGCACAGTGGATTTTTCAGGTGAGTCACAGTGTGCACAGAACTGGCCAC
>VWZD01003789.1:434949-529694 GCA_013396695.1 Sakesphorus luctuosus
CTCAGATGAATTCTGTCTCTCCCCCTGTGTTCCTTGTCCTGAACGAAGAAGGAAAACTGGAAAACGGAGAACCGCAGCGTGTCCCAGAAAGCAGCCGTGACCTCTCTCTCCCGGGTCGCTGCCCCAGCCGGGGCGGGCCGGTCACGACACTGCAGGTGACGGTGAGACTGGAACGGAGACCGGGACCCCAAATGCAGGAACCAGGAGAGCAGCCATGGCAAGGAGAAAAGAACCGGCTCACCAAGAAACAGGAGCAGCCAAGGGCAGCAGCAACGGCCTCTCTCCCATTGTCGCACACACACACCCAACCCAAGCCATGTGCAGTCCCCAAGAACAACAGAGACAACCTGCCCCCCACCCCACCGATCAAGAAGAAGACGGTAGCAGTTAACCACTTCCTTTGTTAACTAATGGCATGGGCAGTCAGTGGCAGGGGAGAGAATTTACATAATAATTCCAAACTACCACACTGGTTTATCACTTTGTGACCTTAAAATACACATATGAGAAGGCTTTGAAATGGTCATTTTATCTCATTAGTAAGGAAATTATTCAGTTGTATCTCTTCTGCTCCACAGTTCTTAAATTCACCCTGCAGTGCCTCCACAGGCTGACACGCACATACACAGTTCAAACAGAAACACTAGGCATGTTTTTGAGCTCCTCCACAGCAACTAATGGTACAAAACTAAACCCCAACTCTGTCCATACATTGAAATTCTCTGTTAAAGGCCCTGAAGATCCATTACCAGTTCTCTCACTTGCTACTGACTGCACATCACTTAAATGTGTTTCTCGCCCTTACACATTCAGTGAGAAGTGGGGATATTCCATATTGCAACTGTAAGCTACACACACTGGGCACTGAACAGGATGACCAGAAATTTTCAGGATTTAATTTACAATCTTGCATGTTGTAAGCCCCTCAGGACAGGAAACTATCATGTTTTATGTGTCTATAAAACAGCACGTTTTATGACACTGTATAAATAATAGGATGAGATTAAAAACATCTGTAGATACTCCGGCTGATCTATTGTCTTGCTACCTGCTGTCTCTTCATAATTTTTGATGGCAGAAAAACCATTTCACACAACAGGAATGCTCATGGTGCTAATGCAGCTACATATAAATCTGTAGCAATATGTTAATAACAGACCTGATGAACAGAGAAATTAAAAATTAACAATAATCTGTCCTTCAGGCATTATCTCCTGACAGTTTTCTATTTGATTTTTGCTTACTTTTGCCCAAGAAAACACAGGAAATGTGAATAACTTGAACAAGATAATTTTGGAAATGTGGTAGAAGGCAGTAAGGTCAATATTTCTTTGATTCTGAGACTTGTGATACAACTTTTGTTTGACTACCCAGAACTGTCAACAGTTACTTACCTACTGTAAAGTGCTTCTATGAAAGCAAAAATAATGTATGGTGATAGTCACAGATGACAGAGAGTCACACACTGTGCAAGTTCAGAAATAATGCTAAAAGGGAGGCAGACTGTTATTGATACCAAGCAGGGAAGGGAACAACTACATTTCCAAGAGAGAGGCAAAGAGGAATCCTAAATTTAGAACAAAATTCAGAACCAAAGCCAAGATGCTGTCACCACTAGAGCTGTGTGAACTTCTCACAGAAAATTCTTCAACAGTGTTAAACTTAGGTTTAGAAGAGGAAGAGGGCAACAAAATCAATTTCCTTCATGTGAATTGTCTCTATGTCCTTCAAATCACCATCTAAAAATTAAAACTGAAACACCTCTCTCTCTGTCCAGCTATATGCTTTTCTAAATTGATTACAAGCCTTTCCCTGTAACTCCATAGTCCAACTTCTGGCAGCTGGCCATACAGCAGATACGCTGCTGCATGACTGCAGGTGTACTTAAATGCTTCTTCCTCAACCTCCTCCCTGTGCGCAGGAAGGGACGGACAAGCAAAGTAAGTCAGAAGCTTAGATAGTATATTGCTTACTCTAAGAGATTTCTATTAAAACACATAAACTGCAACAATAAAACACCTTAGTGATTAAGGACAGAATCAGGTTACTGATTTCTGCACCAGCAAAAACGAGAGTGTCTGTGTCACATGCCTGCTGCTGCTGCGGAAGCAAGGAGAAAAGGAAAGAGCTAATGAAGGCAACTGAGTAGTTTTGAAAACATCAACATTCAAGAGAATCCTAAATCCTAATCCCACAGTATAATAAAATCTTTCCTGCTACACACAGTGCTGCAGCATTTACTAAAATCAGACTGTGCTTTTTAAATGTATTCCTCACTGGGGGTACTATTTATTCGGAAGAATTGCAGACCATTCATGAACTGTGGGCCTACTAGTCTGTATGGATCCATCCTAGACATGCTGCTGGCTTGCCTGTGTATCTTTTTGTTTCTTTTTCAAAACCTAGAGTAAAGAAAGTTCAAAATTTAAATTCTCAAGAATGCCAGACACAGTTCACAAGCACAGTTGGGCTGTTCCCATAACAAAGCCTTATTTATAAAACACACAAAGTTTCTCTTTGGAAGTCAGGAATTTAAACAAACAGATTTTGAATTGCCCCTTTTGGGGGCTTTGGGATTAATTTTTACGAGGAGCACAAGCATGTGCTCATTCGTTCATTCATTCATTCATTCATTCATTCATTCATTCATTCATTCAGATTGACAGTATCAAGAACCTTCTCTCTTACTTTTCTCTGGCATTTGGGGGTTCTTATCTCATTGTATGAAGTTAAAACCCTTCATAACCTATTTTGAACACTCTAGGAAGAAGAGAAGCATTTGTGAAGTTCTTGGTCAAACTCAGGAACAGTTGCTACAGACTTGGATGGGGGTAGGCAAAAATTAAATGGAACACCACAGCCCTACATACACACACACACCCCTACACACCTCAACAAAGCCATAAAAAACAAAGAAAAATAAAACTATTGCACAAAATGGAGTAATTTTTAACCCCTAAGCTACTTACTAGAGAAGACTGAAAGCAAAGGGGATAGGGGACACTTAGAGGAGTATTGAGCATTCATTTCAACATTCCATTACCCTGAAGAAGAGTGATTGTTTTCTAACTAGTATACTAATATAAGTAAAGGCTGAACAAAAACATTAATCAACTATCAGCCTTTTCCCCTCCTGTAAGAGCAGTTAAAAGTTTTCTGTTTTGCTTCCTACTCTGAAGGGAGTCAACTCTGAATATCCTCTGTTAAATTAAGCTTTTCAGCTAGGACTTCTTACCAGTTGCCTACAGTTATTTCCCAAATAAGAGGAGGAGAAGGAAGAAAAATAAGAATTTTGTATATTCTTTCAAAACAATCTCACTTATGCTTTCCCTGTTACTAATTTAGAAAACTCTTCTCAACTAGCTCTTCATGTAACTGAGACTAGTTATCCATCCATCCATCCATCCATCCATCCATCCATCCATCCATCCATCCATCCATCCATCCAATCACTACTGGAGCTACAGTCACTTAAAACAATTAAAGAATCTGACTCCCTGTGCCTTTTGCCTTTGAAGTTCTTAAAAAAGGAATCCTTTTAATACATCAAGGACTTGGGGTGTGGAGTTATTGCTAAATCAATTCCCTTTTGTCTTGATGCTTCAGCAAAACAACTCTGCCCTGCACGGCCAGTACTTTCTGTCATCTTGATATTCTTCAGTGGCATGAATGTGGTGGGTTGATCCTGGCTGAATGCCAGGTACCCACCTGTCATTCTCTCCTCCTCACTTGGGCAGGGAACAGAAAATGTAAGGAAAGGCTCATGGGTCAGGGTAAGGACAGGGAGAGATTACTCAGCAATTACTACCACAGGCAAAACATACTCAACTTGGGAAAATTAGCTTAATCCAGTACCCATCAAAATCAGAGTAGAATAATGAGAAATAAAACTAAATATTCTTTCCCTGTTCAAAATCACTCCTGAATCCTCTATCTCTTCCCTGCAGCAGCACAGGGGGATGGAAGAAGGGGGCTGCAGTCAGTTCATCACTGGTTGTTTCTGCCACTCCTCCTCCTCCTCAGGGGGAGGACCCCTCACACTCTTCTCCTGCTTCAATGTGGTGTCTGCCCATGGGAGACAGTTTTCCACTAACTTCTCCAACATGAGTCCTTCCACGCTCCTCCTGAATGGCTCCAGCGTGGGTCCCTCCCACGGGGTGCAGTCCTTCAGGAACAGACTGCTCCAGCATGGCTCCCCCACAGGGTCACAAGCCCCAACAGCAAACCTGCTCCAGTGTGGGCTCCTCTCTCCATGGGGCCACAGGCCTTGCCAGGAGCCTGTTCCTGTGCAGGCTTCCCACGGGGTCAGACCCCCCTTCAGGCATCCATCTGCTCCAGCATGGAGTCCTTCACAGGCTGCAGGTGGATCTGTTCCACTGTGAGCCCCCACTATGCAGGGGCATATCTGCCTCACCACGGTCATGATCTGCACCACGGGCTGCAGGGGAACCTCTGCTCTGGTGCCTGGACCACCTCCTGCCCCTCCTTCTCCATTGACCTTGGTGTCTGCAGAGCTGTTTCATTCACATATTACCACTCCTCTGTCCAGCTGCAGTTGCTGTTGCACAGGGGTTTTTCCCCCTTCCTTGAACCAATTATCCCAGAGGTGATACCACAGTCACTGATGGGCTCGGCCTTGGTAGCAGTGGGTCCTTCTTGACTGGCATTGGCTGTGAGATGGATGAAGCTTCCTGCAGCATTTCAGAGAAGCCATCCCTGTAACTCCCTGCTAACAAAACCTTGGCACAGAAACCCAATGCAATTGACACATACCTTCTGCTTGCATTATTAATCCAGGAATGCAAAGTGGAAATTTTAGCTGGGGAAAGGTTTTTGCCTTTTCTTAGAACAGCAAAAGGCTGTTGTAAAAGCAGAGAAAACAAACCAAAAAGTATCCCAAGGATGAGTTTTATTTCCCTCAGACAAAATACATTATCATTCCCATTCTACATTTGCAAAGTTTAAACATACAAAATATCACAAAAACACATAGAAAACTTTAACATATACTCACTATTAACAATGAATGATGAAAAACATCTGGATGTGCAGATACATGACAGGAAACACAAGTCATGTAAACTATGTCCTATGATTTATTCTAATATTGGGAATTGCAAGATGAAGGCTTTTAATCAGATGGTCTCTAGCTACAGCACTGCTCCTTGGGAAGTAAACACATGCATAAATGTTTTTTATTAGGACATGTGCTATAAGATGACCCTTCTTTTTGCATCTCTTTATGTCATGAAATAAGTTTAAATTCATCACAGCTATATGTCAATTTACAAAGGCTTTGATAGTTTCAGTCCTGCTTGCAGTGTTAATTTACTTGACCCATTTGTGTGTGTGTAAATTTAGGTACCAACTTGCAGAACACAGAGAAAGGCAGAGACCAAAATTTTCGTGAAGGTATAAGGATTTCCCAATGAATCATTTCTGCAGAAGGAGCATAATAAGCTCTTTAAGATACAAATCTGCCTTTATTTTCATGTGATATGTAGCATGAAGCTATCAACAATAAATCCTAAGAGGAGAAAATAAGTAAGCATAGCAATTGATTCCATCTCAGTTTTTCTCTATACTTTTAGCAAAGTAAGAGGGAATCCTTGAATACAGAGGGGCAACATTTGAGAGAGAGATAGCTGCTACAAACTAATGACAGAATAAATAAGATGGAAAGCTTGATGCCAACCAGTTCCTTCACTTTTCACAGTGCAGGAGACTGGAACTGCTCAGCTGCAATTTGTCTGTAGAATGGAGTCTGGCTGGCTTGTACAAAGAGATAATCACTGGGATATTTAACGACGTGCTGCCACGTAAAACAGAACAACACAAACTGAAGTATCACAAAGACTAACAAGGAAGTACTGAAGGTGAGTAGCCCAACCTGCTAGTGTGAAAAATAATTGTCAAGATGAAAATACATTCTCGTCTGCTGTACATGTGGGAAGGAGAGGTGAGTACAACTGTCTGGTTTTATGGCTTCCTGTTGGAAATACAACATCCTGATAAGCAGTACTGGGAAATAGTCTGTGATGTGTCGTATGTTGTTTAAATGCTAATTCAAGCCCAAATTCTGCACTTTCTAGATCCCAAAACAGTTTTAAGTAAGGAAGATGCTTCAACTTCAGTGAATTCTCTTCCACTGACTTTTCGATCACAGATTCTCAGGATTTCTAAGTATACTTGTTTTCCTTGAATATAGTACCACAAAAATCCAGAGGCATTTTGAAGAATTTTCTTTTATCCATCCAACCATAACCTCTAAAGAAGCCCCTATTCAGCACTTTAGAACACTAGATGTTAGAATACTGAATGTGTTCTGTACATTATCAGGCCACAGACACAGTCACGGATACTACCCAGTGAGCCCAGTGCAAGCCTTTCACTAACCAAGTTATTTTTTCCCTATAAAAAAAAATTGCCATGTTTTATAATAGTGTCCCAATTCCACTGTACAATGTCAATCACAGTTCTATACCTCAGAACCACCATACTCTTCAGCTGTAGTAATGAAGGTTACTCATACCATGTGCTCTGCAGAGTCACAGACTCAGGTGTCTGTACCTTATGGGACAAACCAGGACTACATGCTGCACCATCACTAGATTTCTTTGTCTAAATGCTTAGGAATCTCAGCTAGATTCACTGACCTACACTAATTAATTGGTACAACAATAAAGCTGTCTTTTTAACAATAGGGTGCAGATTCAATAATAAACTCAATATTTAAAATAACAGAAAACTGATTCCAGAATCAGCTCGGTTAAAAAAGACCTCTGAGACCATCAAGTCCAACCTATGACCCAACACCATCTTGTTGCAAAATGGTCACAGCTGAAAGCTGGCCCTTGTGCAACCCAGTATGCTGTCTATGCCCAAACTTTAGGCCAATGTTAGCACATTTGCAGGATAACCCTGTAACCCGGACATGTACAATATTTTTCAATTTGTTATTGCTTCTGAACAGGGAGAAGTAGAATGGGCCAAATACATGACATAGTTTATCTAGCACTCATTGTAACTAAAGTGCTGTATGCTTTCATCTGACTTTCTCATTTTCAGGAAGATTAAATCACTTTTGAAGTGTTTGGTTGGTTGTTGAGAACAGCTTTCAAGATAAGATAATTGAAGGAAACCTATCAATTTAGTAT
The DNA here is from genome assembly GCA_013396695.1 of Sakesphorus luctuosus. Lineage (NCBI taxonomy): Eukaryota > Metazoa > Chordata > Aves > Passeriformes > Thamnophilidae > Sakesphorus > Sakesphorus luctuosus. The sequence continues at coordinate 442,107 of VWZD01003789.1, forward strand.
ATATTTTCAAGTTAATAATGTTGACATACTGTTCAAATAAACCTCCAATTTACCACAATCTGTTTTTAGACAAGCCCTCCATTTTAACATCCAAATGGAAGGAAAACTAAGTGACTTCCTCCTCTCACCTAATAGAGAACATATGTCCAAAGATACCACTGTGAGCTTGCTCTGAGGAGCTGTGCCTCCTCTGACAGAGATGCAAGGAGCTCACAGAATGACACTGATAGATAATGACTGGAGACTGCCATAAATCTCATGTCCTGCAGAGGTCACTTCACAAAAAAAGAGACCACTGATCAGAGAAACACACACAAGAGCACCCTGGCCACCGGTGCAAAAAGAAGTTGGTGTAGCCCCTGGAAGCTGGAAGGATCAGAACTAAACGTCACATCAATCCTACTTTTTGGGGGAGAGGCTGAGGAATAGTAGTGAAGAGACAGAGAGAGTGTGAAAAGAAGAAAGGGATCTCTACCACCACAAAGCACAAGAAGCATCTCTAAAATAGAACTGTTTTAAATCTTTGCCTTACAAATTGTCTAGAATAATCTGAGATGGAAATGCCATGGTACTATCAAGGATAATTTTCATTTATTTTATAAATATTTATGTAGCACAAATTTGTTTTTATAACTTATGGAAAGGATGTAATTATCACTTGCTTCTCAAAGTCTCAACTCTTCAATAAACAAAAAAAGGTCAATTCACCTGCCAAGGCCATTGTACTTGATGCTGGAAAAGCCACTAATAAAAGTTGCATTCCTTGCATTCCAGTCAATTCATTGATTCATCAGCCTGAGCCCATAAACAAGCCAATATTTTACTTCTATCTAGAAACAAATCGAATCATCGTCATTCTATTGTGGTCAATGCCATGCCCTCATGTCACTAAGGTAGGGGCCAAGTACAATCCCTTACAACCAATAGTAAAGGAAAAACAAGATTCCTCACCAGACATAACGCTGAATTTATCAGATCCTACAAAGCCATCAAACGTTTCAAGTTCATCCCCACCAAATCAAACTATTCTAAGAATCACCGGCCAATTATTCAGTGTGCTTTCAAAGCTGATTATCCATATAGTTCATTCCAACATTTGCCAAAAAGATTTTACGTTTTCTTTTTAAAAACTAACAACATCAGGAATCAATTGTAAGCTTTAACTCAAGTGACCTTATCTTTCCTTGTTGCACGATACCCAAAGGGCCCTGATTTTTCCTCTTCATCTGGATAGTTTCTCCTCTGCACTGTCTATTAAAGCCAAGCTGCTGGACCAGCCAGCTGCAGGCTCCTCTGACTTGGAGAACTAGCAAAAAGTGACTTCCTTTTTGGAATGAGTTCCTCTTGCCTTTTTCATTTTAATAGTCCCAGTGTAACCACAAGGTTATGCTCCACTTTCACACCAAGATTTGGCCCTTTGACATTTTGAGGCAGGCTAAATAGTCCATTTGTCTTCAACATGATTACCCCTTGATTATCTCTTTGAAAGGCAATTTTTCAATCAATACTAATTAATTCATTTAGACAAAGGATCTAGTATCCAAATGAATGTATTTAAAACTGAATGTCACATTTACTTCAAGTTCTTAAATATTTTTAGTAAGGAGTCCACAGAAGTGAATAGCTTATTAGGTGCCAATAGCTTCATTACAAAATATTAATCACCTTTATGGTTTCTTCATATTAGTGCCTGAAGTGAAACTGATTTGAAATATAGACAGAGGAACTAGAAAAACCCTGATTTTCCTACAGCTTTAGCTCTCACACTGGATTCTGCCATGTCTACAAAAGCACAGAACTGACAGAAGCAATCAGGGCACTTCATATCATTGCTGCCACCTACAGATTAGCTAATAACTGAGGAGGATTGAGCTGATACTACCTTTCCTAATGAGAGCACTGATAGATAGATGGAATGTATTTTCATGAAGCTCATAGAAGTCAACCAATTTAAAGATTGATCTTCACTGTCAGCTGTGGTTGAAATTAATGAATGGCATCAAAAGTTGTTAGGGGAGGAACAAACACCAAGAGATTACACTCCTTGTCTCATTTCCTAAAGAAAAAAAGGCTTGTAATGTTTAGTTTATTACCACATACACACTTTCAGATAGGTTCCATCTGTTAGATTATTATAACATCACTGCAACATTTTTCAAATAGTATTTTCTTTAGGAGAAACTAAGAACTTTGTCAAATAAGTTGGACTTAGTAACTAAAGGAACCTTACTGGGCCCTATTCAGCAAAACCAGCCAACTATGGAATTCCTTACACTAAGGGTTTTAATTCCCCTCAGTAAGTGTTCCCCTCAATAAGAACATTCAAGGCACTGCAGACTGACTGTCCTGCAAATATTTGCTGTTTCCCCCTCAGCGCTCAGAAACCTCAAAGAATAGCACTTCGTTGTCCTGCCAGGGGAGATTATTCCAGGCTGGCAAACTGACTTTTTCAGATGCCTCAACTTCAAACACCATTAAAAATCACACACACACCCCAAAAACAAAACACACCCCCCTCCCCCAACAAACAAACAAAAACCCCACAAAAAATCCCATTAAATAATAAAGAAAACCACAAGTTGTGTGAAAGTGCTACTTAGTATGAAAGCAGCACGTGCCTAATTAACCAGACACTATAGCTGGGCATTGCTGCAGAAAGACTGGTAGAAGATAGGTAGTGGTGATGTATTACTTCACAGACACTTCTCAGGTGTTGAACGTAGTTCTTCTTCAAGAGAGTAAAGAATTCTCTTCTAGAGTTTCTGTCCTCAATCTCCTCTCTTTAGATCTGAATACATCAGTAGGCATTTTTTTCCATCCTAAGCCCAGATTCCTCTGGCTTCTAGTACTTGGACCAATTACGTTCCTGTATCAGTAATATTATTCCTCTTCTGAAGACCATTCATGTCCATTTAGTATAGTTTGAAATTAATAAACACAACAATCAAGTATCAAGTATGAAAAACATCCTTTTTCATTTAGAATTCTTAGTTGTACTACTCCCTTATAGCTTAATACTCGATTTCCTCCTTTTAAACATATTCATGGTATTCCTCTGAGCAAGACAGCTTTCAGTAAAGCTTTCTGGCAGCAATGTCCAGTGTCTCCAGTGGAGACAGACCTTCCCATGCCCTGAACCACAAGGCCAGTGAGCCTCAGAAAGCCTTTTCACCAATTTTCCCCTCCATTATTTTGAAGGGTGTGACCAGACCCATTTTAGCACATTTCTCAGGACTGCTTGGGAAGTCTGACATTTACTAAGCTCCTGGTGCACTGGATTTCAAGTAGTTTGTTTACCTTTCTTCAGCTGACAGTAGCTAATCTTCTGGCTAACCAGTTTCAGAATTTCCTCTAAACTTCACTGAGCTCTGTTCTGAAGGAACTCCTTCATGTCTTTGCCATTAAACAAAGCCTCAGCAGACTAGGGTTCCAATTCTGTCCTGCTACTGACTGTACTGTAGCCATATGTTAGTGATATATTCAATGAGGTCAGCATAATTCCGCATAATGTACTCCTAAATGTATATAGTATTGATTTCCTCCTCTTAACTAGCAAAGTAATGTTGGATAGACTGCCAAAATACTAATTCATTTTCCAAGCATTTTTCTATTCCTAAGGTTGATTCCCAGAAAGAGTTAGAAAATTTCATCTATAAAATGTAATATACATCTAGGTGTCTTACTGTTTCTGCCTCCTGATACCTTTTTCTTCACACTATGAAACCTAGCTGTGAGTTCCTGACAGCTATTTGCTTCAGCATTAAACTCTCTATTGTGTTTTCCTTTCAGATGTTGTCAGTGAAGAATCTACTTCTCCTCGGTGACAGGTCAAATCAGTTCTCATCCAACTAACTGTGAGGACATTTTAAGCTCAGAACTGCTTTCCTCAAGTACTCACAGAAGTGTTTTTCCCAGGATACCTTATCATTAGTGTCATAGGTTTTTGGCTAAAACATCTCAGCTAGCATCTGTTGACAAGACTGCACAAAACACACTCCATATTTTATACAGATGGCATTACATTCTTTTTATCAGCCTTTGTATAAGATAACACATTTTCATCCAACTCAACTAAAACATTGACTTCAATGGCAAACTGACCAATGTATATCAACATCTCCCAGACACAGCAGCTAACTGGAAAGCATCTTCCCTTCAAAACACCATGATCCACACCTGTCCCTTACAAGCCAGCTTAAGGTTTGCTAAATTTTCCATAAGGCTACATTAAACAGTACAAAAAATGAAAACCAACCGAAAACTCCAAACAAGAAACCAATCCACAAGCACATCTCTCTTTCATTCCACAGGAGAACTCCAAAATGGAAAAGGATCATTTGGAAACAGCAATACTAGCATGAAGAATTTTCTTTAAATATAATCAAACCTGTTACTTATTTGTGAGTACTAAAGATAAAATTACAAGAATTCAGGAGACCCAGAGGATACCAAACCAACAGTAATTTCAGTTTTGATGCTTTCCACGCATATAATGTTATCTATACCATTTGGTGTGTTAATCTAAAGCATAAATTAAAAATACACAGTCAGTACAACCTAATCAGCTCCCTGAAACATTCCCTTTTACTTTCTCAAATATACATCACTAATTGCATGTTAAATTTTGTATTTTTAATATAAACTAGGAATTTTCCTTTCTTGTTTATTAATTCTAGTGTATTTAATTAGCTGCATTGATAGACATTTCTCTCCATAGATCTGTTCTTAATGAGAGTAGAATAAGCTTCCAAAGCTCTGTGATAAATTGTTCTGAATCTGCACACTCTGCTTTTACCAAATGTCTTCCCAGCCTCTTTTATCTGCCCTCTTCTTCCATCTTGCAGCTTTCTTAAATATTTCTAAACTGATCTTGTAGTAAAAAAGCACAGTCTAATATTTCACAGGTGCCCTCATGCACTCGAGGATAAATATATCACCATGTCATCACCACGGTCAACACATTCCTCACAAGAACATTATCCGCTGCTTGTGTTGTTTCTGTCCTTATGGGGTGGTTGGGAATGCATAGAACTGCCATGTGAAATACTTCCAGGTGCAAGGTTATAGCTTTGCATCTGTTTTTCTTCTCATGAGAGGTTTTTAATTTTAAATCTCTAATCTTTATAGGATTTCCATGTGGCCTTACTAAGTTATCACTAGCACATGAAATATACACAGCCTCTAAAAGAAGAGTAAATACTATGCAGAGTGAGCAACAAGATTTAGGTGATTTTCCCAGGGTTTCATTAATAAAAATACTTTAAATAAATTAGTCCAGTTCTATATTTCACTACGATCATGCATTCTCAGCTATCCTTCATTGTCTTTTAACTCCCAGTTATGTATCTCCAAACCTTCTTTTACCTAAAACCCAAGGGCTATCTTTCTTACAGAACTTCATTCTAAAAGGCTTAGACAACTCGATATGTGAATTGCCAAATAATTTCTAAAACACTGCCAATTCTCCATTTAGTTTTAAAAAAAATACCACTTCATTCCTCCAGGATTTTAGCAGCAGTTTAGTTTACATCTGGACTTTGCACCCTTACAAAAGATACATTCACTACTCAATGTAAGTAAGGCATATCTGCACTCAAATATGAATTGCCTCACAGATGTCAAACTGAAAGTCTGGAAATACATTGGAAACTCTGTAATGCTGTCAGGGAAGACACTACCTTGAAAGCAGTGATCCATATTTTCCATAGCTACAATGCTGGGTATGACAGGGTTTTTGCTTTGGCTACCAAACTGGTAAAGATTTTCACATGAACTTTTCTGACAATATATAAACTTTATCATCTCACCAGGTGATACACAAGACACCATACACAAGATGACATCCTTTGGTCCCCCCGTCTATGCAGATGCACAGCCCTTCTACATCTGAATCCAAGTTCTCTGGAAGCTGAGTGGAGTCTGAACCATCCCAAAGCACACCACCAGCAACAGGTTCTAGATTAGATATTCTAGATTACAACTGAACAAGGGAGAGTGTCACTGCAAGTACAGATGCAATCCTCAATTAAATCTGTTCATACATTAAGGGCAGTTGTCACAGAAGGTTATAACTGAAATCTTGAAGCTGTTAAAAGAGAAAAAAACTGATTGTAAATTAAGAGAAATATATGACTTTTTTATTTTCAAGCCCTGTGCAATTCACTTGTTGCAAATGAAATGGATTTTTGTTTCATCTGAACTTTTAAAGGGTTCCTTCCCAACAATTTAATTAGCATCTCAACCTACATTAACTGCAGGTTTCCATGGCTAAAGAGATAAATGAAAACTTCATTACAAATCATTAGGTTTCGTCTCTGAGCTTTTATAGAACACCACAGACTGTTCCTTTACTTGTCTCATCTATAACACAGTTTGTTTAATTCTTCACCATGTGAGGTAGGCAAGTACAGCACATTGACCTTCTTTAACCTCTCCAAGTACCTTCATTCTCTGCAATTCATTCAAATATTGAAGTTGAAAGGCGAAGATTCTGAAGTTACATCATAAATAGATCAGAACTTCTACTACATATCAGAAAGAAATGATCAAATTCTTTGTAAAAGTCAGTGTATAGTTTAAACTCTCTCCAATGAATATAGTAAACATCCCTACAATTCATTTGTAGGTAGAAGTCCTTGCATCTCTTGTTACTCCACTATGCAGTTTTAGTAGCTGTTATGTTAGAAAGCACAACTCAGGATTAAATTATGCCTTAATTAGAGTCCAGGAGATTTATACTCTCCCAGACTGCATACAATATTCTTGCTACAGCTAAACTACAAGCCAAGTTCCAATTAATATATTCTTATAAATAGGTTTGAAATTCTATAATATTAATCCTGGTTTGGACTTCAGATTCTACTAGTGCTCCCTGACAAATAGCTCGCTCTTACAATACCAATTGCACTCCTGTTACAGTAGGCTATATGGTTGGGGATATTTTCAGTACAATTTAGAGGAAAACTTGTATGAACAGAGAACATCCTGCAGGAGGGGAACATGGTGACATTTTGACAGTGCAAGATCTGTCTGCCAAGGAGTACAGGTGCCAAAGACTACCCAATTAAGTACTTACAACTAGATTCACTCAAGCCCCACCTAAACTTAAAGAAATAATATAAAAGTAAGCTGGAAATGGGAAAAAGTCAGAGGAAATTACCATCACAATTGCTGGGATCAGCTGACAAGCTGAACCTCTCTTTCTTCTCCCATTCAGCGACATCTGTTTGGGTGAGAAACTTATTCTATGCACACTGATTGCTGCTTTTAAGGACTAGAGCTCGATTTGACTCCATAATATATTATTAGATTATTTTGTGTTAGAGTTTGTGCTTTTGCTTGGTTTACAGTATTATTAGATTGCTTTAAATATGTTTTTGCAGACAAACCCTATCACTGATGACCATGAACCTTATTAACTTGTCACAATTTGTATTAATAAAGAGTGTTATTCCATAAACTGTTAGAGTGAGTCCTTTATAAGGTGCAGGTGGCGGAATAACATGTGGGAAGACCCGCTGAGGGGTTCTCCCTTTGTGCTGTTGTGTGGCAGCCTCTGAAAAAAGAGGCCAAAATCGAATTACCCCAATCTTGTGAATCTGTCCAATGAAGAACTCCCATATGGGACACCTGACAGACTGAGTTGGACATACATGGTTTTGTTTTCCCTGGGGCACTAACGAACAAATAAATCGCTGTGGATTGAGAAAATCTCCCCTCCCTCGGGGTCAGGTGAATCCCCCACCCCTTTCACATGACAAGCTTTCACAAAGCAAAATAGTATAGAATGCTACCTGTAAATCTAAGTTTTAAATTTAAGCCTATCCTGTGTTTAAGCACTTCAGAAAATATGGTTTAAGCACAAAAGAAATATGGTCTTTGGCATATCTGCGTGTTTCAGAATCTGTATTTCTTAAGTGGAAATGCTTGACTATCTCCCAGGCTGATATGCTTAGTTGCACCATTCTGGCCTAATGCAAGAAAACAGGTTAGTCACCAAGAAAATAATCTCAGTGTAGAACATCCAATTCTGCAAGATATGATTGACAGAAAGAAACTCTCACGACCAAAAGGATCAGAAAACTAGCTGCTACATCTTTCAAGAAAATCTATTTCTACTAAAATTTTACATGTTATGGAACAGATTGCTGGGAAGGATTCACTGTTGATCTTTTAGCAGAGATTTTTTTTTTATTTACAAAATTTATTATCTACCAATCACATGAGAAAATTATTCCATTGGTTCAGTATATTTATCTTAGATTGTGGGTAACTTCAATATAATCTTAAGTAGCTACCTGAGAGGCAAAACTCTCACAAAAGTTAAAAAGGGTTTTGCTCTAATCAGTAAGAATGGACATTTATCTTGTTAATCATAAGTTTTTCATATGGGTTACAAAACAAATAGCAGATTCCTCCTTCTTGGCATCTTCTTGGATTCTGCTGTTAGAATCAAAAAAATTAATGCTGAAAACCACCCTAAAATGGTGCTTATTTTAGGCCTAACATGCCTAAAATGCTGCTTATTTCAAGCAGTCCATTAAATATGTTGACAGCTATTACATGACAGTGAAAATAACAGACCTACAATTAACTAAGCATTCCAGAGTTCAGATTGTTAAGGAAAAACTGAAGACATTTTCATAGGAAAAGCTTCTCCTGAATTTTTAAAAAATCCCATCTAATTTATTAAGGTGTCTGAAATATCAACCGGATAGATCTTGACATTTTGATGTCCCATACTAAACAGGATGATATACATGCTAATTCTATTTAAGTTTGTGCAAACATATGAGAGGAAGACTATTGTTTTATGAGCAAATATAACTCTAGCAATGCAGAGTTCCAAGTATTTGACCAGAAATTGTTGACACTGGATGCCATTAACCACCTAGTAATGCTCCAGGAGTGAGGGAAGGCATTCACAAAATTCATCAATGATTCCCTCACAAACTTTGTCAGAGACAGCAAAGCTTCCACACAAGTAGTTCTAAATTCATTGCTGTTTTCTGGGTGCTCTGAGAGCAGAGCCTCAGTATGTAGAAGACCTGCTCTAGAGATCAGGGCCCTCAGTAGTGGACTCTGTCCAATGAGTCCTCCAATGAGTCATTGAGATGTGCTTTTTTGTGGGAGTTGTGAGAAAACTAACTGTGTTTTAAGCTGTTTTATTAAATTGATGTTCACATCTTTTTCCAGCCATTTTCCTTAGTTTCACTAGAAGCTTCAAACCTGTGCTGCAGTGATGGAATCGGCACAGTGCTGACATTGCCAATTCCCCAGTTCCTTGAGTCTGATTAAACTTCTTCTGCCACTCTAAACTAAAACACTGTACAGTTGCCTCAGGTGAGAACTAGTTTTCTCCTTCTATTACTGTGCAGCATCTATTGCAATCACAGTGTTAATTTCTAACTATGAAAGCTTAAAAAAATCCTGTGCTTGTATTATCAACTTTTAATAGAGAATGGGCCTTTTAACCATTATTTTAACACTAAAAGCATTAATAATGGTCTTGACATGGAAAGAGAGGAAAGCAAAAGGATGTGTCTTATAATAGAGAGAACATCTAGTTTCTGTATGTGGACTATGAGGCATGATATGTGTTGTCTCTCCAGCACTACCGAATCTCAAGCAGTTTCAGACCTGCCTAGTGATGTATTACCAGGCAGAGTTTGAAAAAGCCTAGAAATTGGTACCAAATAAAAAGGCATTTTCAAGTTTCTAATTTTGGCTTTAAGTGCCTCATTTTACATTTGGTGTACTATAGGCTTATATACTTCTCCTGATTTGGATTTTATTCCTGACATGGTCATTTTTTGTTCTATTTGTCCAATAAAGTAGGAAGTTGGATAGTGATGGTTTCCTGTATATCAGTAGGGTGAGATGGCCTCTTCAGGAGAGTAATTCAGTTACCCATGGTGAATCCTTTCTCTGAATTGCCCTCTGGGTGCTAGAAATCTTTTCATCCTAACAAATTCGGAGGATTCTTGTAAAGGGGAGACGGCTTTGTGTTCTGAAGCAGACGATTCAATACGAACTAGCAACAACAGACACTTTATTACTACGCGTGCAAACTTTTACACACTTTTAGAGCTGTAACCTTCCGCACCTGTGCCACTCAGACACTCATTATTGGCCAGTGATGTTGTTTACATTACAATGCCCTTCTGTAATTGGTATATTGTACACATCTGCTGAGAAGGTCGGCACAGCTTCTTCTGAGATCAGTAATGAGTTCCTTAAAGACACATCGCACTAATTACCGAGGCAGTTCAATACACAGCTTTACCTTTTAGGCCAAATACCACATAAAATTCCCACATTCTTGGAAGGCTAATCAACCAACACAGGCACTTGCCATGGAGTGCCTTGAATCAGGCTGTGTAAAAAGCACCCAAGCTGCAAAATAACACCACCCTTGCATGAGTAACCCAGCAATATCTGTTTTTTATAAAAGCAGGTAAATTATGGTAATCATCTTCTCTGCTACTGTCATACATTTAATACAAAGCTGACATGCAGTCAATATAAAAAAAAAACATTTATCCCACAAGCCACATTTCAACTATTTCTAGGCTAAATCTATCTCTGACCTTGGCTTTCATCTTCCTCCTTTGTCAAAATTTTCTAGGATTTAAATGTAATCCAACTAGAAAGAACAGAGATTATTTCTTCAATAAGTAACAATAATTTCTCTTGTGTTGGTGTGGTATAAATATGGACAGCATCCAAAAGTCTTACAGCCACTCGTATAATAACATTCTTTTTCAGTGCGATTAAACATCAAGTGGTTTTAAAGAACCTATTTATAAAATTTGAATTTCAAATGCTTATTTCACTGCCAAAAATCTTGTATTATGTTCAGACAGCTGAACTATAAATCCTCCTAATCCTTAAACTGCACTGGCCAAAGTAGTATCATTGATTAGATAAGGATAGTGACTACCTCATTTTAAATGAATCCTAGTAGATGACAGGCAGTGGAGGGAATATATTCTAGTGTGACATGAGCCAGAAATACAGTCACCTAAAGGAAATAGCATTGAGAGGTGGTAGATATTAAACAGGGAATTACATACATGATGATGACTGTGAAGGAGGCCATTCAGAGCGTCTACACAGGCAGTATTTCTTACACAGTCTTGGCTATAATCCAAGACTATATACTCACACACACATATATATGTATAAAAAATGCACAGTCCATTCTTGTATATAATTTAAAATGTGTATTATAAATCCTTACATATATAAATCCAAGAGTTGTGGGCTACTTACTATCAGAGTCTGCTGTTATATGTTACATGGAACCATATTATTTTACTGTATTACTTCAATACACTTGGTCTTGTGATGTGTAGAAAACTGATGGTGTAAATCAGGATATCATGTCTCATTTGGCAAATAGGAGACATTTCTAAGGGTTTTAATCCTCAAAGGATGAAGTAATAATTCAGTTCTGATTTTTGCAAGTTATACACATGCCTATTGCACACAATATAAAAAAAATGAATGTGAATGTTCACATAAATAGATTTTAGGCATATCCATATAAAGTTGAAAGAACTATTGCCTTAGTATTTACATGGATAGAAGTAGTTTACAACAAAGTGGAGAAGAATGGTCTGTAATGACTAGACATGTTCTCCAGAGAACCTGGAATAAAATCAAGGACCTTAAATTGAACAAATGTTTCCAAGTGATACCAAAGTATAAATAATAACCTTAAGGATTGCATCAGTCTGGTATTTAATTGATTAAGGTTACACTTTCTCTGTATTTGCAGTTGACAATATATTTCTGTAGATCAAAAAGTCTTCAGACTTTCTAAAAATAAAAGCTTGAAGGTTGGGGTTTTTTCATTAAAAAAAAAAGATAAACCACTCTTAGTACAAATCAATACAGGATTGAAAATGGGAAAATGAGAGCTACTTCTGTCATGCTAACCTAAAGTTACTTGAGTGGTATGACACATTCTTCCAGTGCACGGCTAAGGCAGGAATGAAGAGCTTAGTACACATTCAGTCTGGAAACAAGAGCAAAATGCTTTCAGTTACATTTTGGTCTTGTCCAAACCAGTTCTGTTGGCATTCAGTACACATCCACAAATTTCAAGGTATGGGGTACATCCCGTCAGTTGTTCACATGCATTTCAGCCCTGAGCACAGCAATGAGGTCAAGCGAAGTTTAGAACTTATTACAGAGAAAAGATTGCTGCTGTGGGACCTCTCTGGCATCAAGCCCCGGAGAGCCAAGAGCAGCCTCCCATAACTGCTCGTCTACACAATCTCCATTGTTCTCTCTGGTTTCACAGCAGCAGAGGTTGCTTCCTCTTCCAGAAAGCAAGAGCTCTGCTCCCACTCTCTTCCCTGCAAAGCTGCACAACAGCTCCATGACAGGAAGGATTTTGCTCGTTCTGTCTCATTTTGGGGAGGGAGGGATGCTGACCTTGAAGGCTCTTCACTGCTTGTATCACCCTGCCCCGAACCAATTAACTTGGCCTGAATAGCTCAGTGGGTCTCCAGTGGCTGGGGCTTAACAAGGCATTTCCTCTTCATGCACTGATCTGGATAAAAGTTACCTGAAGGACACACTTCCTAAATTGTTTAACCTTTTTTTTTATTTAATCAAAAAACAACCTTTGCCTTACATATTAGAGTCTGAAGATAGGCAAAGAACATATGAATTGAATATTTTAAAGCCCTTTTAACTGATTAATTGTGTTCCTCAGAGACACTCCTGCTAGTTCCAAAGAGGACCCTTCACCTAACAGTTTACTGGAGGGAGCTTAGGGTAAACGTTTCCCAAAGTTTTTAGTAATTTGACCCCTTTCTACACTGGAACTGCCCCATGTCCCCTAGCAGGAGTCACCTGAAATTCACAGCTGACGACAGTCTGAAAGGCAATATACTTGTGGTATAAGGAAATTAGAATTTGAAAAAATCTCTGGAGTTTAAGAAGGGATCTATCCGTGTTATAAACCTGGAGCTGTAGAGCTGATGCCCCAACACCCTGCTATGGTGTAGTGCCATCTTAAGGACTGCAGTGGATCCTGGCAGAAAGCAAAGGAGACAGGGAAGGTGGAAAGGAAGATGGAGAGGGAACAGATGTTTCAGAAACAAAACTAACTCGCATTTCATCTGCTCTGTTCCTGATGTAGTAGAACACTCAAAGCAGCGTAGAGGCATCTGATTACTTTGCACATGTTCGAGTGCCTTCATGGTCTTTTCAGGCAACCTGGATGTGAAATTGGGCTGTGACCACTCAAGAAAGCTCACACATAAAATATGTGAAGACTGGGCCCAAAACCTGAAACTTAATCATGAGTAACTGTAGATAACAAAGGCAGTAAAAAAAACTAAAATAAAGGAGGTGTAAGAGGTTCATATAGTCCTTCCATGTAATTACTATTGTCTATTACTATTTGTACATAATTGTTCATATTTAATGCACTTAAAAATTATTAATTTACCCACAAAACATCTGTGTAAACTAGGTATCAGAAAAACCTAGAACAAATTTGTTTTACTTCACAAATTTGACAGTGTAAGAAAGGCAATATGTCATTTGTTTGTTTCTGATGAAGTTATTTCATAGCATTTTGAAATGATCCTATTCCTCTCCAATGGGAAGTGAAACAGTTTTGGTTTACAATGATTTAAAATCACAGACTTTCATTGGAAATCTAATCTGCCACACTTCTGGATTCCCACTTGGACTGCACAGACATTATTTTGTTAGTCAGGTAAGCTTTTCATTACTTCCTGACAGGGAATGCTGACAGGGAGCTGCCTGATGTTAGCACCCACACTCCAATCAGGTTTGAAGATGTCCCGGACAAAAACATTTATCATGTAGCTAAAACTGTTGGAGATGCCTGCTAAATACTACCCATAAAATAAAACTATTGAAAAGTGAGGCTGACTTGAGAGTCACTTCAGAGATGAGAACATTTGGGGTTTGCACAAACAGTGCTGGTTTTCTTTATTATTTCCCTCATTCACATAAAAATAGAATAGTTTGCTAATTTTATCCATGAAAAGAGTCCAGTATTATTCATCTTGAATAAAAGCTTGTTCTTAAATGGGATTGATGAAACAGTTTCTCTTAACACCTCTTCAGATGTAAGCTGGGGCTTACAATAGGAACAAATTAAATGACACTGGACCATTTTTGTACTTTGTTAGGAATAAGATTTTTCTATATTGCTCACTACTAAAACATGCTTAGTTAAAATATCCCATTCTCTTTCCATTGCAATCAGCCCTTCTGCTTCAAAGCTAGATTAGTTCCTTTGGTTTCTAGCTGTATCCAGGTGCTCTTTGAATGGCACAGTTACCCAAAAAGAAGACTACTAAAGCATTATGGTAAGGTGTAGATGGCATTTGGGTGCCAAAATTCAGGTTCTGAAAATCCTGTCCCAAGAAAGGAGCTACAGGGCAATTTTGTAAAGAATTTTTCAATTTTTTTTTTTAAGTTACAGTTTTTGTGGCGTAAGGAAGAAAGTAGAGTTCACTCTAAGTGGGAACTGGGATACTGAGCCTACACTACTCTTGATGTGTGCCCTGAAGCAAGTAATTGCTCTCTGCCACGCTTCCGTCAGCTGTAAAATGAGCATATTTTGGTACCTTCCTCAGAGCAGGGATGGAAAAATAACCAGTTATGTAAACATGAAAAACATTTTGTGGTCCTAAACTACATACTTCTAAAATGAGAAGGGTGACTGGCAGTCTTTGCTATATGGATTTTTTTTTTACTACAGTAAAAGTAAGAAACTCATAGAAATTACCAATAATATGAAAATCATCTGTTGTTTAATCTTTCATTAAATATTTGCCAGTTATCAGTTTCTGAAGGCAGGATTATGGGAATGTGAACAGCTCTTAGGACTGGGTAGGTACCCAAAAGTCTTTCAGTTTTGTCAAGAAATTAATTCAAGCGAAGACTAGGACTGTATAGGAGCAAACACACAACTTGGTACTGCCTCTAAACTGAAATAATTAAGAAGCAGTTTATGACTCATCTGTGCTATGCTGTCTCTTTGGTCTGTGCCTTGTTCATAAACAGATGGACTGTAAATATTCTTGGAACAAATTTTTCAAAACTAACTTCTAACCTCATAACAAAAATTAACTGGATAAACCTCTGTGAAAATATAATTGAAACAGATCTCTGTGAATATGGAACATAACGTCATAAACCCTGACTAGACTTTTAAAATATTATATTAGAATTTGAAAGATATTACTAAATTACACAATGGTTTTGCAATATAGTATTGCATAACACAGTTTTGCAATGATATTTATTAATCCTTACCAAATTGGGCTCTATTATGCACAGCAGAAGATTTAAAAGGTTAGGAGTGCTTCATTTAGAAAAATATGAAAGAAAATCTAGCCAAAGAAATAAAAATGGCATATTTTACATTTATTCATAAAGGAAGAACAAATGGACTATCATAATTATGACAGACTAATATATTTCTGGAATGTTTGTGCTGACCTGTAAACTCAACTATGTGACCATTATTTTGTCTGAAAAGCTTCTAAATTGTTTATTCTATCCTTTTGCATTTTTTTCCACTTTGAAGTAAATACACAACAAATGCTGAAGTCTTTCCATTCAGCAAGAATGCTATTAACGAGAAATATGCCAAAAAATAGCAATTCTAATAATTTGGTTATGTTCACTCTAGAAAAAGAGGCTGCCTGCAACCCTAGAAAACTGCTTCTCCTTGTTTGCAGTTGTTGACAAAGGGCAGAGTTGCAGTAGGCAATGGATCTCATGACTTCTGAAACTGCTAGAGACCTTTCGAAGAGAAACTAGAACAGGAGAGATTTTTCCATACTGATGTCTCTATCAGCTGAGTACAGGATTAAGGATGTTCTGCACAACCTGCTAAGCTCTAAGAAGAACTCATGGGCTTTGTAAATATAGTGAACTCTCAGAGGAAGTGTTTGGTATGCAGGTGTTAATCTTGTTTTGTTTAGCTAAAAAACTATGGTTGACTTGAAAATAATTTTCTAAATTTATAAATTCCACAGTTTTATTTGTAACCTCCTCATTGATCAGTCACATCACAGAACATGGTAAAATGCAGGGCCATGCATTAACAGAAGAATACTGCAGTATTGATATTGCTCAGACATGGAAGCTGGTAGGGTTAAGAAGTAGGCCTTACTATGGCCTTGAGAAAGGTACACCATCGTTTGAGTTCTTTTCCCATCTCCAGCAAAGAGCTCAGAACAAATTAGAAATGTATGTATGTATGTATGTATGGCCAGACTTCGCGAATGGAGATTTGGGCAGGGCTCTCCCCACGTGGATGTGCCCTTCCAGCCTGCACAGTGGATGTTTTAGGTGAGGCACAGCGTGCACAGAACTGGCCCCACCGTTTAAGTCCTAAGGTCCATCTGCCACGGCCGAGCGAGCTTGGACAGTGACAGTGAAGTCCTCGGGACTGTCACAGCACCCGGTACTAACCGGGGCTGACCCTGCTGAGCATCCAAGATCTGACAAGATTGGATGGCAGGGAGGCATTGAACTGCCAGGGAACGGTCCCCACTGAGACTCAAACTCAGGTACTTGGGATTCAGAGTCCAGAGTGCTCTCCTTTACACCATGGGACCGCCCTACAAATTAGAAATATGTCATGTTTATTCCTTGTCTTCTAGCTCATGAAGAACAATAAATCACTAGGGGAAAATAGTTTCCTATATGTTTAATGTAACAAACAAAACCAAAATAATATACTGGATGCCTCTGGAAAGATTTGTAGCTATTGTAATGTACTAAGAGGCAAGAGTCTTTTATTCTGGTAAATGATACACTCATAACTGACACATGAATAAAAAAGTCCTAATATTGGCAAATGCAAGTAAAATTAAATAACCAAGTGATCCTCTGGTTGTGCTCAGAAGGAAGGATAGGACAAAGCCAGTGTTATAACCACAGCTTTTGAGGACTGATCAAGCACATAGTGTTAAGCATCCAGCTCCAAGGAAATCTATGTTGTGCTTCAACTAGAAATTACTGCCATTGACTGACAGACTGGCTTCAAATGCACTCCACACACAATGGTGATGAGAGCATAAAAAACAATTTATTGAGGGGAACTCAGTTTTTTACAGGGAGCTGAGGGAAAGGTTCCAGAACTGGGATGGGAGTTGGATGGAGTGCATAACCAGGGTAACAGGGGAATCAAAAGGACAATGGTCGCCAAACGTTGGGAAACCAACCAATGAGGGGAGAGGGGTCAGGGCGAAGGTGGGAAAACAGTCCAAGGGGGAAGAAGATAACATGGAGGACAAACCGGGAAAAGACTAGGAGGGGAAAAAAAGATGGGGGTTACACAGAACCTTTATAACAAAAAAAGGTACAACGAACGCAACCTGAACTAAACTTCCATAACAACAGTCTTAGGATTAAAGGCTTCTTGTCTTGATTTCTCCTCTTCTTCATCGTCTTCATAAATCCATTTGCGATAGTACTGCTTCCAGGTTTCATAGGAGTCATGTTCTCCCACTAGAAATATGCTGAGTCACAGCTTACAGAGAAAAGGGAGTTAGGAGCACATTTAGAGGTTCTACACCACCTAGCTCTTTACCCTTACAAAGGAAAGTGAATTCATAAGATACGAGTGAACCATGTAAAGTGGGAACCACGCAAAAAACTGCTAGAGTGGGGTCCAGAGATGAGTTGAATGTTTTCTGCATTCTTTTTCTGCGGCCATCTTATTTTAGCTTGAAGTCCCATGGAGCCCAAATATAGGACTATGTTTTCAGGCCTGGGGAGTGCTTAGGTTAACAAATATAGTAAATATTTACTGTGGCCCTTGTTAAAAACAAACAAAAAAATCCAAACCTGAAAGTAGAGTTTCTGTAGCAGGTTATTTGAGTTGCATTATATCCACAAAACATTGGCATTATCTGTTCTTATAATAATCATTGCAGCAAGAAAGAATTGTAATATTCTAACTTAAAACTCTATTACTGAAACCAGATATTTTGTTGGAGAGAAACTGCCATACTTTAAAACTACAGCAATCTCAGTAGTGGCAATTCCAGGATGAAAATAATGAAGATTTGAAATGTATAAAACCCTGGAAAAGATTATAAAGGCAACTGTTGGACCACAGCATGTAATAGTTTAGTAACATGTTATTTTCACACGTACAAAGTTCCTGCCATGACAGTATCTTAGACACACTTCTGAAACTTTCTAGGATAAAATTTATTGATATAGATTGAAAAAAAAAGCTCCTAATTTTTCTAAAAAGCTAGATTTAGGCTGGTGTTACAAAAGTCATTCTCTATGCCCCCACAACCTATGCACTAACTGAAGCAAGGCAGCTCTAGGCAAATTATAGGCTATCATGTAACTGTAAGCTATATTATAATGTATTCACTCTAGAAGGCAAAATTAAAGATACATTTGCTTTCATGGGAAGAAAAAGGTTAGTAATGATGGTGAACATTTTAGAAGCCTGTATTTGCCAAGAACAGAGAAGTAAAAGGCTTTTAGCAAATGGGCTTTTTCTAACTGGTAAAAGTATTCCATTGATATTCTCCACAGTTACAACTCCATCCCTGGTAGCAATAATGGGACTGATGTTAGAATTAGGGCTCAAGGCACTAAGGCTCGAATTGTTGTTGTCATCAAGGGGAAATGCTACATCTAATCACAGATTCTCAAGCAATCAGCTGGTCTGATTTAGTCTGATGACCCATCAAGATTCAGTACTGAACTTACACAGGATTTTCTGGAAATAGTCTGTACATAAATTCTTAATGTGACTTCTGGAAGACACTGTTCAGATCTTGGCCTCTTTACATTCAGTTTTTTTAATTACTTTTTTAGTATCCCGTGCCATTTGACAAAAAACCATACTTAATAATCAGAAGACATAACTTCACAGAGGTTTCCTTTAGTATAAACACAAGCATGAGATCTAAAACGATGACTCACAAGAGCTAGCCTAGCATTCACGATAGCCTCAGTTGTATCAGGTTCAGAATGAAAACAAGTTAAACCTTTTCACTCAGCAGGTTTCTGTTCCTTGTTCTAGGAAGTCATTAATTTAAATATTGAGAAATATTCATCAACTTTTATCTGTTTCCTGTTGCTGGAATAACAAATAAATTCCCAGTATTATTCAAAGGGTACTTTACAGATACAGATCTACTTATCAGCAAAGGCTGGGAGTACTCCAATTGTACGTTTCCATTCATGTTTATTTTCAGTAATAACTAACTACACTAGTTAATACAATAAATTGTACAAAATTGGAATTTACTCTCAAATATGTGCAATTCTCATATGCAGCCACAGGATGGACTTACAGAGCCAGTGAAACTTTTTGATTGTAGACAAGATGCACAATTGGGTGAGCAACTGGGAAGAAATTTTCCTTCTGGGCAGTATGAAAAGCTTTCTGTAAGAAAAGGTTAGGGCCTAAAAAGCAAAGTGCAAGAAGAGATTTTAGTTCCTCCTCTTAAATTGAGTCCTTATTTTCCATTACAATTAGTTTAAGAACAACTAAGGTGCTGAAATGAACTAGAGTGATAAGAAAATTAGTTTGTACAACATACAGGTCAGTTCCAAATGTGATTATTTGACACTAGGGTTTTAGGGTAAAAGCACTAAAAATTGTACTGAGAAGAAGCAGATCATAGCTATTTAAAGCTGTTCTTAAATTTTTTAAACTTATACTAGTTTAAAATGCTCAGGTTCTTTAAGAGTAAGTTAGAACAGTATTTGCTTAACCTCCCTTACATTTTCCTGGAATAGGAACCTACTACTCTGCACAGTAATTGTAAAATAAGCCCTGCATTAAGCAAGAGTATGATTACCGATGAATATAAAAACTTTATTTCCTTTTTCATTACAGCTGGCTGTTACAATTACTTCTGAGTATTTTGTGTGGATTAGATTTAACTACAATACAATGCATTTAATGCATTTTTTATACTGGTTACCATTTCACTGTATACAACAGTGATAAAATATGTGATTCACTGTGTTCTGCTGTTGTATGGATAAGAATAGTGATAGGTTATCAGTTGTAGCAAGAAAACTCAGTAAATTCACCTCAAGGTTGCTGCAGGGAGAACTAAGTGAAGCTGTGGAATGAAAATATAATGTATGAGCCTAGGAGAATGAAGAGCTGTTGCATGGATCTCCCCATTCCTGCACTGTTCTCAGTCAGCGACAGTGACAGGCACGATTCCTTTGCTCCCCCTCTGCAGGTATACTCAGTTACAGGATCTAAACGTGGATCATGAGGTTTTGTCATTGTGTCTCTCTGCTCTCACCCTATTCTATCCCAAACAATTTAGAATGGCACCAAACCTAGCTACAGCTGAGGCTACTCTTTTGTCTGAGTTTCTTTTGTCTTTGTACTGGAGGGTCACATGCAGAGTCTGTGTAGTGAGTGAATGTCCTATGACTATTTAATTGCATGAGATAGTCTTACTGGGTACCCATTATAGCCAGGATGAAGCAGAGCCAGTGAGAAAAAAGCCTGTGAGCAGGGAAGGAAAGCTGGGTCAGGTTCAGTGCTGCCGTCTGTTTCTTTCAGTCGCCTTCTGAAACAAAGCATGAGACTACAGACGGTTCTCATCTAACAACCACTTTGCCAGCCTAATTGACTTCTTAACTGTGTGTAACAGCAACTCTGTGAATAAAAATGACACCTGTAGAAAAATCACTCTGGATCTCACTGATATTTTGTTGCTTTCTATCATATACTTTAAATTCCTGTTATTTTTTAGAAAAGCAAACAAAGCTTCTCATAGGGACCAAAGATATTAACTGAGCAGCCACATTTAAAGTTATGTGTGCACTTTAACATCATTCTAAGTTAGGAGCTGATATCCATGGATGAATTACCTGTGATGATGACACAAACCATAGAACAGAATAGAATGACACCTCTTACACTTAAAATAATCATGATGCCCATCAATGGACACAAAATGCACACAATGTGCCTCTGACATGCCAGGACTGCTGAATGCTCTATGCAGTCCTGATCTCAGATGGGGGAATACCATCTGGCATAGAAGACCCACAGGTGGCACTGCGGACTGCAGGCTCCAGGCTCCTCTCTCTCCCTCCCCACTTCTCACTCTACTCCTCTGACAATTACAGAAACAGCAATCTTGCAGGAACAAAGTCAAGCTGCAAGAATATTGAATGACTGAGTCAGAGACTAGGAATGGGGCTGGCAACTCCAGAGACTGCTTGACATACACCATTGCTTAAAAGGAAAATTGTGACAAATCAGGTTCTCCTGTACAACTCACTAGGCCATGAGATCCCCTCCCTGTTCTCTCCACGCATGCAGTGTCATATCACAGGTGTGCGCTTTCCTGCTAAAATCCTCCCAGAAAACACCATACCTCAGCCAAGAATGCTTCCCCCTGTGCAGCCCCTGAGCATGACTTGCTATTCTTGGCTTGTTCTGACCTCCTTTAATTTCCTGACCTTGTTCTGGAACTAGGTGTTGGTCCACTTTTAATCACACTAGACCAGCCAAGCAGCAATCTTCTCATACCAGTGCTGATTTAGAAAGCCTTTGCTAAGCTGCTGCACTGGGAATCTTTTACCATACAGAGATTAGGTCACAGACTTCCGTACAGGGTAGGTGGCACCAGAAGCTGCCAGCTCCAAGCTAGGACAGTAAACTGGGTGGTGCAGCATCCTAATATTCCACAGGGCAAGGCAGACAGAGCCTATGGAATTAGCAGTACCACTAATCTAACCATTTATATAAGCAAAACAAGTGAATAATCTCCATTACTGCTCTACCGAGCCTACGGAACACATATGATCCTGGGTATATAATGGTGAACTGACTCACATGAATTAGATTTTTAAAGTGCTTCTAAATTACATATTACAATTCAAGTTGCTTAGAGACACAAACTCATTTTCAGAGTGGTCCTCCTTTAGATAGAAAATGCAAGCAATTTCATATTCTAGATGAACTACTGAATACCAAACTGTTTATTCCGACAAACGGAATAACCTGAAGTTTTTAAACCAAATAATTGCAGAATAATTTCATTATTCTGCCACTAACACATTTTTTCAATCTACTCTAGATAGGAAATATGAAGTAAATATCTATACCTATAATGTTGCTTCTAAGTAGAGCACTGCCAGGCAATTAGTTGTTAGATCCACAAATGACAAAGCTGATGCAAAGCTCTGAATCTTTTTACTCACAGATTCTTTGGTAAATTGCTTTATTTGCATTGGAAGCACCACTAAAATAATTTAAATTAGTAACCAATCTGTTCCTGTTACTGTACACCTGAAAGTGATAGCAAATCTGCCCTATTACAGCCAAATGACAAATATCAGAAAAACTGTTGCCAAGACTGCGTGGTTTGTCTGTGTTGAGGCCTGTGGATTCCTACCTGTTCTGTGCAATGCCACTGTATATGATGTTGCAGCACAGGCTAAGCACAGCTTGGAACACTGTGTGTGACATATGACATTCAATATGAATTCCCCTCAAATAACATCATGTACATTCTTAGAACACAAAAAAATTTAGTAGCATATTCTTAAAATTCAGAAATTTGGCTTTGACTTCTTTTTGGCCATTTGTATGTGCTATTCTGAAAAAGTAACAAGATTATAGTACTCACAGTACTCAACCCCGACATTTGAAATGTCTAAACCTCATGCCAAATTATTTTCTGCATATCCAAAGTGCTTACATACTCTCATGCTGATAGGTGTTTCTTATCTCCTGACATTTCAGTGTTGACTTTAAATTAGCTTCTTAAAGGCATAAAGACTATCAGGTCATGTTTCTGTGTGTTCTGTGCCATATTTCTACTCAGTTCAGAGTTTAATTCCTGACACCACACACGTAGCCTTTGCCGACTGAAAGACATTATCCACGCAAATGTGAAGAAAGAAGAAATTTGATAGGAAAAATACTAATTTGCAACACCTGAACAGATGAAAAAAATAGATAAACTTTCTGTCCTGGAGAACACCTGCTCTTATTCATGCGTAATCAAATTCCAAAGCCCAAAGTTGGTAACAACAGATTTCTCTCCCTGATAGCAAATGTGTATCTGGGGTTGACCAATGAAGTTCACAGGCACATGCAATAAAGCTTGTCCTTATCTAGGGTAACCTTACACTTATTTTCCTGGTCTCAGTGCTTTAAGACTACTTGTCCTGTGTCCCAGCTATTTGCGCCTGACTTTAATCCTCAATGCTTTCCAATGAGGTGTGTCTTTTTATGAATTGGTTCTTTATTGAAACCTATGAAAATGAGATGTGAAGGTGTGTTACACAGTGTGCTTTCCCCTCAGAAACATGAGTCTTGCAATGCTTGCTAATGTGCAGACTGCATGCTGTAAATCCACCCTCATTAGCCAACTGTAATGAGGGAAGAGATTCCATGAAAATAAGTGGGTAGGACAATGCAGGGTATTAATTTTATGTACCAATATGCATTTCCTTATCTGTGATTCAGAACCTCTGGATGGTGACTCTGAAAATCAGTGAAATAGTCATTGTAGGTCCACTTGAGAAAAATATTGATGGAAATGGAGGCCACAATTACATTAGGAAGATGTACATTCATGTGTGTGGTAATGAAAGAGGAATAAAGTGGTCAAGCATGAATTACAAAACTCACAGTACTAATAGAATGAAGAAGTGTAATGTGATCTTTTTTATAACATATTGTTCTTGCATTAAGGAGTTGAGTGACTTCTAAATATAGCAGTGTTCTGTAGCAAGACTACTTAGATAAACTGGAGTGCCAATGCTATTTCATCTAAAAATAGAGGAACGCTTCTCCCTCAAAATACCCAAAGCCTATACCTGTGGTTTCACAAGGAGCTGAAGGCAATCTGAGTTTGCATGGTCACGGAAAGTGGCTGTCCTGTCCTCTCCTCCCTCTCTGTCTGTAAGGATCTGCTCTTCCCTTGCCAGGCACCATCCTGTAACACACCATGTTATCTCACAGATGTTCCCTGACATCTGGCTAGCTCGGAGAATACTCAAACTCAGTGACCACTTGTACAGAGGTAGAATTTAGGTTTGATATAAATGAGATTTGAGTGAGTCTGGAATACAGAGATCCAGTTTCATGCTTAAGTTCCTAACACAGTGGATGCCTACATACCTCAAAAGGAAATTCAAAGCAACTAGTGAGCTGATTAGGAGGTTACTCGAAACCACCGTCTTGTCTTAAGAAGTACTTTCCTACGGAGATGCTCTATTCCACCTACTTGTGTGTCACCATGCAGAACTTCCAGAAGGAAGTCAGGACAGATCATTGTCCTCTGGCTCGAGTGATCTAGCAGGGGAGAACACCACGGTGATAATGCCTGATTTGCACGATGTTATTAATCCTTGGTCAGAGGTAGGAAATTTGACCTAATTCCTTCCTTGGCCAAATGCAGTTAAATGCAGAACTCCCTGAGGTGTGCTCTGATCATAAGACTAACACCTTGCTCTTGGATGAGGGCTGGAGTAAAGTGAATTGTCAGGCACTTGGGATATTGAAGTTGAACCACTTGAAGAGAAAAGGGAAAGCCAGGCTCATTGGTCAAGACAGGAAACAGGACACTAATCCTTTAATGTAAAAAGAAACAAAGAAGGAACTTATCTTCATGACATGATGACCAACTGTAGGCATAGGAAATACAGCTCTAGAGCTAAACAAGGGGGACAAAAAATTTAGCTTTCTTACATGTGAGCTGCTAATTACTGTCAATTAAAATCAAAACAAAACAAAACCCCCAACATCAAATTTGTCTTATAAAATTTTAAGAGTCTGGTCTTTTTTCATGCACCTAGGTGGAACCTGCATGTTTATTATTAATTTAGTTTATTTTACCAAGTATTATAATTATTAATTTACATTAATTTACTTCATCAAGCCTGCAGTTCCTACTGCAAGGCAGCACTCACACAGCAGCCCCTACTTCCATCTCTGCAAAGTTATGTGAATAAAGATGAAAAATGACACGTATTTCTAGAAAATCGGACTTGTTACCTGGTGTGCAACACGTCAGTAATTACACACTCAAGAGAGACATTGATTATTTTAGACTTGCACAAGCCTGGGTGCTCAGTGGTATTCCACAAATCAAGCACATCAACTATTAAAACTTTTTACTATTTATGCATTTTAGCAAACAAAAGAGTTAGTGTTCGTTGGCTACCAGTTACATAGTTCTCTTATAATTAGTATTCTATCTTCTATTGGTTAATGATTCTCTTGCTTCTCATGCTAATAGTCTGCATGTTCAGTCTTTCTCTTCTGTTGAGTCAGTAGGTTTCTTGGGCCGATGGTCACCATCTCCCCATGCCTGAATTACCTTTTACCCAGTTGAAGCTGATTTCAGCACAATTGCTGAGCTGCCTTTATTAGTTTCTTCCTTATCTTGGGAGTTCTGCCAGACATCCTTCTGGCCTATAAATTCTGCATTCTTTGTGTCCACTATCAGTAGGCATCCTTCTTCCCAAGCTTTGTTAACCTCCCTCTAAGTCTGAGATCACTGAAGCATGTCCAGCACTAAACCTTAACAAGGCAATTCTACCAACAAGTAATTTGTCTTTCTAACATCTGGACATCACTTAGAGCTTGTTAACTGCTGTTTCAGGCATTAAATCTCCTTTCCGGTTGTTCAGGCTTAAAAGTATACAAAGACCAAACATCAAAGAACACCTTTTCTGAAGAAAATGTTACATACTCCACATTTTTCAACAATATGACTGTATTTTCACTGTCTCAGCCAGAAAGCATCCAGGTCAGAAATGCACTGCTGTAGGACCAGCTGTCAGACTTTTTGAAAAGGTACAGATCTCACCATTCCTATTTTTGGGTTCTTTTTCCCCGAATTGTACAGAAGAGTGATGAGGCTAGAGAGCAATTTCTATTTCTTTCCCTTCTTTTGGGCTGCAATGATTGTGTTTCATTTTTAAGATGCTTCCAATTGTTAGTAGCAAGGAGAACAAAATTGCTGCTTGAAATCCTGTATCATCAGCCTTCTGACATCTTTCCACAGACATCATGCACAGAACCTTCATCCTTGGCCTTTAAACCAGTCAAAGCCACCTAAAGACTATTTTCGATTGGACTATCCTGTTTAACCAGTATCACTCCTGCTAAGAACCTGTTTATGAGTGGCCAGGCAGGTCACCAAATTTTCAGTTTCAAGAGCAGGAGAATCAGCTACCATGTCCTCTCATTTCCACAGGAGCTCTCACACCAACAAGGCAGAACATATCACTTAGATGAATTCCCCAGCGCAAATCAATAGAGAGGGTACAGAAGAAAAGAGCAAGTATTAGCCACAAAGTCTGCTGATCACCAGTTTTGTCTTGAAAAGACAATCATAAACTGCTCATTCTACTTCAAGTGTGCATTCAGTAACAGAGCTTTGTTCACCTTTGTTCTGGGTAATGAAGAACAGTTGCAGTAAGTTATTTCTAACCTACTTTTACAACATGGAGTAAGAAGGTATTTAAACACGGAAACAAGGCTCTATCAGCTGCTCTTTGAAGCAGTCTATAAAAAAGGAATTGCAGCTGCCATAATGAGGTAATACCTGTATTCCTGGCTGTAAAACGTCTGTAATTCTATCAGATTTGAACTTTGCAGAACGTCTGCATATGTGGGTCAGTTCACAATGCAGGCCACTGCAAGTTGTTTATAAGAGATGCTTTACAGATCTGAGTAAGAAACAGAGTTCTGGTGGTGGCCTGGTGGCTGCTGGTGGCTGTGAAGCACTGGCTGAGAGTTATTAGTGACACTGCAGCATGTCAGAACACAGGGAAGTGTTTTCTAAAATAATCTGGTTTAGCTGAGCAGGAGGAAGGAATCTGCTGCTTTTGCAAGGGCCTCATTCTGCTTGTGCACTTTTAAATATGATCTACCTCAGAGTAGAGAAAGAGGAGATATGATCAGTGATTGGCCCTAGATGGGGCTCCTGCAGTTCAGAAATCTGATATTGTCTGCAGCACAGCTGAAGGCATAGAAAATTTAGCTGAGATGTGAGATTTTATGACTGTACTAGCAAATACCAAAGTATCACTGAAAACACACATTACACAAATAGGTTGGAATGGAATTACTCACAACTGATTGTAGGAGCAGCAGAAGGAAGGAGTACAGGTACAAATTACAACAAAACCAGCTATACTGATGTGTGGAGGACGGTATCTTCTCAGACCAGCAGATGATTATTCCCCTTCCCCACCTCATTTTGTACAGAGGGAGAAACAGAAAATGGGTACCCACGATGACATATCTCCCACTGGGCATCTTTAAATTTGAACCAGCTCTTATGGGAGAAATAGAACTCCTGATTTTTTGTAGGCAAAAATAGTTTTAAAATGTTCTTGCACTTAACAACCTTTCTACAAAAATATATACTTTTAAAAAATTGAATCAGAAGAAGAGTATGCAGGGGGTCCCACAATGAAAGCATTTAAGGACTCTAGCTGTGCTTCAGTTTAAGACTAACTATCAAAACCTTTTAGGATCCTATTAAAAGGAACAGAACTTTTTCTTTAATATTAGATAATTTTTTTCTTAATAATTCTTTTCCTTAAAAGAAGAGTGTTTTTTCTCTTCTTCTCATATGTGCAGGCTTTAATCAGACTGTTGGACAAAAGCAGTATTAGCTAAACTCTGCCACACTCTACTACATTTGTTAGCTAATTGCTTCTTGAATAGTCTTAAGGCTACCAGCAATTTTAGTACAATTGGCAGCCTGGGGCCCCCAGGAGCTGTTCCAGCTACCAAGAATAGCAGGAACAGGGAGGTGGGCAAGCCATGGCCCTTTCTGCTCAGCCACAACCTAACATATCTAGTTATGCCAAAGGCAAGAGCAACACTAAAATGAAAATATTCCCAAGTCGCTAAATGTGCTCTATTTATGGCTTTTTAAACTAATGAAGTAGCATAAAGGGACTAAAGGGAAATGGAAAATAGGACCTTCTAAATGCTAAAGCATCGGCAGGTCTACTAATGATTCTTCAATTTTGCAATGTTCCATTAAAACAATAGTACAAAACACTTATATGGGATCAAATTCTGACACAAGACTTTTATTCTAGTGTAATTTTATTCATTGATGCCTCATATTGAAGCAATTTACATCACTGCAATATGGGTGTCAAGTCAGTATAAAATGCTGACTTTATTTAGTAGTATTTCATATGTCTTTTACACAGGTAGAAATTACTTCACAAAGGACACAGCAGTGTCTGTGATTTCAGTTAAATGTTTCCTGCTGTACACTTGTGTGACATCAGTGGCAGACAAAAATTAACAAGAATTTAAATGAGAAATTCAGTTTTTAATACACTGTTAATTCAGATTCTATTCCACAACTCGAGAGAGCATTGCTCTGCAAGTTCAGCAGTACTTGTGCTTGCAAAGAGTAAGGAATTCCTTTTAAAAAACTTGACAAGCTTATGAGAGATCACTTTCTACTGCATTCTTCTAATTTAATCTTTAGCTTATCACTTTTGATGAGCAAACTGATACCAGTATAGCTATGGAATGCCAGCATTGCTGAAGCTGACTGTGAGATCGACACTGGACTCTGGACAACAGCAATAGCTTAGCTCAGGTGTTAGCAGCAGCACCATGAGGCTGAAGGTTTGAAGAGAAGTTGCCTTTTGCAGTAGTATTGACTTAAGGTACTTCCAACAATTTTTTCTTCTTTCCTGCCTGTCCTGTTCTCTTAAGAGCCATATGACTTTTATCAACACAACTGTCTGTAAAACCACCCTGTGAATCAGGCCCAGGGAATTTAACAGGTATCAAAGAAAAATTCTGCAAAAAAGCAGTTTAGGAAGTTTAACCTGAATCAGTCCCATGATTCAGTTCCCAAACATACACATATACAGCTGTGTTGGCACAGCTGAGACAGTGTCAGGAACAAGCAGCTGGTAGTTGAGGTGAGTCCTGAAAATGCCTCAAACCAGGCTGCTGCTGGCAAAAGTGTGCATGGAACAATATATTTACTGTGTCCATTGCTTACCTGCGTATGCACTGGCCAGTTCCAGGACTGTGGTCTATGACATTACGTACTGCAAGAATTTGAGGCACCAGGAATCCTTTCCCAGTGTTTGTAAGGGTATTTGCCTGCCCGGCTGAGAGCAGAGTGAAGATTGGAAAAACAGCAATTTCCTTAGCACCTGGTGGCAAATCACCAGCCTAAGGGCAAACAAAAGTAAGACATATCAAATTTGGCTTCCACTGAAGCACAAATCTTGACCCTCCCGACTACCTACAGAAAAGGTACTGTTCAGCTCAGTTCTTAGTGGGAGTTTTGCTAAAACCACATCCAAAGCACTGCAAATAATCCTCTCTGGCATTAAGATCCAGAAGGATTCCCAAGCTAACTCTGTGTGTCCTGACTCAAGACTTCTTGCTGGTTGTGCTCCCCTAGAATCAGAGTCCAAGACTTGAAGAACAGACAAGTGCAGCAGATTCTGAAGAAGTGACAAAATTACTTCCTAAAATGGTCCTGGTCATGGATCAGATGGTAGGACAGATGAACGGTAGGACAGACAGAAAGCTATTGTGAAGAAAAAAAAAATTCAAAATAAAGGTAGTCCAACACTGGAGCAGATTGTCCAAATGTATATCCTTTGACTCTCCATCCTTGGAGATATTCAGACCTCAGCAAGACTCAATCTGATCTCAAATGGCCCTGCTCTGATCTGACATTGACTAAGTGACCTCCAGGACCCCTTCAAACTAAATTATTCTGTTATTCCATGACCAAGGGGTGTCATGTGCATGACTGATGAGGCTCCAAGGATTTAAACTGGGTTTAAACTCAGGATTTCAAATCAGGAACAATCCAAAACAGCAGTCAAACAGTGCAAAGTCACGGTCTGTCCTTTTTACCACCTAACCACTTCCCTGAGCCCTTTCTTCTTCCTCTTTTAAGCTCATTGGGAAAAAAAATCTTTTTTTTTTAACTAAATGTCTCAGGTTTGGCTTAACTGTATGCCAGCCCTGGACTGTATGCCCTCTCTTTTCTCTCAAAGCCTTCTCAGGAAAGGGAAAAAAACTGGAAAGAAACGAAATGCAACAGAAACCGAATTGAATAAATAAGAAACTATATTATTTGATATTCACAATCACACTGTATGTACAGGACGTAGGGGGCCCCCTCTCCCCCCAGGGGAAAAGAAGGGAAAAGGGAAAGGGAAAAACAACTCAAAATGTGGAGAAAACTAACTCAAACTTAAACTAAATACAATAAAAGACTTTAGGAAAAGAGAACAAACAAAAACAATCTCACTCAGGCTAGGAGAACCTACAACTACAGGAGAAACCAGCTAGGCTCACTCTCTGCTCTACCAGCTCCCTTGATAGAACTACACCGACTGGAAACTCTACCTCCACTACGTGGAAAACAAGTGTGGAATACTTGTGTAATTTCTTTAGATACCATGGTTGCCAAAGAAGCTATAAATTGAAACCACGACACTAATTCCCCATAAAAAGTACACATGTGGATGGTTTGGAGGAGCTTGGAGTCTAGAAGCAATACCTGAAAGATGAAGAATTACGGTTCAATTTTCAATTTTAACAGTAGCAAAAGTTTTGATCTTGGGTTTTGAGTCTCATTCTAGATAGTGAAGATCATATGGCTTTTCCCACCTCTTATTTCAAATGCTCTGGAAATTAAGGAAATGTCCATAGCTCTGAAACTTAGTAGTTGTGTCAGAGCAGTGTGGGACACGGAGGCTTGTTTCTGGCACAGGAAATTCTCTCATTCTTTCTTTATATTACCTATAACAGTACAGAGCCCATGTACTTGACATAGGGAAAGCAAGGCTTTAACTAAGTGCAATTGAGGAAACATTGAGAGAGATAAGGATAGGTAAAAGGCCCTAATTTACATTTCCAAAGAGAACAAGAAATAAAATAAATCCTTATATACAAGAACAATATAATACTAATTTTCTGTAAGGCCTTAGAGACCTACTCAGGAAATCAAAAAGTGGTTTTGTCTTGCATCAGAGCCTTTCCAAGCATTTTTCATTGGGGGGAATTTCTCCTTCTATCATCTGTGGGCAAATTTTAAATTAGGTGTGTCATTATTATTGCTGTACAATGAGATCTAAGCACACTTGGAGTTATCATACATTATAATTATATACAATTCATAGTAATTGTGTATAATAATAAATTGTGTAAAATGTTTCTGTGCATATTGCCCTATTAGTGCAATGTGAGAGTTGTGGGGTTTTTAAAGATTTATATCTAAAAAAGGTTAATTAGATTTTTACTGAATAAAAAAATGCATTGGTAAGGTTTTATAGACACTACTGTATAATCATGAATTATTTCTTGTGTGATCAAAATGTTCTTATATATATTTTGATGAAAGAGCATATTCTCTGGAGGCTGATATGATTAGCATGGAAGCATAAGAAATGATGGTTAGTTCACTGCAGAAACTACCAACAAACAAAGTTGTGGCTTCCTGATTTACTACTGGGAAAGACACCATCAATTGGGGCATGCAAGGATGACACTAACTTAAATAGAGGTAAGCAGCATTCCAAGAGCTAAACTACAACACAAAACTTCTACACATGACATGTTCAGAGCTCCAAATTACAGCAACGAAAATAAATAAATACTATGTGTACACGTTATCATAGTTACACTAATAACTTACAATGGCAAGAGAAATGGTTCTAAATAAATTCTTCTACAGTGCAATTTACAGCCAGAGTATTTCTTTGACAGAAGGCTGGACAGCAATAGGGATGTTGGGAGGAAGGAAAGCAGAAAGGTGGAGGAGCACAGGGCTACATCCATTCCTGAGAAATCAAGGCTCCGCATACCAAAGATCCCTTTGTATATTCCTCAATCACACCATACTGATTATTTCCTTCCACATTGTCCATGTCCACAATGGAAGAGTAAGTTGTCAAAGTAGTTTTTAAAATATCCTGCCTTAGTTTGAATTCTGATGAAGGCCAGCATATATGAGTTTTCTTTTTGAATATCTTCACATCTTTTTCTCTATGGCATGCTGCATGAAGGCCTGTGACCCAGCTCAATTTTCAAGTGCCCTCAAAAGTTTGAATTCCAGTATTCTCTGTACTTGTTTTACTTTTCCATACAAATAGAAATACTTAGGACCTCAGCACAGCATTTACAGGAAGGACACAGGAGAGCTAGAGGAAAATGGTGACTCTTAGGGCGTGGTATTACAAAAATTTGCCATTATTTGATAAGAAAATGGATTAGGAGAAATCACATGCATCATTTCTTTTTTCACATGACCACAAATTAACAGGCCCTATCATTCAAGGTGATTGGAGCCTCCTCAGAATATCTGGGGCAACCATACTGAATAGTCTTCAGTAGCTTCTTTGCTTTTGGATTTGTGGTCAGTCCTGAGCCCCTGAGCACCCATAACAGCCTGTCTACAAAAGTGTCTCTATAATTTTTGTTGCTAAGTAGCTGTACTCATTCCATTCCAAGTGCATTGGAATCACAAACAGGACAACAGATGTTTCTCTTGCAGGTAGAAGTCAAATACCTAAATCACATTTTGCTTTAAGTATCCTCATATGTAGCAAATTGCTATGTATCATCAGAACTTAATTTAGTGTATTTAATAAACTTTTGCTTGAAACTGTTTTCCGTTGATAAGCTTTTATGAAGTATCACTTTTTCCAAAATTCAAC
Organism: Sakesphorus luctuosus; assembly: GCA_013396695.1. NCBI lineage: Eukaryota > Metazoa > Chordata > Aves > Passeriformes > Thamnophilidae > Sakesphorus > Sakesphorus luctuosus. Next base: position 474,831 of record VWZD01003789.1, read on the forward strand.
CCCAAAAGATGTTTTAAGTTCTCTTCTTGTATACCTTTAGTACTTGTATATAATGTAATGTGATTGCATTAAAATAGCACTGCTAACACAGGTTACATTAGAATGGTCGTGAGCCCAAGCCTGTGTCTGGAGTAAACGACATGAGTGCTTTATACGAATTGAATAGTGGTGCATTGCCAGGAGTCCAGGTTATTCCTCCACAGGAAACTGTATTAAAAATACCAATCTCTCAGTATAATCTGGTCCCATTTGGAGAACAAACATAAGCTTTTAAGAGGTAATAGTGGTAGAAGAAATAGTAGTAGATGAATGCTAAAACATAAGCTTTTAAAAGGTGGTAGTGGTAGAAGAAACAGTTGTAGAAGAAAGTTAAAGATGCTTCAGCTGTGCCAAAACTGATTTTGGAAAGTTCAACAAAACGTATCACGAGAAATAAAAGGGCAGTTCAACTTCCAAAAGTAACATCTGCATTCTCTGCATTCTAGCTTAGTAGAATTACAGCTCTGCAAACTCAGACCTGCTGAATTGGGGTGTGCAATATTTACATTAGACAGGTATGTTATTTATTGATTATTTCAATTTTTAGGGGTCTTGTACTTGTAAAAGTTTTATTAGCATCACTCCATCAGTTAGGAGAACATTTTTATGAACACTGTTAATACCAGCACCATTGGAATAGATTTAGTCATACCAGAACGAAGCTGATTTACAGTCCCCAGTACATGTTATACTTTTCAAAAGTATTCTTGTATTCATATGAATGCATCTACGTCAGGATACCTTTTTTACTTTAACTTATTCCCTGGGGGGGCGTTCCCGTGGTGTAGTGGAGAGCACTCCGGTCTCCGACTCCCAAGGTCGCGAATTCGAGTCTCAGTGTACGGACCGTCCCCGGCAGTAAATGCCTCCCTGCCATCCCATCCCGTCAGATCTCGGATGCTCAGCAGGGTCAGCCCCAGTTAGTACCAGGTGCTGTAGGTAGTCCTATGGACTTCACTGTCACTGTCCAAGCTTGCTCGGCCATGGCAAATGAACCTTAGGACTTAAATGGTGGGGCCAGTTCTGCGCACGCTGTGCCTCACCTAAAAAATCCACTGCACGGGCTGGAAGGGCACAGCCACGTGGAGAGTGCCCTTCCCAAATCTTTCTTCATGAAGATTGGCCATTATTCCCTGGGATGGAAGTACAGGTATGCTCTTACCTTGAGTTTGTTGATGATAGTCCTTTTTTCAGTTTATTCTGAACCACCATCATACCCTTTTGCCAGGTCTGCTCCAAATTCCCAGCTCCAATTGTTTTCATACATTGTGCAGCTAGGAGGAAAAAAAATAATCAGTGGCAATGCTTTCATAATCTCTGCTATTCTTCAGTTAAATCAGTTCCATAGACTACTCTAGCATGCACCCCAAAAAATTGCTGTGCTAGCCTAGTAAAGACTGCGGGTACAGGTGTAATAAATAATAGCCAATCTTCACAAACGAAGATTTGGGAAGGGCTCACCCCATGTGTGCCCTCCGCGTCTGCACAGGGGATTTTTTAGGTGAGGCACAGTGTGCGCAGAACTGGCCCCACCGTTTAAGTCCTAAGGTTCATTTGCCACGGCCGAGCAAGCTTGGACAGTGACAGTGAAGTCTCCTTAGGATTATCTACAGCACCCGGTATTAACCGGGGCTGACCCTGCTGAGCATCCGAGATCTGACGGGATGGGATGGCAGGGAGGCATTGAACTGCCGGGGCCACCTGTACTGAGACTCAAACTCGCGACCTTGGGAGTCAGAGACCGGAGTGCTCTCCACTACGCCATGGGACTGCCCGGCACAGGTGTAGGCAGAAACAAAGAGCCAGGGTGGCCTGCACAATGTTAAGCAGTACTGTCACTGAATGTTGCACTGCAGTCACTTACAATCCCTGGCCCAAGACAGACAAGGCAGCAGTGACAGAAGTAAGTTCACAAATTCTAACGGAATTTCAATGAAAATCAACAAACCCCTCAAAAACCTGTACATGACCCCAGCCAATTCTGTATCAAAGTAGTAAAACCTGTGTACACTTACTGATGGATTCAGCCCTTCAACTCAGGAAATCTCAAAATCACTGGGTTCACAGGGTAATGTTTACTATCTTCATCTCTTGTAACTGCTGTCATGACAATTCAACTTCAGAATGAAATACTATGGATCCATAACATGACACAGCAGCTAAATATTTAAAAGAAGAAACATGGCGAGAAGCACAAAATCAAATCCTTTTTGTTTCACAATATGGGCTCAAACCTAACCCAGTAATTCAAGAATTATGTTTCTGTTTATCATTACAACTCATTTTTCCCATCTCATTAATTACATTTACACATGAATACACTCAAGATTTCTACACAAATCATAGTCTTGAACATTTCTGTACTTGCCTAAAGTGAAAAATGTGTCTCCCCCCTTCTTCGCCTCTGAGTAAAAAATTGTCAGTCTATTTACAGCTAATCAGATATAGACATGCTCTGACTTGAAACAGATTTGTCTAAGGACTATGCAGAGTTTATAGCATATTAGGGTGGTAGGCTATCATTCCATGAGATAGTAAATAGCTTGAAGAAATAATTTTGCCCCATGAGACATCCTATCAGATGAGATATTGTCTGTTTGTACCACTTTAACTTTGTGCTGGCTCAGGCATAATTTATCCCACTCAGCTGACAGAAAGCTGGCATAAACCCTGAATGAACATATACTCTGGCTGATTTGGTAAAAATGCAGTTGTGCTCACACCAATACAGATCAAATTTTCACTGCCAGGAAATTCAGCATACACAGATTTTATGTGACTTAATGCAGAACCACAGCCTTTCATCACTTCATTTTTTCTACATATTAATTGAGTTGTAATTACTTTATGATGGGCACAAATAAAAAGTACAGGATTGTCTGAAATCTCTCTAACAAATACTTGTGTGGAGCAAGTCTGTTGTAGTGTAATGGTTCTTTAAGTAGGGACAAACATGATCTACAAAGAGTACCAATGTCTCTTTTGTAATACAGGTGTGCATGATTCTGTACCTTCATAGTCTGTACAGAAATTAACTCATGCAAGGCAAAAGAGGCGGTACCACCTCTCTGTAAAAAAGATGTTGAAATGGTAGTATATCTACACCACTGGAGATAAACTCATGTATAACATGGGTAGTATTTTTGTGCTACTCTTCACCTCTTTGCTGCCAGTAACAGCAGTGGAATAGAGAAAACAGGCAACTCTGATTTTCAACAGCTCATAGTCCTGCACAGATTTTATGTTTTGTTTTTCTAATATTAATGAAGTTATTTAGACATTTGTTGTTCACTTATTCATAAAGAAATGGCCATTATGCCAGCATGTTTTAAAGAAGAGTAAAGCAGCTAATCTGTTAGATCATGTACAACAGCATCTCGTGCTCACAGAAAAGCACACATCAAGATTTATGTTTAATTTGACATGTAATTTGAAAAAGCAATCAACCCTTACTCCATGCAAGCCTTACAATTATTCTGGCCTATGCAATTGTACAAATTTATGGTCACCTATCCTAAAGCTTGTGTGCTGATTTAAAGGTAAACTGGCAGGAGAAACAAACCCAACACAAAAGAGATTTTCAGTCAGAGTTACAATTTAATAAAAATATTACAATAAATGAAATGGCACAAACAGGAATTTGTTTTAACCCATAAACCCCAGAATTATAACCCAGCACCCTGGGGCACAAACACAATGGTGTTTGTTAGCCCCTGTGCTGACACCCACGTGGTCCCGCCAAGTCCAGAGTAAAAGGAAGTGAAAAAACCTGTTGGTGCAGATGATGGTCACAGTTTGGTCGAGAGTGGTGGTCTCCTCCTGTCAAGGTTCTGCTCCTCCTCTGGATCTGACAAGTGGTAACTGAAGTCCCCAAACCCCCAAGATTATATATGATCAGGTTCAGGTGGGAGCACCCAGTACCTCCCCCAGGGCAGGGACCTCCACAATGGATGATCTCACTCTGTGAGTCATGGGGTATTTTTGGAATAGTTGATGGCCCATTAGCAGACACACCCCCTCAGGCTGGATGTGAAGGGGCTAACAACTTCCTGGAGGGGAGTTATCACAGCTCTTCTCTCACAGGCTTCTTTCACACCCAAGCTTACATCCTGAGGGGTCAGGTGAGCCCTGGGCAGCTGCTGCAAATGGTCCATTGTTAACAGTTCATGAGAGATTACACAGAGAGTGGAGAATACACAGCTTTGGTTACACCCACACAGTGATCCTGATTGCTGAACCAGGACAGCAGTGCATGTAATGAACAGCACAAGCGGCACAGTAACGCTAAGAGACTTCTGGAGACTCTTTATCTGTTGTGGGTTTATAGAATGTAACTTTTATACTTCACAGGAATTGACTTTTGTCTTGGCAAATCAAAGACAGGTGAGGAAGAAACAGAGGAAGTAGTCTAGTGGAGAAACTGTGTTTTCTGGTATTTCTTTGGTAGGTGAAACTAAGAGCACAGTAACAAATTTTGACTGAAGTTGAAACTTACCTGCCCCAAATGAGGATAACAGGTTTGGAAATGGTCTGATGTAGGTATACTTAGTATTTGTATTATACTGTTCCTAATGTATTTGTCTATTTTCTAGTGTTTAAATTCTTTCAAGTACAATTCTTCTAAACTTAGTCTTTTAAATTATTTAATTTCCTTAGTTTCCGGAACTCTTCTTGGTTTCCAGCTCTTATCTGGGGATCAAAAATAGCAACCATTTTGCTGTACTAGATCCAAGGCTCACAGAACTAAGTCAAGGTGTCCTAGCCAAGCCCAGGTACTGATATATTCTCTCAAGAAAGGATCCAGAACAGAACAATGAAGCTTAGAATGCTTAGAGTTGCCGCAATGATTTCTTAAAGTATTCCTGCCAGAATTTAGCAGGATTTGGCACACCATCACATTCATGCAGTGGGAAAACACATGGTCTCAAAGAAACTTGTAGAATGATTTAGCCAGTCTGTATGAATTCAGAGAGATCTCAGTACGAAGACAGTAAAAGTACTTTACACCTCTTGCTACTTGTTTTTGTTTTCTGAACCCATCTTTGAAATACAAGAAAGTTAAGAGAACACATTAGGATGACGTGGAAAAATCTAAATTAAACTCATGAGAGAAGGAAATCTTTTTTTGACCTGCAACCATAGCTGTGCCCAGGCAATCCAAACATGTTATGATTCTGTAATAAAAACTCTTGTTAACTACAATCATGCTGTGACTTGTTGAGATAAAAGGACTTTCTTAATAATGTTTACTTATACATGTATTAAATAGAGCCTGCTTGGATAAGAACAGTAGTAGTATTTTAATTGCAGGTCTTTAACCGGGAAGAACTTTATCCTGTTTCCTCACAGAGGCAGTCATTACCAAACCAGCTCAGAGGGCAGAAGACTAAACTCCTAATCATTACACAGCATGTTGAAAACCCAGGGCTTTATGTAAACGCCAAGTATAAATAATGTAACTTTTCCACTGGGCTGAGTTTCTTGCACTGTATTCCCAGGCTTTGTGAAAACATTTGAGTTTTCCAACTTTCGTAAGTGAGTTACGTGATTGTGAATTACTCCTAAAGCTGGTATAAGGCAGGGATGCTTCAGCACCAAGCAGTTACATGGAATAACCGCGTTTCTCAAGTCCAAAGTACTCCTTGTACCACATTCCAGCCACAGGGAAGAGTAGCTGAACCAGGTTTATATTTCCTGGGCCCAGTTACACATTCAGAGTGGCTCTTCCAAATCATCCCATGAGATGGTCAGCACTGCTCTGGAAACACAAAATGAGAGGTACTGAAGGGCTAAATTCTGGTCAGGTCTTTCGTGTTCTCTGCAGGTGGCATCCTACTGAGACGATCTACAACACACCCTCTCTGCCCTTGAAAAGAATAAAACCTTTAAGAAGACATTCTCCTCACGTAAATGAGCAAACTCACTCCCGAGCATGGGTTGTACTTAACAAGGTACGTGATAGCCATCTATGTACTGCCACCGCTACATTTCATAGCACGAGGGGTAATCCTACTGGATCAGCCTTGTTAATAACCACCCCGCTTTCTGACAGCGGAAAACTGAAGGGTGCATTTACCCTAAGCAGCGAAGTGCGACGAGCAGCCCCTCAATGACACGTCCAGAGCCTTCCCTTCCCTGTTAAGACTGGCCCTGCGCCAGCGAAGCGGGCAGCGCCGCCGGCTCAGAGGCCTGCGGAGACGTGTCGCCAGCTCAGCAGCTGCCCAGCAGCGCTGCACGACGTGGCTGCACCGCGGTGGCCAAACACCGCCGCCCTTCGACCCTTTCCTTCGCCAGTGGAGGCGGGGGAGGGCGCCTCTCGCGACCCACCCCATGGGTCTAACGCAGTGCCTTCAGAAGCAGAGGGACTCCGCCCGGAGCACCCTCACTCTCCAGCCCCTACACTTCTCAGTCCCCTTACACCTCTCCCGGCCGTTCCCGCCCGCTGCCGTGCGGCGGTGGCGCGAGCGCTCCTGCATGAGACGCGCCCCCACCCACCATCACGCCCCACCAACGCCACCTGCGCGCGCGCCCGCGTGGAGTCGGGGGAGGGTGGCGGGGGGGGTGTGGTGTGGTGTGTGCATCTTGGCGCGCGCATGCGCGCTACAGCCTATGATACNGCCAATGAGAAGCGGTCAGAACCGGGCACGGGGGGCGTGTGCGGCGGCGGGCGTGTCCCGGGCGGGCGCGCGCTGTCCGGGCAGCGATGGCGGATGATGGGCAGGGGCGGCTGAGTACTGAGGGCGGCCGGGAAGGCGGCGCGGCCGCGGCGAGCGGCCAGATGTTGCTGAGCCTCGGGCTGCTGGCACTGGCGCTGCTGGCGGCATACCGGCTGTACCTGCGCTGGGGGACACGGAGCGGGACGCGGGGCGCAGCCCGGCGCGGGGAGGCCGCCGCTCTGCCGCGCATGAAGCGTCGGGATTTCTCCCTGGAGCAGCTGCGCGAGTTCGACGGAGCCCGCAACCCCCGCATCCTCTTGGCTGTCAATGGCAAAGTCTTCGACGTGACCGAAGGCAGCAATTTCTACGGGCCTGGTGAGACGGCGGGGGGCGGGGGGCAGTCCCGGCCTGGCCGCCTGGGTCCCACCGGCGGTGTTACAGTGGTGATGCACAGCGGGTCTGGGTTCTCCTCAGGCATCCGTCGTTTTTCCAGGTGCCTTGATTTGGTTGTGCGATGTTTAATTCTATTTTTTTTCCCTTTTGTCTCTTCTAGTAGGTTTCCCCAGTGCAGCTGAGCAATGCTTTCTTCTAGCGCTTACGGCTCAAGAGAGAAAAAAACCAACTGTTGGTTATTTATTTAGGTGTAAACGCCGTAATGAGGATGAATTTTCATCAGGATAGAGGCAGGGCAGGGAGAGCTCAGGGACTGGTATGTTGGTGCCATCGGGAAGAGTGCAGAAATCAAACCAATCTCTTATTAAACAGAAAGACACGCAATTCTCTTCGAAGACGAAATGTGTCTTTTGGAGTTTTGGAAAAGTTATCTTCGAAGGCAATGTTATGTTTTCATACCCACCTTGTAGATTGTGAAACTGCAGCATATTGTCTTGTGTTTTTAATAATGAGGTGTGTTAACTTACTAGTGAACACTGTGTTCTCATCTCATGCTAAAGGAAATGAGGGTTATGACTGCTGATAATTTTCTTCTTTGAACAATGGTGGTTTGGAAAACTTGATTTAATCAAACTATGCAGGAGTTTTCACACTAGGCATGGGAAGCATCCTTGTAGGAAGGGTGGAGGGGAGAGTGGATTACTTACTCCTCCCCCAGAAAATAGTTCAAGTTAAGTAATCATTATTTAATTATTGAGGTTACAAAAGGAAAAACACAGAACTGGCACAAGTCTTTGGTTTTTAGCAGGGAAAGGACAAGCAGTTGTATGGTTGAACAGGGCTAGAATTTTCTAACTCGTTACCCTCAAAGTTGGTGACACCAGCTGAAGAAACTGAAACTGCTGTAATTGAATCAAAATGCTTTTTTGACTGGGTACTGTAAAAGTTAACAGTGGGATCTGAAGTACCTTGCAATGCTCTATGTTGTTCATTGAGCAGTAAAGCTGAAATATGCAGTCTGAGGAGCTGCAGCTTTCATGACATTTAATGGGGCTAGTTCTTTTGTCTCTCTCATTTAGGGGCTTTTAAACTGAGACCTGTGTGCTGACATAAAATGCAGGTAAACATCTGCTGCATGAAACTGAAAACATCAGTAAGTTGACAGATTGATCCAATACTGAACCATGATCTAAACATTCACTTAATGTCTTTTGTGCATCAAACATGAATTAAATGCTAGGCCCTCCACTGAAGATACCATCAGTGGTTCACACTGTCAACCTCTTGAGGTCTGTTATTGTGAGGAAGCTAAAACTTAATGTTCTAAGCCATCAGTCTGCTTTTTTGATAACTGTTGGTAGCTGGTTTCCTTAAAACAGTGCTTCCAGCTTTTCATGGAAAGAGGCAAAGGCTTTTTTTATTTCCCCCCCCCCCCCCCTAGTGAAAGCTTGTCTGTTTCTAACAGAACTGACATCGTCTATGTCTGTCAGATCTGTAACTTGGGACATTGCATGGTAGGATAATGAAGCTCAACCTATGCATATTCAGCTGTATGTTCTCTGCCAAACGTGTTGATGTTTGAAATGTGCTGATCTGGTTTCTCTGTTTGGCTACATGTTGGAGTTTTGGAGTTTTCTCTTGCAACTGTTTGTGGTTGAAAAGAAAAATGCTGGTAGGTGGTTTGCAGGCCTTAAAAGATCTGAGAAGAGTCAGGTGGAAGTCTCCTTCAGCTGGTTGAGACCGTATCAGAAAGGCTTCAGTCAGAGTAGGCAGATGTTGAGAGGAGTTCTCATGGTAATTTTATGTCTCATAGCTGGAGTGTGGCAAGGGAAGTGCAAAGCACACCAACAAAGCATGGCCAGACTTTACCAGAAGAAAGAGCTGAGGACACTGGCTTTGCTGATATTTCAGGCTCTGGCTGTGAGTCTTTGGTATTTTGTTGAGGTACTGATGTGAAATAGTGCTTCAGCTTTGAAAGCAGCAGAAAGCATTGGTTGAGGGCTCACTGTCAGTCTTAAGTATGTCTGGTTAATGTGGAATAAGGTGGCTATCTTAGATGGCACCTGATGCCATGAAAGTAACGTCTGGTTTTCCTCCTTCAGTGTAGTTTGGATGCAAAGGTGTTCCTCATTTTCCTACTTAGAGTAGAAAGTTAAAAAATGTACAAAGTTATCATTAGTCCAGATTTTTGTCCAACAGTTGAGATTCCATTAAAGGTCCCACCAAATTTCTGATTTTACTCAAAGCTCTCCTGACTTTAAGTTACATCCAGTGAATCCTGTTATACCTTGGCTGGCCTGTTTCATATATACAGTTATGGTAATTTTAAATATTGATAGACTGTTGAAGTCATCCTTTCAAAGAGCCATGACTGAAAACTTGTTTCTTGAACATTTAATGAAAATGTTTTCCAAATTTTGGTTTTTCTCATGATATTGTCTTTAAGCCTTCCACAGTTTATCTCATCGGTGTCTTTGGTATGCCCAACGCATTTCAGCGAAGAGCAAGACAAAGTTACATTGCACATTGAACTGTCTGTGCCTCCAAAACCCATTTTGCTTACACTGAACTCTTAATTTAAAACTTTACTTGAAAGTTCTTTTCTGAAATGCTGCTCTGTCCTGCAGGTATGTTTGTTTCAACACTTCACTTAAGTGTATGAAATGACACCTCTGCTTGTTCTCAAATCACCCAAAAAGCTCTAAAAGAAATTAAGTAGACAGTTAGTAGTTTGCTATTAAAAGTATCACATAACCAGGCTTTCAGAGAAGCTGTTTTGGGATGATTTCCCATCTGTAATCACATTTCATGACTTGGGATCTAATATGAATACTTTTTGTGTGCTGGGTTGGTTTTGTACCCTTATAACGAGACACAGTGTTTACTGTTTTGTTTATTGCAACATTTCATGTTTGTTTGTATCAAGATTTCTGGTTGTATATTTGTGAATAGAAGGGCATTGTAAGAGTTACAGTACTTTATGTCAGCACATCTTAATATTTAGCATTTAAATTGACATGCCAAGGTAACGCTGTAAACAGATTTTGATTAACTTAGCAAGTACTTCGTGCATTTATGAAAAATACGTCTTTGAGCATGACAAATTAAGATTATATGCTATCATGTGTATGCAACTGTTCATCTCACTTCTTGGTGCTTAATGTTTCATGATCTCAAAAAACCCAATTTCCTGACTTTCCTTCACCGCAGTACATTGTCACTGTCAACTCATTTCTCATCCCACTCTTGTCTTTCAAGTTGCCATGAAGATTTCTGTTTTTCCAGTTTTACCAAGATTGGATAGTAGTTGTTCCTTCCTATAAAAATAATCCAGTGCTGCTAGACTTCCCCTGGAATTGAGTGCTGTGTTCTCTCTCTTCATGACGTGGTCACAGTGCTTCTCCATACATCCTTTACAGGGGTGTGGTTAGACTGAAATGTTGCAGGAGGGGCGTTATATATGATGCATCTGGAGAATTTAGTTAAGGGGGGCCTTATCTTAAGAACACAACAGGCTGAGGGGTTAGAGATAAACATGGAGGGTAAGACTGGGGGAAAGAAGTGCTTTCTGTAAGCTGTGTGTCTTCTCTGTGTTTTTTATGTTTGTCAACTCTTTGGTGTCTGTGTAATGGAGGTGGCTCTCCCCCTGGGATTCAGCTTTTCAGAGAAAGAGCATTTCTAGATAAAGAAATGGAGTTCCAACCAGAAGTAGTAAAACTAAAAGCTGTATACATGCTATTGGTGAAAGATTGTTTCCATGCTTCTGGTTAAAGGGAGTAGTGCCTTTGCCACGAGAATGAAGGGTTTGTTCTGAAATTCCAGGCCATGTTCACAGAGAGCAGGGGCCAGTAGAGTGGTTTTGTGCTCTTTTCTCCTCCTCTGCTTCTGCTCCACGTGTCTGTCAGCTCTCTCCTTGTCTTTTTTGAAATTTCTTTTTCCTTTTTTTCATAACCTCAATATATATTACTTAAAACCTGAATAACTTGTGTTTGATAAGAAGTCTGTGTAAATTCCTAGTTCCTATTTAACCCCATCATGTCCCAGTCAAAATTGATTAGGTTGGATAAAACCTCTGAGATCATGAGTCACCTGAGGTTTGGGGCCTGATCAAGCAGGTAAGCTCAGAGCAAGATATGTTCAGAGGTGATAGTGGCATCATTGTCAGTGACATGTAGGTGTTAATTCCAGTACAGAAGTATTGCTCTCATTTAATCAAAAAAACCTGGCCAGCATTGCTTATTTTACTGTGAAATGAACTAGTTGCTAGAGCATTTCTCACTAAAGCAAGATGTGGAATCTAGGTCCTCAAGAATGGAACTGTCTTCCTGGAATCTCTCAACTACAGGCTCTCTTAGCAGTGCTTGTTGTCTGCCCCTTAAGTTGAAATTGGGTCATTGATTCTTGCCTTTTTTTTCCCAAAGAGTTAAAAAGGAAGTGAGTGAAAGAGAGTGAGGCCCTCTGGCCTTGTGCCTGAGGAGTCAGGTTTAGACCTCTGTTTCTAAGCAGTTCTCATCCTAGCATGTAGACTTTGTGGATTGGTCTCCTAAGAACATGTACTTTCCATGCAAGTTGTAACTTGGAATTGGCCCACGTTTTCCCTTTCATGTAAATCTGGAGCAGTAAAGTTAAAAGTATGTCACCTTGAATTCCCAGTGATAAATGTTATTAGAAAGCTTCTGCTTTCAATCTGCGTCTTAAAATGGCTTTGTCTAATTTGTAGCTTTTTCTTTCCCTCAATGCCAAACACACACATCAGGATTCAGATGGAAAATTTGAAACAGGTAGTGGAGTTTTTGCTTTGAGTTGGAGTGGGAAAAGTAGGCAAAGTAATGGCATAATGCAGTTGTTAATGATTTTGTCAGCATATTAACAAATGTCGTCCAGGAATATCTAAGCTTCAGACAAATTGGGGGTTTATTTCCAGTGGCTGCATGGAGTCAACAGATGCAAAGAACATCTGGTACACTTTGCATATTTGGTGATTGCTTGGAAGTGCTTTTTGACTACTTGAAGAAACCAAAGCTGCTGATTTAAAACTGAACCTTGTTAACCTGTGTGGCTTCTTCAGAGAAGTCACACGTTGGGCCTTACAAAAAGGAATACAATTTTTAGATTACATGTCACTACCTTAGATATAAAGTCCACATGTGGCTATCTGTGGTGTGATCCCTGTGCTGCTTGTTGGAGCAATCCAAAGTTCAGTGTACAGTGTTCACCTTCTTTACTAGTCTTGGAGCAGTAGTCAGGGATGTTCCACAAAGCTGATGCAGAACTGAAATGGTCAGGTAGCCTCTTTGGTAACCAATAATATCTACTCCAAAGCTGAATAGCAGCAGAGGTTTTGCTGGGGGAACTGTTGGCCAAACTGGCTGAAAATTGAAATGTGTGCTATTGCAAGATGCAGTTTAGCCTGTTTTGGGGAAAGTGACTAGAAGCAGTACTTCTAAATAAAAACTTCATACTTCCAAATTTTAATACGGGCCTTTAGCTTAAATATATTTTTCCTTTACTGCTGTTGTCTTAGGGCATCTGCAAAGAGAAATTAAGTCTTCATTTGAGAACCAAAACAGGGCTGGAGATGCAGAAATCCTGAGTGCAGGATTCTGAAAGGAAATGAGGATCTGCAGATGGTGGGTAGCAACGTATTGCGTGTGGTGTAGTTTAAGGAAGGGTGGAGTTGAAGGTAGATGAGGACTTAATACAGAGGAAAATGCAGCCTATGAACATGGTCGTAGAGATGAGGAGTTATGTAGGCAAATACGTGGTCTTGATAACTGGTCTCAAGGCTAAAATAAACAAAGACTGAAGCAGAGTGCTTAAATATGCGAAAGCCATAATGGGAAGAAAAGCATCCTTCAAGGAGTAACATTTTCCTTCACGTAAGGCTCATAGCACTGTGTAGCCAAGTAACATACAGCAAGTGTGTTTTAATTGGTTTGGACACTTCCCTGACTTTCCTTGTTGTGAGATGCCACTAGGAGTGGGAGAAATTTTTTTAAGCCATAGTTGACTACGAAATAGCTGATTTGGAGATACAGTGAAAGAAAACCACTGAAATTTTGTGATAGGGTCTTGAAAAATCACTTTGGTTTACATACCTATTCTACGAGCCTCTCTTTTTGCCCACTCTTCAGTGTGTCTTGTCATGTCATGCTGCAATCAATTATTTACTGCAGGAGCCAGTCTAAATAGGTGGGCAGAGGAAAGGAAAGAAGGACTGTGGGTAGGGCTTGCAGAGTAAATTGCATCTGGTCCTGAAAGTACTCCGTGGGAATGTGTCTAGGATTGCACTAATGTCTCTACCTCAGAATCAAGTTCCTGAAGGATATTTTCTCCCCGAGGTTCTCCGTGCTGGCACCTTCTTAATGCTTCTCCAAATGCAATGAAATCTAATATACAAAATACCTTTTTAAGACTGTTCCACCAGTATTTTATATAAAAGTGATTGCTTATACTGAATTCTCTGAACTTCTGCTTTAGCAACCCTGCAACTGAGGTGAAGCCAAACTTGCATCATTTTTTAATAATCATAATGCAATATTTAGCTATTAGTAAAGGATCAAAGAATGGGATACATTTCTGAGTTACGTTTGCAGAGCTGGAATTTGAGATGCTGTCCACCAAGTCCAGAGGCTGATTCTTACAAGTTAGCATTCCATCGAGTGCTTGGACCTGGCTTGATGGTTTCTCTGTGACTTCTGAGTAGTTCTGTTGTAAACAATCCGTAATGTTAACATTTAAAATCAATTTCAGAAAAAAAGAAATTGGTGTAATAGCATCTGAGATTACGAGATATTACAGAAATTTTGCGTCCATTGATCTTACGGCAAGCTGATACATTCTGAAAGATTTCATGCTTTCAGTTGAGTGTATTATTGAGATACAAGGGTGTTGAGTGCTTGATACTTATAATCTAATTCTCTTTTTAATATAAATAATTGTAATCAAGCTGGTTGGCCAAGAACTGGCATCTCAGCAGGTGCTGTAAAACTCCACAAACCACTAAATGCAGAATAGAAAGGAAGGGGAACAGTGTGCTACTTTCTGGTTAGCCAGAATTTGGGTAACACATTATGCAAATAGTAGGATTTATGGCAATGTTTGCTCGAAATACTTCAGAGAAAGGAAAAACTGAGAACAAAATACTGTTGGTGGGGACATTAAGTCACATATAATTGCTCTTAAGGATTTACTGATTGTGGTATTTGTAAGAGCTGTTTATAGCTCCAGTTCTTCATTCAGAGCATAAAAAAGTAAATCACTTGAATGATTGCTATTTTGAGTGAAGCAAGACTTTTTGTCTGAAGAAACTCTGTTGTGTTGTAGATGATGGGCATCACTGCCTCTTATGGAAAGTGACTGAGCATGCAAAATACATTAGCAGAGGATTGATGTTGGTCTCTAAATCCTGTTTTTCAAATACACATCTAATTCAGGATGCAAGTAGGAAAGATCCCAGTTCACTAGCCCTCTTACCTTTGTTTCTTTTTAGTACTGTAAATGTAGTTCCTGATCCCCAGGGTAGTTTTTGTGAATGTCACTCCTGGAGCTAAATATCTAAAAAGATGAGCCCATCGTGCAGTTGTTCATTATGGTTGTCTCTTATGGCCAGATTGGTATAGAGTAAACTTCCAGTTGATAGTTCATTCTCCAATACCTACTTTTTGTGAAATTTTGCTTTTAAATCAGTTGGTTTATTTCCAGAGAGACAAGGGAATTGTCTTTGGCACACCAGACACCCTTCTGTTCTCAGCTCTGACTGTAAGCAGCTTAAAATGCCAAGCACTCCGGAGTGGAGAGACGACACCAGTTCTGGTGAGAAAGTAGCTTCTTCTAATCCATGTAATACTCAGGTTCCTTACCTCAGGAATTCTTCCTGCTGCATTCAGCCTCTGTCTAAACCCTGAAGTCAATGCCCCGCAAGGGTAGGTGTGGTGGCTGGAGCAAGCGGCCTGGGAGGAAACCAGCCTCTTCGATTGATTTCCTGTGGCTTGTCCTGGTGCAGAAGAGGTCTGAGGTGCTCCAGCAGGCAATAGAGGGGGTGAAGGACAGTGTGTTCCCACTTGCTTATGTTCATTCTTGCCCATGGGTGCTGCCTTTTCTTCAGGCTGACAGCCACTGTCGAGAGGTAAGCCAGAAAGGGGGTCCTGGCCTATTTATCTTCAAGTAGTAACCACTCTGTAGCAAGCCTTGGGCATCCCCCTGGTGCTCAGCTGCTGCAGTTAGTGCAGAAAACTTTAAAGTGGTTTTTTTTTGAGTTTTTTTTGGTTGGTTGGTTGGTTTTGTTTGTCCTTTTGTTTGTTTGTTCTTTGGGTTTTTAATCGATCTGAACGCTTTTGGTTTTAGGTCAGGAAAATCTTAAGATATGCTTAAATTCCTTTCAATTCATTAAAATCTGGGAAAGCCAGTTACCAACCATTCTGCAAGTTGTTAGTTTGCAAATCATCCAGTTCTCTTTGTAATAATATTTATGTTTGTAAGCATTGCTCAAAATTTTATTGGCCTATTTGTGCAGCTTTGCATTTGTCAAAAAGGACAGAGGAGGAAGTAATTGCTTTATAAACATGACAATTTGTGCCATTTTCAAGAGCAGTACAGGACAGGGATATGGGGGATCTGCTGTCCAGAGTAAGTGAGATGATTTCCACAGAAGTAAGAAATGTCCCAAAAATGTAAAAGAGTTCTTGTGGCTCTATAAGTGAAGTGAAATTATTAACTAGCACTCTTGAATTGCATTTATTTATAATACTGTATTTCTAATTAAGATGTCTGTACAGTTTGGTTCTGTTCATGCCTGACTTGTAAACATTCAGTGTTTTGCTTAATAGAAGTGCATGTCTTTTGAATTCCAGCCTCTGGTCCCTTTGGAATTTGCATCAACTGACTTACATCAACTGACAGGGATTTTTCTAGATATCCCTTCAAAGCAATTTTCCTGGTTCTGCTTCTCTCAGCAGACTTTATCTTCCAGTGATCCTAAAGATTGAATTGCAGTGCTGTTGAATGCCAAACAGCTGTGGCATTGAAACTGCTGCTGTTCCCATCACTGCAGAATTTTCATTTATGGCTTTAGCAGACTATGTAAAGAACTGAGATTTGGTTACCATAAACAAAGACTTGAAGGTATCAATTTTGTCTTTTTGTTTTCAGAGGGTCCGTATGGAATATTTGCTGGCAGAGATGCCTCCAGGGGACTAGCAACTTTCTGTCTAGATAAAGATAAACTCAGAGATGAATATGATGACCTATCGGACTTAAGTGCTGTACAGATGGAAAGTGTAAGAGAGTGGGAAATGCAATTTAAAGGTAAATTCTCAAATTAGCAGCACATCTTTATCTTAAGGAAATGTGTTTAATAAAAATGACTGATTTGGGCTTGGGGAAGCTTTTGAAGAGATGTTGACAGTAATATTATTAATGCAGTATAACTTTGTTAAGAAAAGACCAGGAATTTTAGGCCTTTCTTCCTTAGAGATCCTTTCACTATATCTTACTGCGCTTTTTCAACCTTTCAGTTTTAGAGAAGAAAACTGTTCTCTTAGCTCTTCAGCACAGAATTTCACTCTCAAATCTTAACAGTTTAGCTTATGAACTCCTGCTTGCAGGTTGTTGGCTTTGGATGCCATGGGATTGTAATTAGGACTAAGGGTTGTTTTAGCATAAATGGTTGAACAAGTTTATCTTGAAATAATTTCTGACAAACATGGAAGTATGCCTCTGGAGGGAGAGTCATTTTTCATACTGATTGAAATCAAAACAGGCTGAGGGATTGAAGAGCAGCGATTTCAGCCTGTGGGTGATAAAACCTTGCCCCATGAGCTGTGGGAGAACAGAAAAAAAGTACTCACAGTTGGAGAAAGCAGCGAGCAGCAGTGGCATTAAGATTGGTTTAGGAGGCTGAGCTTGCTGCTAAATTACCATCAATTCCAGTGATTCAGGTTAAGAACCATAGTGAGTAGGAGAAAAAGTGAATTTGCAGTAGTGCAGACTAACAAGCCAATGCAGCTGTATTTGATTGTAATGGAATCATAACTCTCTTTCAGAAAAATATGACTACGTAGGTAGACTCCTAAAACCAGGGGAAGAACCATCAGAATACACAGATGAGGAAGATACCAAGGATCACACTAAACAGGAATGAACTTTGTAAACAACCAAAGTCAGGGGCCTTCGGAACTGCAACCTCTTATCCCCATCACAGAATGTCCTGCATCTTTGGGTACAGTTCATCTGCTGCGAAAAACATTCAACAGGTTTTGTACAAGGAAAATAATATACTCACAAATGAGGATTTGAATACTAGACATTCTTTGTGCTGCCAAATTTTTTGTTGCAGTTTATTTGTAATGTCTGGTTAGGCTTCATTAGGAAAGAGGGGCCAGGGATTTAAAAGCAAAAATGCTATTCCTTTTTATTAGTAAGCTGAAGCCTTCAACTAGTATATCTTACAAGCTCTCCAAAAGACATGAGTCTTCAAGCTCAGAGGAAGGTTTGAATCTTTTTTCATGTGTGTCTTCTCCTTTGGCATTAAAGAAAGATGTACTCATGCACATCAGCTTCAGTAGGTTAGACTACTGAAGCTGGTGTTAAAATGTGAATTTCCAATTTTGGTTTTTTGTATGTGGGCAGTAGTGGCCCCAGCAGAATACTTCAGTTCTCTAAGAGAAGTCCATGTAGATTAGGATGGGGATAAAATTCATCCTTTTCTCAAAAGGTTTGGGTAAAACTGTTTCCTGTGCAACAACTATTATCTGAAGCCTGTCTGTCCCTCCTTTCCCCATTCTCTAAATGAAATCAAGTGTTAATTGTGCCTTATTTCGCTTACATGGACTTGAATTGTTTTAAGGGATAGCCCCCAAATTGCCGTTTCATAGTCACTACAAGCAGCATTGAGACTGAAGTTGGAATGTTTTGTTGACTGGAAAACCTTGTTGTCATTCTGTGTATAGAATGTAAAAGAGGAATACTCAGTGTTACTGCCACATGTTAATACTACGTATACTTAAATTAGCATTGTGATGGCCAAATGCATACTCCCATGCTTCTTTTTAATGAATTACAAACACACAAAAAAGTCACCCTTCCTCCTTTTCCAGAAGCTGCCTAACTTTTGGGAGCACAGCCTTCACACCCCTGTAGAGTGAAGGGACGTTGCACGCGTGTGTCTGTGTGTGTGTCTGTCTAAATGCAAGATGTGGGAGGGATTGTTTCTGCAAATACTGTAAATATGAGTACCATTTTAATAAAGCATGTACAATACCACATGTGCTGTCAGACTTTATGTAGAAGCTGTTAAGCAGAGCTGGAATATGGTGAAATACTAAGGGGAAGAAGTCTTGGATATATGAAGCATCCACCATTATTAATACTGCTCCTTGCCCCTGTGGAATTGTTTTCCCTTTCAAGTCCCAGCTGTTGAGGAATCTTGAGGACTTACTCAGGTAAGCTGTATTTAAGAGAGTAAACCTATGCCAATGCATTTATGGTAGGGGAAAAGAAACAAAGCATTTTAGAAACTTGGTGTAAAATACAGTACAAGGAATGTATCTCATGGCATTAATAGGACAAAAACAGCAGCTTCATGGTGTACGTCTGTACTGCTGTTTGCAGATTTCACCTGTGATAAGTCTACAGTAATGATTTATATATATACATTCTGTGGAACTGTAAAATTGTGAAATTCCAGGGTTGACTGTTTTTTATTCCTGTTTGAAAGAGATTTATATTGATGTAAATGAAACAAATAAACAAAAACTCCTCTATTGAATCATGTGTAATTCACATATCTTAGAAGGCAGATTGAATTCTCTTTCTTGCATATTCAGCCTTGGGATAGAATAGTTTTAGCGTGGAAGAAGTAACAGAAAGTGCAGCTATTTCTCCACACAAGTTACATCTACAGGCTCCTGTTTCAGGCTGGACAGTCATAGGAGGTACGAATTCAGTAAGAACTGGCTTCTGCTTGGGTCACATCCATATAAGCTGAGCAACGGTGCAATGTCCAGGCTTGGACTGAGTGTCTGTTAGTCATCTCACTGCTGAAATGCTGGGCATGCTACTGTAACTAACCACAGAAATAGTTGGTTTAGATGAACAGTGGAAGCTAACAGGGTAAATAAAAGCTTCTTTCCATAGGACAGGGGCTAGGAGTAATTAAACACCAATTCTGTATCTGGATGTTTCACCTGCAAATTATTTCTTTTAATTAAAATTTGCTATAAAATGTTCTACCCTACATTTACAGTATGCCTTTCACTTCTAGCTGTTGCACCAGCTGTTGCACCGCATTGTGGCATCCAGATTGTCTAGTTGTGGAGCAGGAAAAGGCAGCTTACCCAACTATCCCATAGGACAATCAGATACTTTTTTCCCTGGGCTTCCACATGAAAATACACATACATGTTACAGCTTCCACTGTACAAAGTCATGGCTGGAGGTTCTTAACACTTGCTGTGCGTTTCTCTGCTCTTCACTCATTACAGCCATTAGTTGCTATAGCTGGAACAGCATTAGCTGTTCATCATGCTTGTATCTGTTTGATGTACATGCAGTTCTGTTGTTTTTTTTAAAAAATGTTTTTAAAGCAGAATGCTTAAAAATTTAGGATTTAACTTTTAGGATTGGCTGAAGAACAAGATGGGTAAAGGGTGAGTTTTGTTTTGAAGCATCTTAATGGTAACTATGAGGAATACAAAACTTACCCCATGGCAGCAGAATGACGCATGGACTTAATTCTGTGTCTTGATGTCTAGTGAATTTAACCTCATCCATCCTACACATAAAGTCAGTAGTGATCTAAAGCTGACAACCTAAAAAAAAAGTGCTTTAAAGAACAGAGTAGCTTTCATATATATAAAAAGTTGACATATACAAAGCCTAACTGAGAATAACATCAGATCTATGCAACCTTTGATGCAGTTGCTGCAATAATTTGATGGAGGTGCTCCTTCTTAGAACATTTGTGTCAATCACTTGGTCAAAATACACTGTTAACTAAAATGATAGGCAGGTTGGTACTGGCTCTTAAATTTTGTTTAAGCAACATGAGGGTCTTGAAGGCAGCAGGTATTCACTCTTTGCTGTCCACTGTATTTATCACTCAGCTGTCATGTGATTTTTTTGAAAATACCCAGTCATGCAGCAAAAATAAATGAATACTGAACTTGAAGAAAGCTGGCTCACATACCAAGAACCACTTCAGCCTTTAGCAGGTTGGGTTTCCCAATACCTCTGCACCAGAAATTCCCATGCAAATCTGCAGCCTTACCCTCTTGCAAGTTGTTTTTCTTCACACCTTTGGGGGAAATAAAACTGATACAAAACACCATCAGGGGTTTTTTTTTGTTGTTTTTATAAAATTTTTCACAATCACAAAATTACACACACTAAAAGCTTAATCTGCACATTCTCCAATGAAAAAGTGAAATATGTTAAATTTATTACTCGTATATACAATTTCAATCCAGATTTACATTCGTATCATTTTCATGGATAGCAAAAGGCATGGATCAAACACAGGACTGAGATGTGTCACTTCAGCATATTTATAGGATATTTACTTAAAATCATGGTATGTGTTCATTTATTTAGGAACAGGCCACTGACAAAAGGCTGGATTTTGTATTGAAATGGTACAAACTAGGAAGATCACTGCTATTACCCACTCCTTTCAATGCAAACATCCATCATTTGTTTCAGGGAGATTCAAAAGACAGCGACTGACAAATTAACAGACTTGTTACAATAAAACCCCATCCATGGCTGTGCAGTCAGGTTAAGGCATCTGTGCTAGGCAGAACTTGTTAACTTCAAAAGTTAACTGAAGTGATTTCCACAGCTGACTTAACTGGAATTCTTTTCACCTACCACTGGAAGAGATAAGTTATTCACTTGGTTCTTTTTGATCTTGAAAAGCAAAGCAATATGGGTAGTAAGACAGACTAGGTTATAAACATCCCCATCTTTCAGCTACAAAAATGGATTTCTACTTGAATAACATGTTTAGTGAAATTGTCTTTAGACCTGTTTGAAATCATTTAGGCTTAGTTAGCACAATTTAAGCAGAACTTCATTCAGATACTGCAAAATAAAGCAAATAAAAATTAGAATTTACAAGGAATACTTTTTCCCTCTAAACTAATTATTACTTGAAATATGGAGAAAAAAAATTTAAAAATTATGCCTGTCCTGTTAGAGTTCATAATCCCAAGAGAATTCAAATGAAGACACCTCTCAAGCCCAGAATAAACTGAAGTTTGCCATTTTAACAACCTGTACAAACTGTAGACACTAATTTAATGTTAATTTAAGATACTATGAAATCAAAAGCTCGATTTTCCCCTGTTCCTTTCTGTTCCTTAAGTTATTAAAGAACCAGTACTGAAGGAAATACCTGCAAAACTATACCAGTTATGTCCAAACTCCATACTTAATATAACGCCAACTATGGAGACCCTGAAAATAATAGAAACTATATCTTTAAATAGAATCCAGAAATGCAGTTTCATATATAGCTGTTCTCAAGTGTGCTTTTGCACAAAAACATCATCTTTTGATTGTCAGCTTCAAGAGCAAACCAATCACATAGATCCTTCCTTTCCATTTAGTATTTCTGCATATAATGTCATCTGTTTTGCTTTGGTAAGATACAAATAACAGGGAAATCTGGGTAAGGAAAGCAAAGTAAACAACATGGGTGTATCATACCTTTTTTAAGAGATCTGAGCTGAAATGTAAGGCATCCCCCAGAGTATTTTTTGCATGTGCAAGGAATGCAGTTCTTTGTAAACAAAAGCTTGAGGAAAGCAATACTGAAGCTAAAGAATCTTCCCTGGAATCCTTCTGATGATCCCATAACCAAGAGTAACTCTCCTAAGGGTAAGTGTTTTGGAACTATATCCTGTGAAAAAGAGAATCCAATCCTTTGTCTTTCCGTACACTTTTAATCATGTAGTAGATTGGCTCACCTTGAAGATCTCCAAATTAAGAGAGTCATGTCGAGGTTGATTCTCAAGAGCACAAGCTCATCCAAAGTCTATTTCTCTGGTACATCACTTTCTATGGATTTTATGGCAGCATTGCTACAGCCTGTGGACACTTGCACAGTATTCCCACTGGTAACACTTCTCAGTGCCCGGGACTGACAGGGAGTGGTAGGTTTAGCAGCAGGAAGTGTTTTAGAAGAATTTGACTGATGCCTGCGATGACCTGTTGCAGCAACTGGTCTCTTTCTAGCAGATTCTTCACCAA
The DNA here is from genome assembly GCA_013396695.1 of Sakesphorus luctuosus. NCBI lineage: Eukaryota > Metazoa > Chordata > Aves > Passeriformes > Thamnophilidae > Sakesphorus > Sakesphorus luctuosus. The sequence continues at coordinate 497,168 of VWZD01003789.1, forward strand.
TAGGAGGCTGAAAACAAACATAGGCAACCCGTTAGGTGTTCTGCTGTAAAGCCATTTTGCCTTTCCATAGACTTAAAGGACTGAAAGGATTAGGCTCTTACGATTTGTCAAGCTGCCTTTTGGTGAAATCAAGTCCTATTTTCAGATTACCTTGCAATAAAAATATCGCTACACCAGTATTTATTTAAAGTAGGTATTGAAACTTACATCCACCCTGAAGTCCTCCAGTCTCTTAAATTTACTCAGGTATTCTTGCAGTTTAGAGTCAACAGCTGGAGTCTTGTATTGAGAGTATTTTAGGTAAGCCCAAAATTTTTCCAGTCCATACAGCTGACCTAGTAACGGAAGAAGATAATTTTACCAATTTCCAAAGGTAAAATTTAATTAAAAGCTTAATTATTCACTCGTAACTACATGTTTAAGAGAACTGAAGATAAACATGAACAAAAGTTGCTCAGTTGCTCTTGGGTTAGTTGACAAGTCAGTGCCAAAGAACTGTGATTATCTCCAACTGTTACCCCAGTGACAGGCCTGTGGTAATTACCAGCTTCATAGTCCCTCTTTGTTTCTTCTTGGAAATCCTCGAATATTTCTTGCCTGAATTTCTTTTCTAGGCCATAGCTGTAAAATCTAAACAAGCATTCCAGGCCGTACCTGGAACAGAACAGAGAAGTACGAAAATCTACCTTGTCTCTTTGGCTCAGAGAAACAGAAGTGGGGAAACTGGGTGAAAGGAAGGGAATTCCTTTCCCTAGAGCTAAAGGGCAGCTGCAATTTAATTTGTGGGCATTTTTTCGGGTATTTTTATAAGGCAAGAACCAGTTTGAACAAGTTGGATGAGGTTAAGAATGTCTTCACCTACAGAAATAAGAATCTTAGGAGTGTTAGTACAGAGCTGACTTGACATGGTCAACAAGTTGGAGGATTTTGTAGAATTCAGGACTGATTGCAAGTCAGGAAATGCTGCACATTTAGCTATTTCTCTGCAAAGCACAAATTTATACTGATTTTCGTTATTAAAATCCCTTAGCTATTTTAAAGATTTACAAAGAGTCAAAGGCAATACTAAAAACATCCACTTCAGATACACATAAACTTCACAGTCATTAAAAGGAATGGTAAGGCCTCAACAGTTTATTTCCAGGAAAAAAAAATACCTGTAGTGTTCTTTTGCATCCTCTAGAGCAAGTTGTTTGAATTCTTCATACATTTTCTTGTTGAAGTGATCTCTCAAAAAAAAGGACCAGAAACGAAAAAGTGTGTTCATTTCTTGGGACTGGCCAATTCCCAAGCGTTTCCTCTCTGGAAGAAAAAAGAAAGGGAAAATCAAAAGGATTATTTTAAATTTTCAGCAGAGTATTTTCAAGTGTTTTTGCTTTAGTGAAACACACAGAGGACCTTCCAGTAACTTCAGTTCAAATTTGAGGGTAATTTTTTTTGCCAGGGAACATAAATTCAAATGGAAAGCAGAGTTCCTAAAATAGAAGTATCAAATAAATTTTGCTTTCCTTTCCCAAGAAAAATTAAGTATGAGAAACAATGTGAAGAAAACTGGTATCAGATGACACCTGGTACCCCCTACCTGAAATTTTAGGAAGTGCATGGAGCAGCTTACCCATTAAACACCTGCGCCGGTATTTGTGGTACACCTGTTGAGTAAAGCCATTTTCCTTTAACAGCTCATGAGACGGGTGCTGAAATTTTGGAAGAGAATTTGGGGTACAGCTGTAACCCGCTAGTGGAGCTCCTTCTGAAGGTGAGGCATTAGAACTGCTAAAGAAAAAAACCAACATATTTCTGACCTATAAAACAGCTTTTCTACAGAATCAGTTTTCACCCATCCTGACTACGCAAGGGCTGTCAGAGTAGAGCAGTCACCTGATGACTGCTACAGTGCCTGCTGGAGACCTAGTCATCTGGTCTTGGATGCACCTCCAGAAAGTCAGATTCTGTGTCCCGTGGCATAGTGGAGAGCACTCCGGTCTCCGACTCCCAAGGTCGCGAGTTCGAGTCTCAGTATGGATCGTCCCCGGCAGTTCAATGCCTCCCTGCCATCCCATCCCATCAGATCTCGGATGCCAAGCAGGGTCAGCCCCGGTTAGTACCGGGTGCTGTAGATAGTCCTAAGGAGACTTCACTGTCACTGCCCAAGCTTGCTTGGCCATGGCAAATGAACCTTAGGACTTAAACGGTGGGGCCAGTTCTGTGCACGCTGAGCCTCACCTAAAAAATCCCCTGTGCAGGCTCGGAGGGCACACCCAGGTGGGGTGAGCCCTTCCCAAATCTTCGTTGGCGAAGATTGGCCATTATTATTATTATCCCAAAAAAGAGGCAGTTTTAGACAATGACAGTTAAACATTACTGTCATGCCTGATTTTAAATGACCACTTAAATGCAAAATCACTGAAGTGAACATCAGTGCCTCGAGCAATGTTACTGCTGCTATATCATCAATCAAACAATGAACACCATTCTGTCTAGCTTACTTCCAGACAGCCTTGTATGCCATATTTTTGTCCTTGATCACTCTTTCCTTGCTTCCACTATATTTATATATTGTCTTTTATCACATCCTGTTTCTCCATCAGCAGTGAGAACTAACTGCAAACAAATTTTTCACAACAACAAAAATTTACCTTAGAGAGGAAGTTCTTGGCCTGTGGTCTCTGGAATCCATCACCCAACCAACGTGGCATTCTAAGGGAGGATTAGTACTGTGGCGTGTTTTTCTTTTTCTAGGAGTCTAAGGAAGTAAATGAAGGATTTATTTCCCTAATTTGACCTCACTCACTCTCTCCCTCTTAAAACAGAGATCTAAAAGTTTTATATTCTATTATCTAACACATTATAAAGTCACAAAACTCCAGTTTCATAACCTAAATATTAGTCTTATGTAATAAAGCAAAAATCTTTAGCCCCTAAACTTTCAGCAAGGACTTCTGAAACAGAAGACTTGGAAAACATTTAATAGAAATAAAAAAATGAATATGGCAAATATTTTGGAGACAAATTATAAAAGAGTACAAGCAGTTAATTTTTTGCCATTTAATTCTTGTTAAATTGTATGCACTAACATGAGTTTTTATAGGTTTTTTCCCTTGTTTGGTATTTTTTTAAATATGGTTTTCCATTTACCTTTGTATCAAAGGATCGTGCTTCTTTAACAACAGGGTAGAACCTGGGTGTTTTGTTGGCATTCTGTAGCCTTGGGGTGCGAGGTGTTCGTGGGATGAAGCCATGGTGAAAATGGGGGAAATGTGGAACTGCTGTTGGTAGTGATCGAGCTATTCCTGCTGTTGGAGGTACTTCAATACTTCGGATGTTACAAGTCAGCTCCTCTGCTAAATATGTAGGCAGGAAGGAGAAAGTGAGTGGTTTTATTGAGCTATTTTAAAGATGCTATTAGCATGTAAGCCTGTAAATGTTAATATTACTACTAACAGATAAGATTTGGTCATTGTGACTGCTCAATAAGGTTATGATAGAAGTAGGAAATTCTTCTAATCTTCCTTCCATCACTGTGTCCCATAAAAAAAATGCTGGTTTCTATAAAATGTTTTACAACCTCAGTTTACTTTACACATTGTAAGTTCCAAATTACACAAAAAGCACCTGGTGCTGGTATATAGTGACAACAAAATTGCCTTCGGATCATCATGGATATTCCGAGAAGTACAGATCTCAGCATCTTCTCATTCAATGGAAACCATGCTACCAAATTTGAAACTTGAGCAAAGAAAAAGCCCCTCAGACTGCTGACAGAACCAAAATTAAAATACTACACAGGCAGAAAGAGTAAAAACACCTACAGAGTTGTTATTTATTACAAAGATCCTAAAAAACAAATACTTTTACTCACCCTTTTGTAACCCTGAAGGTCGAGGAGGAACTTCTTGGGTTGGATCAGCCATTTCTGGTGCAAGACTAACAAATTCTTCCTTACTAATGAGGTTTAGCTTCTTAAAGTTCTCAATCTCTTGCTGAATTAAAGAAAGCAAATTGTAAATGCAATTGTAACAGATACCGTCCTGAGAAACAGGTGCATTTTATAAAGAGAAAATAAGCCAGAATTGACACCTAAGTACCCATACACCCATCTCAGGTGGGACATGTGCGTGTGTGCATGCTATGTGTGAAAAATCTTGTTCAATGATTGTCAAGACCATAACAACGAAAAAGAAAATATTCTCTCTTGCTGTTTGCTATTTCTCACTGTTCTCTTCATGTTTGCTGGTTTCCTTGGTCCATTTCCTTTGTAATAAAAAAAAAAATCCATATTCTGAATGCTGTGTTTACTTCTTGCTCTTATTCTCAATATTCATTTCTATTTTTATCAGCTTGTTTTTGTACCAGCATACTCCATTTGTCCATTAAGCTACTTCTCCCTCTTTGTGTACAGATAGAGCCCGTTCCCCTCACCATTCAGTGTTTAACTATCACTAGCAAACTATAAGGCAAACAGAACCTTAATATGAAACTACTTCAAAATGACTGTATTACTTTCCTGTCATTATCTCATTTCAGACAGGTGCCCCTTTCCCCTCTGGGTAGGGGTTTGCAGTTGTTATGAAACAAACTGGTCACAGAACAAGAAAATGTTGGAAAACTTGAACCATCTCCAAAATGATAAAAATAGTTCTAAAAAATATCCAGTGTTTTTGGTCAAGTCTGTGACAAGAAAAACCTGGTTTGGCTTTCAGCTGTAAAGATAATTCAACAGACCTGCAAATTACCTCACACTTTCCTGTAGCTTTTTACAACTATGTAGCAGATGGCTGAAATTAATTCGGGAACTGTTTGGACAGGCATGGTTTTCAGGTCAAAAATTAAGAAAAGTACCTTCATCATGGCATCATTTTCACTCTGATCCATCCACAAATCCTGTTCGTAACAGTACAAGCCATCATTAATGACTTTAGCAAGTTCTGATGTAATTTTTGCACAGCACACATGGTTGCCAGTATGGTCTCCACAAGGATGTTTTTTCACATACGGTGGTGTCTGTGTCACAATCAAAATCTTGTTTATGTCCTGATCATCAATTTCATAATCAGAATCACTGTCTGACCAATCAGTAATTTTATTCTTCTGACCCTGAATTTGTTCCATCTCTTCATCAAACAAAAATTCAAGTTCTTCTTGTTCTTGTTCCTCTGGAGGTAGGGGTGGCTGGTGTTGATCCACTGTTTGATCAGGTATATGAACAGTGTCCTACATTGGAAAAGGTTTTATATTTGAACTGGATAATGATTATACAAACTACATTGCATTATCAAGTACCACAAAGGTTAAGATGTGAAAACTCTTGGTTTACAGTAAAAATCTCAAAGTTGGCATTTGTTTATTTAAGCATAACCTGAAGGGTTTGGATTTTACCTTTAGTTTGACTGTGGACGCCCGATGCGTCTTCTTCACTTCTATCCAAGGTTCTGAGTCCAGATCGGGCAAACTTGTAGACAGTCCTTTAGACATTGTCTGAAAATTACTTGTTTCAGTGTTTTCCTTTGGGCTTCCCATTCTTGGAGAACTTGGCGCAGACTCTAGTAGTGGAAAACAGTAGTTCAGTTCCTGTTGGGGATTGTTTTGGTTTTGTTTTGCTGGTTTTTTAATTGCTTCACTGGTCTTTTAACCACAGCTACCATTTTTCTACCTCTCTGGTTAAATATAACACTAAAGAATTTCTTCTCATTTTTTAGGAGACAGCTTTTCACAGTTCACTCAACATTTCAGGATAAAATCAATTCTAAGAACTTATTTACATGAAAAGTTTCTAACAGTCTGTGAGAAATTACATGTTATTCAGAAAACACCATTAGGGTTGTGGTTTCTCCATGCCATCCTCTAGCTCCATGGATGGGTGCCTAACTCCATCTTCATTCTTCCCATTTAATTCCAGCTAACATTTCAGTAAAGATTTCCTTGCCAAGGGTTGTAAGCAAACAAAGCCATCTCCCTAATGTGAATGAGTTTCCCATCCAAAACAAAGATGCACCAAATAAAGAGTCAACTTTCAGCTCCTACAAAAATGAAGCAGATTTTATGACTAACTTAAGATTAGCATTAGTAACTCTACAGGACTATACTCCATCATTCTGTATTCTGGGGAATGGTCACAGCTGTAACACATAAGAGACATTTTTATCTACTTTGCATCAGCCATGTGACTTGGCAAGTGCAAGGCTGGCAGGCAGAGCAGCTGAATAAACCATTACCAAATGTACAACTTCTATTGTGAAATCGCTATCAAGAGGCAAATTTCCTAAGCTAGACAGACAATCCTAAACTTATGTTTCTATAAAATAAATCCTTTACCAGTATGTGAGCCAAAAATTTGGCCTGGTATGAATTCTGGACAATTGATGAGCTGAGAAAAGTCAGTTGGAGGCAGGCTGCATGGAGGAGGACCTGGAATTGGCCACTTTTCTGGATCAACCCTTTTTCTTAGTCTCTGATCCACAGTTTCAACTTCTGTACTGTCCTTTAGGGCCTGCATGACAAGCATAACTATAAAACCATCCAAAAAAGAAAAAGAAACCCACCAACTTGGCCATTTATAGCCTCTTTATAAAACCTTTGTTATTGCAGACAGAAATTTTTCTTAACTTCACAGCACTGACTTTAAATGGCAGCACAGAATTAACGAAGCAACTTCCCACATACATACTTCTGAATGATTTTACCTCCAAAATGAGCGCAGCATTCGTAGTCAGAGCTTGCATCCGACGGAAGCTGGCAATCAATGAAATGGGCAGAAATCCTTGTTGGTCCATCTTTCTCCTCAGAAAGAAGTCTCTTTCCAAATTTTCTGTGCTGAAATAATACTCACTGCAGAACAAAATATACAAATCTAAGCTTATTACAGGTTAAAGAAAATCCCAAAATAGCAACTTAGATTCCTTGTTAAAGCCTTCTGTTAATAAACAGACAAAATCATTCAACAGTTGTATCTTTACAGCAAGACTTAGAGAGCAAGGAAGGATGCTCAACAAGAGTAAGGCAGACTTGTGACCCAGCACAGCATAGAGGGGTATAAATCAAAGCCATGTTACATTTGCATATATGAACTGCATAACAAAAAACTACACTCCATTTTTATTTCACCCACCCCTTCCCTTGTTACTTACATGAACAGAAGGAAACAACATTCTCTTAGCCTCCATACAGATGAACGACAAGTACTGCTTTACAATCAGGGCTTAAGTTATTTCCCACACAGTACACCTTCATCCTGAACCGCATCTTTTATTGTGGCAGTTTCCAGTGCATTGGTATGTTTAAGTATCCTATCTGAGTGTTGAGGCACATATATATATACTCTGACTCATCAAGCATGCGTGTGGGAAGATGAGAAAACAAAAATAGTAATGCTGTATTTGTCATGAAACTGCACCAAAAGGCACAACAGTTCATGGAGGAAAAAAAGTCTAAAAGAAGAGATGATGTTTAGTGTAAAGGAGAGATAGGACATTTCAGAAATCTGATAATAACACACAACAAGAGAGATGAGAGACAAACAGCAGAACAACAAATCTTCAACAATGAAGCTGCTCTTGGAAATGATCAGGGTGTCAAGATGTTTTACACTTAATGAAGAGAAAAAGTAAGGAATTCAAATCATGATCTGTCACACAGAACAAGGGAAAGAGGAAACATTCCATAAAAAAGAATGGAGGAAACCCCCAACTTAATCATGATGACTAAAATCTAGGCCTTTCACAGAGCTTATACACCATACTCTGATTTTGTACGTTACATCCAAGGAATACTACTCCTCATCATGTTCAGGAAAACACATGTAGGAAATATTTAATGCAAAGCAATTAAAATTCTATGACATAAAAATAGAGGTAGTGCTAAGAGAAAACAATAGGGTATTAAAATGCTGAGGAAAAAAGCTGCACATGCAAATGTAAATAAAGAAAATTCTACTTTCAACATAATACAAAACACTAAGTCTCTCCACTGAAGGTGGGATCAAAGCCAAAGTTACCAAGAGGAGGGCACTCTGATGCCATCACTGACCCAAGGAGCACCTTGATACCATTCCTTTCTCTAATTTTTTGCAGTTAAAGAAGTCGGAAGCAAAAGCTGGCTATATGAAACACACAGAATCACACATAGAATATTCTGAGTTGGAAGGGAGCCACAAGGATCAAGTCCAACTCTCAAGGGAATGGCCTGTGACCTGATGTTATTAGCACCATGCTCTAACCAAAACTCAGCTCCAAGACAGAATGAATATAGTCTCAAAGTTGGACAAAACAGGACAAATGAAAACACTGCTATTAAATCAAAGCAAACAGAGAAAAGAATAAGGTTTTTGGATAATTCAGCTCTTACTCAGAGCCAAGTATGATCAGTGAAGCAACTGTGTACAGAGAAAGTTTCCTTGAAGAATATCCTATTTACTATTCTGAGCTGCTACATTCCTCTTCCCCTCCCAGTCTAGAAGATAAGCAAGCACAAATGCCATATACCAACATTTTACTAATGTTACCTTTACAGTCATATAGTAAAGGTAAAATCTTGTAATGATTCACCTAGTTAAAAATCCCACAAGCAGAAATGGACAATGACTGAACTTGACTCAAACTGCCTCACTTGATGTCCATCACTCTAGAAAAAGGAATGTGAAAGACCATTAATGATAAATGAAGACAATGCACAAGTCTGCTCCAAGTACAGGGACAAATCTAAACACACAACTCGCTCTCCAGCTTTTCTCTTCTCCCTTTTCCTCAGAGTTCCTTTGCTTATTCTTGAATTGATACTTGAACATTTATTTATTTTCTAAAGCAAAAGCACTTTAAATAGAGTTCTGCATTTGGCAGACTGAGGTGTTGCTAAGAACTGAAACTTTCAAGGTCAACAACTTCAGCCTGCAAATATTTTTGTATGCAATTAAAAATATTACTCTCTTGTACATCAAGCTGGTTCTTGGGACAAGCATAAACTGCTTGATAGTAGTGTGTTTCTTCCTGTAATTACACATCAAGTCATTTGGACAGTCTCTAAGATTTTTCCCTGTTAAGCAGATAAACTTTTAAAATTTATCCATTCACGAGGATTCGATCTCAATTCTTTAATATATCCTAATTTACCCTGGACTCCATAAGGAACTGTGAGACCTAACAGTTTTGTGTAGCTTTAGTCTGTAAATACTTCCTTCTCTGGCATAGTCACTTTAGTATTTTATAGCTAAATTATGAAAAGTCGACAAAGCCACCCCCATTTACAGGTTAGTAACAGGTAACTGATGAATAAAGTCTGTTTCCCATCATTTTTACTGTGATAGAAGAATTGATAAAACCCCACTTTTTTATTTTCTTTTTTTTTTAAAGCAGCAAAAAAAAAAAAACAAAGTGAAATTATGTTCTAAACCTGCTCAAGAATATCCCTCTCTCTCTCTCATGGAACACAAACTCCACAACCAAACTGCCTTAGGGGTGCGTATCAGGTGAACTACCAATGGCTGTGGTTAGCCAACCATGCCAAGTCTTCTATTCACACCTGCCAACCTCTTGATGCTAAAATAAAATACAAATATACCCAGAACTCAGATGTGACCAATGCTGTAACTGACATTTTTCTCAGCAGAGGGGGACATTCATGTCCTACCTTAGAAGGTCTGGATTTTACACTGCATGCCCAGAAATCTGGCCAACAGTGGAGTAGCTGTGCTCCTCCCCCACTTGTCTGAGGACAATGCAGGCCGATTATCCTGACATGGGAGAACATGTCCACTGCCAGGTCTCATAGGGGGGCCTGGCAGCAAGAGTAACAAAAAAGACTGCAATAGAAGTTTTGAAGTTGAGAGCCACATGTCAGATACTTTCCGTCCCTAAAGAGGCTTTTTTCTTCCTTTTTGCGTGAACTGCAACAAAAGAAGCAAGAATAAAATAAGCAAGTTGCTGTATGGAATACAAGGGCAATCAAAAACCACCACAGAGGCATTGCAGAGAAATGCCATTGCAAGTACTAAGGATGAAATATCTGCCAGTGGTGGAAACTCTCTCTTTAAAATGAACTAGTGGCTTCCAGGCCCTTTTTGACATGTCTCCTGGTGATAATCAGTCTTCCAGATGGTTTCTCGTTGCCTAATGGTGTACATGAGAAAGTGAACATTTCAGATTATTGAAAAATCAAGTATAATTGCAAAACTATTCTCTCTTTCTGTTACATGTTTCAGGTGAAACATGCTGAAAACATAAAACTAACAAGACTTCTCAAAGTGAAATTGAGAGCAAATAAGGGAAACGTCGTCCAAGAAGAGCTTTACAGGCAAACAGACCAACAGTACTCAAAAGCACAAGCTCAGAGACATCCATATTTCAATTACATGACAACATAAAAAGGGCTGTGTACCATAAATAAAGCAGGTAGACATGTTAGAGCCAGACTACAGCACAAGATGCAGAAAAGCTTCCTTAAAATTCCTCCCCATTACTCAAGTTTTTCCACTCTATTAGTGAATAAATTCAAGCTGACACTGCTAATAATGGTCAAAGTTAACCCAAAAAGTTAAATTGAGATGCCTTAACCTCCATCTTGATACAGATAATAAGGATTCAATACTGTTCAAAATGAATTAACTTATTTTAACTAGATCTCTAAAAGTATTTATGCATTAAGCAGTCTACTTACATTTGGTGTTTTATATATTCTTTGAGAAGTGCTTCATCCAAAGAATACATCTGCACTCCTGTACCATCACCATAGTAATACATCACACCAGTGTTAAGCTCAGGCTGAAATACTTGGTCAATTCCTTCACCATACAGTTCTTGATAACCAACTGAATAGTCACAGTTCACTTCAAAATGAAGGAGAACGTAAAAGAGTAACATTACAAAAAGAAAACAACATCATTAACATAGCATTAAACTTTTGGCTAAGTATCTATTTCTTTGCATACTGCTAGGATTTCCTCTGTCTCGTCCTCTTCCTCTGCCTCTCCCTCTTCCTCTGCCTCTGGAGGATCCTCTGACACTGCCCCCCTCATTCCTCATGCTGCACACTTCATCATGGTCATCTCTCTTTTCTCTATCACGCCGCCAATCTTGAAGAGAAAAAAGAAAATACTTGCAATCACAATTAAACATCACACAGCCACAAAGTCCCTTGTAACAGAAGAGTTCTCAGCTTGCACCCAGGCAATCCATAGACCCAGATGTACTGGCTGAGGCAGGCGGTCAGAGCTGGAGCTGCAAGAGAAAAAGGGGAAGGTTTGCCAGCCAAGCCTGAGGGTGAGTCAGGCAGGAGGTGTCAGCAGTAAGGAGGAGTAAACAGGCTTGACTGGCAGTCAATCCCAAATGCTTCTGAAGCAATTGGCACTCTGGTGCCAGCTTAGGGATCACAATACCTATGATTGGTTTGGGACAGGAAGGAATGATCACAACAATACAGTCGCCCCCTGCAGGCAACTTCCAGCATCTATTGCAGAAAGCTCGGAATCACAAAATTGTAGAATGGTTTGGGTTGGAAAGGACCTTAAAGATGATCTTGTTGCAAAACTCCCCTACCATGGGCACTTTTCACTAGACCAGGTTGCTCAGAGTCCCATACAACTTAAACATTTCCATCAAACTTGAACATTTCCAGGGATGGGGCATCCACAGCTTCCCTAGGCAACCTGTTCCAGTGCCTCATCAACCTCACCGTAAGGAATTTTTTCCCAATATCTAAGCTAAACCTACTTGCTTTCAGTTTAAAAACATTCACTCTTGTCCTATCACAACAAGCTCTTGTAAATAGTCTCTCTCTGTCTTTCTTGTAGGCTCCCTTCAGGTACTGGAAGGCAGCAATTAGGTCACCCAAAAACCTCTGCTCCAGGCTGAACAATCCCAATTCTCTCAGCTTTTCCCCATAGGAGAGGTGCTCCATCCCTCTAACCAACTTGGTGGCCTTCTCTGGACTTGCTCCAACAGGTCCATGTCCTTCCTGTGCTGGGAACTACAGGGCTGGAGACAGCACTGCAGGTGGGGGTCTTACCAGAGTGCAGTAGAGGGGCAGAATCCCCTCCCTTGACCTGCTGCCCACATTGCTTTGGATGCAGCTCAGGATACAGCTGGCCTCCTGTGCTGCCAGCACACATGGCTGGCTCATGTCCAGCCCCTCATCTACTTGCACCCCCACGTTCTTCTTGGCAGGGCTGCTCTGTCTGGTCATCCCCAGCCTGTGCTGATACTTGGCATTCCCCTGATGAAGGTGCACCACTTTGCTCTTGGCCTTCTTAAACCACGTGAGATTTCCATGGCCCCAGTACTTGATCTTGTCCAGGGCCCTCTGTATCCCTCAGGTGTGCAACCACACCGTTCAGCTTGGTGTCATCTGCAAATTGCTGAGGGTGAATCAATCCCTTTGTCCAGCTCTTGATCCTACCGGGGATGGGATTCCCATAGCAATGGCTTTCTGGAGTCTCCTTTTTGTTCCTAGAAGCCACTTCCTAACGCCCCCCTGACTCTGCCCATTTAGAACAGAAAAAGTCTGTTCTCTGCTGGCTGTGCCCCAAACTGAGCCTTTAACTTAAAAGGCCCTTTTTGACAACACACACAAATCTGAGAGAAGTCTGTAAGAATACATGTAAGGTTTTCATATAAACACATGGTCTGCAGGTAGCAAAAGAGAGTAAGGGAGAAGCAGAAGACAGGAAAACAAGCAGGCCCAAACAAGACCCCAGGGATCATGGCTCCACTCACCACAAAACTCAGAGACAAGTGTAATTCTCACTTCACTCGTGAGAGAAAACAAAGCCCCTCTCACAGAATTTCTTTTCCTAACACTGTCAGAGACTTTGATGTTCAGTCAATGACCTTTGCTTAAAGTTTCTATAAGTTGTAATTGAATAGTCTTCCAGATGCCAAGGGACCACTTTGTCAGAGGAATGCTGGGGATACAGCCCCTACTTGATCAAACTGAGAATTGCTAAATTTAAGCAAGGACTGACTCGAGACATGCTTGTTTGTATGAAAAATCTTGCGTTACTATTTGTAAAGAACCCTACAACACATGTATGCTGATTTATTCAAGTAATTTGTTTTCTGTCAAGTAAGACTCTGAATTTACAAATATCATAATCTGTATGTTTGTGCCTCACTGGGAATTTGGACTTTTGCACTTGTTGCATTCAACCTTAGAGATCCCAAATGTGTAGGAATTACTTGAACTATTTTCCCAAATTAGTTAATTTTTGCACCCTGAGAATGCCTGTGCCTTAGACACACACAAAATCCTACATATCACATCTTCATGAGATAGTGCTGTAGTTAGACTGAGTTTTATTTTATTTAAACACAACGTTCCTGAAAAGAGCAAAAGAAGTTTTATGTTCTCTCACACTGAAACTGGTCTTGAATCACTAGAGCCCTGAGGCAGAGTTCATGCTACAGGTTTTTGATCATTTGACCATCCTGAGAAAAAACTGCTGAAGAAAGTGATAACTGGTAAAACTCCTCCCCCTATCCGTCTCTCAGACATCCAGATCAAACCCTTATATCCACATTCCTAAAAATTACTTCATAAATTCCACCTCAGCAGCATCCAGTACTTGAGCAAACATTTAAACTGTTAATGTATATTGCAATTTTAAAACTTGAATCAAAGACTTACACTCAGCCTAAGATTTCTGCCACCTGACAAGCTGTATTCACAGATGAGGACCAGAAACAGTACCAGCTGCGGTGTTAGCATAACTTTTCACATGGCCATGCTGAGAAATAGGTCAGGAAACTGAGGGAATTGGCCCAGCTTAAAGGTAAAAACAACATTGGTAGAATTGCCAAAGCAGAGTTCAAAGTGTAGCTCCACAAGCAATTGCTTTGGTAGCAACAAGCTGTGGAAATGGCAGCAGAACAGGACAGAACAGATGCCTTCTACGGCTATTTCCAAAGTTTCTGCACTGTAAAATTGCGGAACAAGACCCTGTAGGGATCCATGAAAAGGAAATCATATTTGCCAATAACCAGCAGCATATAAACACAAGGTTTTACTTAGTATAGGCAAAGCTAAGTTTCAACATAAACTTCCAGCTCATATGGTACTATACTTTATTTGCCACCAACAGCAAGACCTAGAGACTGAGAACTACTTACTTCTTGCCTCATTCCGTCTGTTGTTATGTGGTATTAAGTTGTTTGTTTCCAGCAGAAACCTGGAGCTTGTTCGAGAGCTTGGTCTTTCTTGGCTGTCTGACCTTACATCGTTCAAATGAAGTGGCACCCATTTCTGCTTGTTACCTTGAAAAGTTAATATATTACTCTTATTTATACTAATAATTAAAAGTTTCAGCTCCTAAGAAGATTCTATAGAATTCTAGTAAAACTAGTAGCAGTTAATTTCCAAGTTTAAAAACCAGGAGAAGCTTAACATTTAAATTTTAAGATATGAATTATTAAATAATAAATGCAGTAAACAAGAATTTTTCAAACTGAAATGTAACCTTTAAAGATATGAAATAAAGTTGAATCTTTTTATTTAATAAGCTCCATTACCAAGAATTTACAGCTATGTAATTGTTAAATATATACAGTAAATTTGTTACTATATATTTTCACAACTTGCAAATGAAATTTAGAGGTCAAAACATAACATCTAAAGTTAACCACCACAATAAAGACTTCAATCACAAACCATACAAATTTTCCTGATAATTTAGCTGTGGTACTGTATTTTTACCTCAAAATATTCAGATTAAGTTTATTCACATGCATCAAAAATTATTAGCAAATCCTTATTTTGTTGTGGGCTGGCCTAAAATATCCACTACCCATTTTTTATTTAATTATAATATTGATTGGTATTGTGAGCTTCAGATTTTTGTAGCCAAGAAATATAAGCAAATACATAAAAATGTGCTTTCCACACATGGGGAAAAAAAGGTTGTACCTGTGGAATGTTTTGCTTTAGATTTCCACTTAGACTGAAAAAAATAAAAGCAGTAAAGGATTTGTTTTTCAATATATACAGGAAGATTAGGAAATCTAAACAGCAAAGGTCTTTAGGATCTGAAAAAACACAAGCAGGGAGGCAAGATAAAAAAGCAGATGGCAGCGAGATCTTGAAACTCTTTCCATTGTTTCACTGCAGTTTCCTGATCAAATAAGATACAGGTCTGTTTCCCATTTTTTATGTAACAGGTTGGATCATAAGGAAATAAATAAACTGGTTTAGTTTTCAAGTGATCACTTCAATGTGTAAGCTAATAGTAGAATATGAAAACCAAAGTGTTAGTATATATGGTAACACACAGTTAAATTAAGATAGAACTACCTACTTAGGGAAATAATGATATGAGAGACAGTAATGGTTTGTACAGCCATGCTAAAATCTTCCACAAATTGTCAGAGCTCCAAGGACCATCAATAGGACACAAGCTGCTTTTTCCCCAGAACTCCTACTTGAATAAATAGAACACTCCAAAACCTGAGAAAGGAAGCCTTGTTTAAGCTCCCCAAAGGAAAGCAGAAAATATTCTGTTATCAGCTAGAAAATGCAAACCATGAAAAGTTTAAAGTCATTCAACTGGAATCAATGTATCAACAGTGACTTCCTGCATTATACACAGTGCCCACACTGACCTTTTTTCCTTTGGTAGTTGAAAGTTTGAGTTTCATCTTCACTAGTGTTATCTGCCAGACCATCTGGCTTTGCCTCCAGACTATCCTTGATTCCATTATTGCTTTTTTGATCACATTTCTCCTCCTTTTCTCTTCTATTTGTTGGCTTCTTACTGTGACTTACAGTCTTACACTGCAAGAGACACAGGTAATTATTTCTGACAGTACACCTGCCAAGAGCAAGAGGTACGTATTTCCTTTAGCTATTAAAAATCCTTTGTTATTACTTGCTCTCAACCTCTTCAGCAAGACACTTTAACTGTTATTAACTGCGTTGTTTTGTAGTCTCATTTTAAAGAGGTATTTTTCTCCTAACTTGGCAAGACTATAAAATTAATTTTTTGACTAAGAAAGTTTTTGGGTTTTAACAGCAGATGTAAAATAGAGAGTGCACAACAATCATGTTTCAATCCCTTAGACATGAAAATTCATTTCATAGGAAAGAAAGAAGTATTCTGACCAGTACCTACTGTTCTGGGCTGATTATCTTTAAAAAGCTGTACTCACAGAATACTGAATGGTAAATCTGAAATCCTCATAATGTACAATCTCAACAGCCAAATGTTCGTGTAAACTATAAGGAGCCATGAGGTCTTAACTCCTACTTTCTGTTCTATTAAAACAGAACATGAACCATAGATCAGAGGATGTGGAGGTGTACAATGACAGATTTATTTTTTCCCCACATTAGAATATGGTATTTACTGGGAACTGTGTGCCTTTGAGTAGTACCAGCATAATGCAGATCATCACTTCCTGGAGATCCTACAGAATAACAGGTTTCAAAGAAGGTAAAATGAACAGCATTTTAGCAAAGAGTGGGAAGTTTAATTTATCCCTGGTATCAATCCAGGCTAGGGCCGAGAAGGACTTAGGGGTGCTGGTGGATGAGAGGCTGAACATGAGCCAGCAACATCTGTTTGCAGCCCAGAAACCAAATGCATCCTGGGCAGCATCCAAAGTAGCGTGGGCAGCAGGTTGAGGGAAGGGATGCTGCTCTTCCGCTCCAGCCTGGTGAGATCCCAACTGGAGTGCTGCATCCAGCTCTGGGATCCCCAACATAAGGACATGGACCTGCTGGAGCAAGTCCAGAGGAGGCCATGAAGATGACGAGAGAGCTGAAGCACCTCTCCAGTGAAGATAAGCTGCAAGTTGGGGTTGTTTAGCCCGAAGAAGAGAAGTCTTCAGGGAGACCTTATTGAGGCCTTTCCATACTTAAAGGGGGATTATAAGATGGGGACAGACTTTTTAGGTGGCCTCACAGCAAACAGCACAAGGGTAACCATTTAGTAATGGTTTTTATACTAAGAGATGGTACATTCAGACAGGACAGAGGAAAAAATTTTTCATGATGAGGTGGTAAAACAGTGGCACAGGTTGCCCAGAAAAGTGGTGGATGCCCCATCCCGGGAAACATTCAAGGTCAGGTTGGATGGGGCTCCAAGCCATTTGGTCTAGTGGAAGATGTCCCTGCCCGTGGCAGGGATGTTGTACTAGAAGACATTTAAAGGCCCCTTCCAATCCAAACCATTCTAAAACCAGGTATAATATTTACATGCAAAATGAAGTTTTGCAGACATTTCTGCCAAAGAGAAAGACTTCTCCTATGTTGTGGAGACAGCTCTATGTCCTCCCTACTGGAGGACATACAGTAGATGCTGAAGTACTACACTGTATTTAATTTGAACACAAAGCCTTCCCCTAGACAAAACAATTGAGTTTAAATACAAACTAAGTGTTATTTTGTTTTACAGACACTACATGAATTTGGACACTTTGTTACAAAATGCATGTTGTTGAAGCCAAATGTTCTGGTTTCCCTCACCAAGAAAACAGTAAAAGCATCACAGGGATGCTGCTGCAGAGCTACAGCAAAGTGAAATGGCACCTCATCACTCAAAATAATCTGTGCTCTCTTCTTGTTTCAAATAGCATCAAAGAGATCTAAAATATATCATGCATTTATCACTTGAGATAAAGTGAAAGAAGGATGATTTTACAGAATAGATGTTAACTTAAAATCCAAAAGGGGGAAATATACCAGAGGAACGGCATAAATAAGTTGTCTTAAGACAACAGGCACTAAGCACTCTGAGCCATAAGAGATGGCAGCATGTTCACAACTCCAAAGGCCTTCTCATTTGTGCATAAACAGATGGAAACAGTAGAAAAGGTAAATAAAAGTTTTAAAACAGTGGAGGAAATAAATATAACACATTTTTACCTTCATGTCCCTGGCACACCATTAACGATAAATAGAGTGTATGATGTGGGCTTGTGAAGGGTTCAGAAGTTCCACTGCCAATGCATACAAGTCAAGCACACACCAGTACACTGAATTATTGACAAAACTTCTGATGAAACCCTACAACACCCAAAGCACATTCTAGGGAGAACAGCAGTAAACAGGTAAGTCAACATGACTTTAAAAAGAATAATACCAAAGATAACAAAGGATACTCACTTCATTGTTTGCTATTTCGCTTGGTGTCGGCCAATTTGTGATATCACCAAAATCATCAGTCTGCAAAGGAGAGAAACAGCTTATATTACTTCCTTAATTTAGACCTTTTTAATGCATGGAAGAAGCCAGTCATGACTCAAGATGGCCAGACTACCCCTTGGAGCAGAACAGTTAGAAGCAGCAATTTTTAAAAAATAAGAAATCCAACAAAAAACAAATGTACAAATTTTGAAAGAAGTCTTACGACTTTTTCAGGACACATTGAACAACTCTTAGATTAAATGTAGTCTTGCACGTAGCTTCCTATGTGATTTGAAGGTATTTAGTTTTTGGAAGACCTTCGAGGACAGGTACTAACCAACCTAAAAAGGGGTGGCTGTATAAAATTTTAGAAACTTAATTTTACAATAAAAGGATTCAGCGTCTCCTGTTGTCATAATGGTAATTTTATGCACATACAGGACACATCATATAATATGCAAAAGGATTTCCAAAACAAATCTTATAGAATCATAGAATCGATTGGGTTGGAAAAGACCTCCGAGATCATCAAGTCCAACCCTGGGTCCAACTCCAGTCCATTTACCAGATCATGGCACTCAGTGCCACATCCAATCTGCGTTTAAAATCTCCAGGGATGGGGAATCCACCCCCTCCCTGGGCAGCCCATTCCAATGCCTGATTACTCTCTCTGTGAAGAATTTTTTTCTGAGCTCCAACTTAAATTTCCCCTGGCAGAGCTTGAGCCCGTGCCCCCTTGTCCTATTGCTGAGTGCCTGGGAGAAGAGACCAACCCCTGCCTGGCTACAACTTCCCTTCAAGTAGTTCTAGACAGTGCTGAGGTCACCTCTGAGCCTCCTCTTCTCCAGCACAAACACCCCCAGCTCCCTCAGCCTCTCCCCATAGGACTTGTGCTCCAGTCCCTTCACCAGCCTTGTTGCTCTTCTCTGGACCTGCTCCAGCACCTCAGTATCCTTCCTGAACTGAGGGGCCCAGAACTGAACACAATACTCAAGGTGTGGCCTCACCAACGCAGAGTACAGGGGAAGGATCACTTCCCTGGTCCTGCTGGCCACGCTATTTTTGATCCAGGCCAGGATCCCATTGGCCTTCTTGGCCACCTGTGCACACTGTTGGTTCATGTTGAGCTTCCTGTCAATTAGTACCCCCAGGTCCCTTTCTGCCTGGCTGCTCTCCAGCTACTCTGTGCCCAGCCTGTAGGGCTGCAGGGGGTTGTTGTGGCCAAAGTGCAGGACCCTTGTGCTTAAGTGATGCTGTTTCTTTGCAACCCCTTCATGTTTTTACGTAATCCTATTGATTTTTTTAAAGAAAACCTCCTTTCTTATCCCTCACACATACACCAATTTAGCATCCCTCCTAATTTTAAATTTCCTTTTTCACTTGTCTCTGACTTCAAAAATACCTATTATGACTTCTGGTTGTAACTTCAAAATACCTTGCTATCTTGTTATCATAGTAGTATGAGCTATTTACCATATTGAATATTTACAGCCAAAAATACAAACCTTGCTGCATCTCCTTGACCTGGGTTTTGCCGCTTTTATACCTGTGGTGGAATTTTGTGGCTCTAAAAAGGAACAAAAATATTTTCAGGTGAAGAATTAGATTGCACTTTAGATGAGTAAGGAAGGTATATGTTAACAACTCAACCATCATACTACACCACAAGTTTTGTGAGGCCTTGATACTGAAGTCAATGAACATTTCCATTAAGTCACTAATGGTACATGACATTGATAAAAGTCTCATTCCTAGTAAGTGTAAATGCTCTTGAAAAGCAGGTGTACAAGATACTGCCTAACACCATATATAGGCATTTGTTCAGCTAATAAGATCAAGACTATCTCAAAATGCTGGTAGTTTAACCTAAGAAGTAGCAAAGAAAATAAGCCCCTGAAACAAGTGTTCCTATGAGAAACTATATTTGTAAGACAGAATATATGAAATCTATAGTTATGCAAGCATGCATGAAAAAAACATAGAAGCAATTACAGATTCCCAAATTCCTTTTATAAGTATCCAAATACCATATAAGGTTTATCCATACAGCTCAAAATGAAACCAAAACAATTAAAAAAAGAAGAAAAAGTTACTATACAACTACATTAAGACTGATAAATTTTAATGCCCAAATTCCACAACGGATATGTTCATGATAAATATAACCATTTGCAATGAAGCTGACACTCATACATTTTCAGAACCATCCTAAGTTAGGGTCTAAACTTTATAATAATGATCCTACCTGACCCCCTAAGCAAGACTCGGTCATCCTTCTACCAGGTACTATTACAATGCTTGGAAATAATTCTCTCATAAGCAACATTATTTGGCTTAACAATCTAGGATCAATAACCTGCACTGGGAAAAAAGCATATTTAAACTTCCTATGTCTTAACACATGTGCAATTACCCTTTTGTATATGAATCTGATTTTCTTATTCTGTGCAATTTTTCCCTACCCTTCTCAATTGCATTTTACTTTTTTCATTGGGAATTCAGGGGAAGAAAACTCATTAGTACTTGGCAATTTTTCTTGCAGATTAGAACTAAGAGTTAAGAGGAAATCATCTCAGCTTCTTCTGTTAAGCCATGGTTATCCCAATGCATGTTTTTCCATACAGAAGTGGTCATAATCATTCCTTGAAGCTTCTTATTCAGTATTTCATTGCAAGACAAGCTTGAAACATTGAATGTGACTGAAATCACTCATGGATACAGGGATAACATCACCTTCTCAACCCTCATCTTTCACATCCAGTGACTAATCTTTCTTATCACAGCTTCACACTGGGAACCCCACCCTCATGCCCCTGTGACTCTGAAAAGCTTCTCTGTCTGCTTCCCGGAATATACTGTGAATGTCAGAAGCACAAACTGATGCATATTCCATATTCTGCTGTA
Organism: Sakesphorus luctuosus; assembly: GCA_013396695.1. Taxonomy (NCBI): domain Eukaryota; kingdom Metazoa; phylum Chordata; class Aves; order Passeriformes; family Thamnophilidae; genus Sakesphorus; species Sakesphorus luctuosus. The sequence goes on from VWZD01003789.1 coordinate 518,171, forward strand.
AATTTTAATATAATTTATAGTTATAGAAATTATATTTCATGTATATGCTATATGCAGCAACTTGCACACCTCACAAGACATCCGTTCAGTGAATCCTATTCACCTTGGCCACACCACTTACCAGCAGGTTTTGCCTTTTCCATAGATCTACTTTTTAAAAGAAAGACAAAACACACACCCCCAAACCGCCTCTTTTGTGTCACTCTGCCTCAATTAACTTTAGACTGGCAGCTTTCAGAAACATACAGTGACTCTGCAATCCTAATTTTCACTTGTCATTCAACAGTAAACTAATTTCCCTTTAGATAACAAGACAAACAACTGTGGAGCAGCAAACAAATTTGTAATTTTCTCCAAGAGAACTGCCTGTTTACCTGTACAGGTAAACCAACTGGCCGCAGCGTGGCTGTAAACACACCTCTCTGCTCAATTACTCTACTGAAGCCCTTTTTTCCATCTCACAGCACTTTTACTTAAAATTGCTCCTGAAGGACTGCTCTACCAGAACTTCTACTGTGTGTCACCAGGGCGTAGCGAGGGATTCAAAAATATAAGATTCAATGTTGCTGCACTTAGTCATGGGATATTACTACAGGCGGCAGTAGAGGATCTCTGAAATTGAGTAGAACGAGACCTAACTCATTGTAAGCAATCTCTTTTATCTAAATGGAGTAATCCAAGCCTTGGAAGATGCATTTGCTAATTAAACAAAAAGAAAATTAATGTTAGGCAACACGTCACCTGTTAGATGATGCCCTTTCTGAACTCAAAGGCTTGAGATCTCATCACACACTGTACTTCCCTACCTGACAACAACCCCACAGAGTGCCTTGTCCTCCCAAAAGAGCCATACTCAAAACCAAATGTAACAGATCTTTCCTAGCTGCCTTTCTGGGACTTACCCCATGGGAGCTGGATTTTAGTGTGATGCATGAAAGGGAAGACAAAGGGGAAGTAAAAACAAAAAAGGAGGGTGAGAGAGTAAAAGAACATACCAGCTGATCACTTAAAGGTTTTACCCAGGTCACAACTGTTCTGTTGTCATGGACAGGCCTGAAGTCACTGTTCAGGCAAAAGTTACTCTAGAATGTCGTCAGATAGAAGCTCTGTCCTTAACATCACTCTAGGGTTTAGTTTCATCATCACATAACAGTCCTGAGTATGCAGATGGCATCTTTAGTACATGGCTCCAGCTGAATTCAACAAGTCCTTCCAAATAAACTATTTCAATTGTTAATTCCAACCTAACTGTATTAAAATGGTTTATTCTTTCATATGCTACAAGGAAGCTGTTTAGTAGTGGCATGCTGTGTTGATAAAACAATTCAGTTACCTTCAATGACTTTACTTGCTGAGTTTCAGCTGAGTTTTGAGTGTGTGGGAGAAATTAAATAGTCAAGGATGAAGCAGTTTAATTGCCAATGATCATCTTTCAATCACTGAAATCCATCCAGTAGACACCATCCACATGAAAACAGAAATCAGCCTTCAAAGCTATTTTTATTATGGCTCTTCCAAGTCTCTTAGTAGACCACATCCTAACACAAGGTATTTTCTGCAGAAAGATGTGGCTGGGCAAACATGCCAAGCGCAGTACGTCAAGACACATGGAATGACAGCTCTGAAAAATTTAATTTGGGAAGCACCAAAACTGCAGCAATCCTCTGGGACAATGACAACAGAGAAGGAAAAGCAGACTGGATGGCTTTGCAGAGATAGGAGCAAAGTTTGTAGGCAAGATGTATCCCCAAAGTACTACTGATGACAAGACAAACTACACATACGGTAGTAGGACTTCAGAATAGATGGTTTGAAGCTCTGCAAATAACCTTTCAGCAGATAATTTTTTTCTGATGAAAGGGGAGGGATGGTATTGCCAATTTCTTCTGAAAGCAGTCGATTAATAATAGGTAGCTGGAACACATTCTAATTTAGGTACAAGCACAGTTTACGCAGTAAGGCTTTCTAGGCTTTATTTTCACTTGGACTGCACGTGTGTTACCTTTTGTGAAGGAACAACATCACATAAACAGCAGAAGTGCTTCAGGGGGCAACTGAAATCACCCAGCAAAACAGCTCTACAAAACTTTAGTGGAACACATTTGTTCAACTTCTACATTTTCCTTTCAATGCTCAGTTTCAAACTTGACAGTATATTCCATTTTTAAACAAGGTAAGCTATGCTCAGATCTATGGTTTTAACAGATAGATGTGAAAGTATTGCAAATGTGATAAAATAATCCCTTGAAGAATATAATAGTTTAAATCTAGGGTGTGGATTTAGAGCAAAGAGTCTATGAAATAATAAACCCCTCCCTGTTATTATGCCAACGTCCTGTCCTACAGCAGTTCTAGCATTTTATAGCAAAAACTACATTAAGATTGACCTTCTCCACACCATTTGAACAACAAGCAAGGCAGCGAGTTGTAACACCTGCATCCGTCCACTGCTCAAAACCAGTCAGTTTTACAATACAACAAGCAACAAGGAAAAAAAATCCACAATGTGTGGTTGATTCACCACTACTCTATTTATTTTTCTTGTATTTAATTTCTCAATGTGCTTTTTTCTTAGCTTCTTCACTGTAAAGCTGCAACTTGTGACTCAAATTCTACCAAAGTTTTCACAGTTTAAAAGGAGCACATGTTAGAGCACAGAGAGGTGGGTTTCTGCCTCGTAACAGTTAAAAAAAAAAAAACAAACAAGCCCAAACCCACAAAATTACACATGTTGTTATATGCAACTAAAATACAACAGCAGCTTTGTAAAGGTCATGTTTTCAATCCCTTCAGGATTGGGGTAATTGTCCATGTTGTACCTTCTGATAATTCTTTCAATAATTTTTAGAAGCTCCTGTTAAAACATTCAATGAATTCATAAGGACCAATGGGAATACGTGCCTTAGATACACTCAAAAAGAAAAAAAATCAGATAATTTTTGAATTTGTTAATCCAAAGCTTGTTATTCCTAGCAAAACACACATCATTACCAAACTTTACTTTTACAACCTGTTTTGCTATCAGATTAAAGCAAATTAATTTATACAATAGCACTACAGTGAACCGGTTCTGCTACCAAAATATCAAACAGAAAAAACGTATTCTTTGATGCCCAGAAATAAACACAATTTAAAAAGTCAAACTGATCACAAAATAGAGGAATGAAGTGTGTGCTTATCTTAATGAACTACACCATTAAAGCACACTAGGAAGCAAATCCACTTTAACCACTTCAGCAGCACAAGTATTTTGACTCACTGAATATTTTAATAAATTTCAAGAACAATTTTTGAATAAGTATCTAATAAGTCATTAGTGACCCAGATTGGCTATACAAATCACATGAAGACTAGAGAACTTGTCCTTCAAATTCCCTTCTGCAACCTTACAAAAAGGGCAACACTTGAGCTTTCATGAAACAATGAGGTGGGAGAAGTTCTGAAATAAAATTATTTCAACATCATCCTGGGGATATGTGGAAGATGGGTATTTCTCAGTTCCAGCCTGAAGGACTGAAAACTTACTGGGCTCTATGAGGGTAGGCAAGAGGAAGAAGGCACATCACAGAAGCACTTTTCATCATATGACAGCCTAAGCTAAATCTACCTCCCTCTGTCCAGGATCACCAGGACTAGAATCACAGAATTATTAAGGTTGGAAAAGGCCTCCAAAGTCATTGAGTTCAGTCTTTGACTGAGCAACACCTTGTCAACTAAATTGTGGCACCATCATGTCCAGTCATTTCTTCAACCCTTCCAGTGATTGATGTTCCACCACCTCCCTGAGCAGCCTGTTCCAATCCTTAACCATCCTTCCAATAAAACAATTCTTCCTGAATTAGACAGAAGACTATTAATTTCACTAGCAATTTTATACTGATGTCTTTCTCCATGCAGTAACTGCAGATGAGGATTTAAAACTAGCTGTATAATTCTGAAATTCTACTGCTTAAAAGGGACATTTCATGAAACACCAGAAACATTGTGGTAACAAACATATCATGAACAATTTCAACACGTTTGCATTTGGTATTTGATCTACTACAACTATTAAAACCCACTAACATATCTGAGACAGAAGTATGATAGGCTGTAGTAACAATGCTTCGACCAAATTCTTCTGCCAAAATTTTAAGTTTTTCACATTACGTTTTCCTTCTAGAGTCAGGTGGTGTTACAGTTTGTTTCAGTAACAAGAGACAGGTTTGCCTCTTACAAACTAATCCCACCCCTGTTCAGAGATGACAGACTGGGGTCAATTTTCTCAAGTGTGTAACTATCACTGAACATACCATACATATATTTCTCAGGAAACTTTCAACAAATTAAGCCAGGATTAACAAGTCAAACAGGATTCAGTCATTGCTTTGATGTGAGATTCTTTTACATTTTATTATCCTCTTTACAGATAGTTTTACATTCCATCCCAGGACTATTTCCGCTCATCTACTTATTATTTCACATGACTAATTTCCATACCACAACATTCATAAGGGCCTAGTGTGATGGATTTTGTGTTGCCAACATGCAATTGGTTACTTGAAAATACATCCCTTGTTGCGGGTGGAGGTACATGGCAATTCCTGCCTTCAACCAACCCGAAAAGATCAGCTGCTTTGTCTTTTACAAGAGAAAGAGCAGTGGCTTCCTCATGGTGCTTTTAGTGGTGGTCATACCCTGGTATGTGTTTTTTACCAATGCCACTTCCAGCAATACTGCCTCGCTTATTTGCTCAGTTACACACTTGGCCACTGAAAAAGATGTTCTAGTGCAACTACTCAGTTTAATATTAATTCCATAAACGGTAAACACAACTTTTTGCAGAAGAAAAATAACTTACAGTTTGCCAAAATCAACAAATTAACTACACAGTGTGTGTGTACAAAGTCACTACCTTCTGCCTTCTCCTTCCTTCAACAACTATTTGTGCACTTTAATGGAAAAGTTTACAGAGGTGAAACACAAGGTGCTAATGCAACAAAAGCAGCTTTCCCAATGCTTCTAATGTCTCATTATCAGATGAGTGACAAGTCCCCTTTCATGCATGGACCTGACCACAAGTTGCTGCCCAGCAAGACAGATTGTGGAAGCTCCACATAAATAGGTACTTATGAGTGCGTCAGTACACACAAACAAAACAGTTGAGATGATAAACATGGGTATAGATGTTGCCAAAAGGTTTGCTCCTCAGGTAAGAAAGAGATTTTGTGGTCTGGAATGTGGTCTCTGTCTGTATGACCTGTACACCTGAAACTATAAATTATGTATATCTCTTTATGAAGTAAGGATGCATTTAACTCAAGGATAAAAGTGACTGTGAGATCACAAAATGGTTTGTCAGGTGCCTTCAGGAGCAAGTGCTGAGACTGAAATTTTTGAGAGGTGCACGTTGAAATACTTAATTTTCAGGTCAGCAGTTTACTTGCAGCTAAGAACAATACTCTGAGAAGCTGCTAACTTCTAGGAACTCTTTGCTAGCCTAAGCATGAAGCCTGACAATTTCAAGTCGGGTGTTTGACGACCGACTTTGTAAAGTCATATGCCTGTTCAGTCAGCGTGGTGCCTATAAAGCAGCTTTATCTTACCCGCAGTGATTAAAGGCCAGAAAATTATACCGTGGCTACTCTCGCACTTTCCATGTAAACACGCTGAATCCCGACAGCAAGCAAACTGCCTGATTTTGTCAACATTTAAAGCCTCCACAATCCAGATCTTCTGGAAACCAAAACCAAGTAACGGATCGTTCCGAGGACCTGGCTATGTAATTAGCAAAAAAAGCGCTGCGGTAAAGCAGAATTTCTAAAGAGAAACAAAACGAGACAGGTAGTTGACCCAGCCCCATGTGCCAGCAGCAGGAGCCGGCCGGAGGTCACCCGACCATTCACAAGCCCCAGGACCTGCAGCCAGCGCGGCGCTCCCTCGGCCTGGACGTGTCCCCGCGTCCCCCTGGCCCGTCCTCCTCCCTCCTCTGCCCATGTATGTCAAACCCAGCGCGCCCGACCCGGCTCCCGCCGCGCTGCAACCGGGCCCGGCTGCGCTGCCCGCAAACACGCGTCTTTCGTTCCTAAAAAAACCAAAACCAACCAAAAGCAAAACGAANCGACACCTGCGCCGCGGACATGCCCGCCCGCCGGAGGGGCCGAAGCCAGGGCGGCCAAGGCGGGGAGCGGGACCCGCCTCCTCCCGCCCCGCCCGGAGCTGCTGTCAGCACCCCCGCCCCGACCGAGCGCCGCCGGCTCCTCCTGCCCTGCGGCCGCACGGAGCAAGCGAGCGAGCGAGCGACCGAGACGCACCGGGACCCGCCGGGGCCCTGCCGAGGGACGGGCGGCGCTCCAGCCGCGCCGGCCCCGCCCGCCCGGGGGAGGGACCCGGGGCTCTCCCCTGCGCTGTGACTTCATGGGTCCGGCCGTTTGCCAGGGCCTTTCGGACATTTCGGTTTTCCGGGCTTGTCCCGTACCTGTAGAACGCGGCGAGAGTCTCAATATGCAGCAAACGTTTCGTNAACACGCGTCTTTCGTTCCTAAAAAAACCAAAACCAACCAAAAGCAAAACGAAAAACATCTCGACGCCATAAAGACATCGCACGACTCCCAGCCCCGCACCTGCTTCCTGCGGTCCGAGCCGCCCGTCTGCCCCGGCGGGCGGGGACGGGCTGTCCCGCCGGGCTCTGCGCCGCGTCCACGCGTTCTCCTTGGGCGCCGGGGCTTCCCTGCTCCGGCAGCCCTCCCCTGCCTCCGCCTCCTCCTCCTCCTCCCCGCGGGGCGAGGCNCCGGGGCCCTGCCGAGGGACGGGCGGCGCTCCAGCCGCGCCGGCCCCGCCCGCCCGGGGGAGGGACCCGGGGCTCTCCCCTGCGCTGTGACTTCATGGGTCCGGCCGTTTGCCAGGGCCTTTCGGACATTTCGGTTTTCCGGGCTTGTCCCGTACCTGTAGAACGCGGCGAGAGTCTCAATATGCAGCAAACGTTTCGTTGATGCGAAGGAGACTTCTCTGTTTCAGCACCTCCAGTGGTACAGCCTAGAGAACAAGTTCAACTGGCATATGAGAACATACTGGAGGCCCAGCAGCCAGGGAATCCCACATTATTTACATTCCATCTCACAGGTACCTTCACCATCACACCATAGTTCTCTGCCTTTCTACTTGCTGCCACAAATCTCCTAGAAATCATCTCACACTCGTACTTGCTGGATTCGTTATTCTCCCACTTCTGCCAGTGCATTATCCATATTCTCCCACTTCTGCCAGTGCACTGCGGTGAGAGGATGAGGAAAGCCACTGTAGGTAGCATGACACCTTATCACCCCTTTCCCTCTTAGCCAGCTCCCAGTGCTCCCACAGTTCTCCTTGATTACACTTTAAGACACCTGTTCCTCTGCCATTTCTATCATTTAGTCTCTTGGCCATGTTTTAATCCGTTTCTTACAAAAGGACTTCCAAAAAAAAAAAAAGGCCAACAATTCTTTAAGGAACTGAACAAATTCTCAAATGGGCTTTTGACAAAGCGAGACAAATACTTTTAAGTAGTGTCACAAGTTGCTGAGTTCCTGGTTTTTGCATATGTTCTGTTTGGGGTAATGTTATTTTTTGCTCTAATGAGAATTTGTGCATTTTTACCCCGTCATCAGAAAAAAAAAATCCACAACCCCACCAAAAACTCAACAAATGCCCTTCATAAACTGACACTTCAGGCACTGAGTTATTTTTAAGATTATTCTGTAACTGTGGGTACAGTAGCAGATCAGATCACCTGGTGGAAGGCCAGGCCTACCTCAACCCAGGTGCTTGCTGCTTTGTTAAAGATATTTGAAAACTAATGACCTTTTGTGGTAAAGGCTTGAAATTAAAACATTACTACAATTGTTATGCTACAAGGAGCAAACCATGTAAATACATTAATGCACATTTCTGTAATTGTAGATTTAAGTTCCAAACTGTAGAGGAATTTCTCTTCTCATAAACAGAGAAAAAAATCATTACTGCTTCTAAGTGCCTCTGTACTTACTGTACAGAAAGTGACACATGTATTCTTTCTTTTTAAATTTATATCAGTAAAGGACAAAAAAGGTAGAATGATTAAAGTTACAGCACATCTTCAAACTCTTAAAAGCATTTTTCTTTGGCAGTAAGAACTTGATTTTTTCAGATGCTGTAAGTTTATTAATCAAGGATATGTCAATTGCATACATTCCTGACAACAGAAGTATCACTCACACTACCCGTTGAAAACAATTTTCATATCTTTTATTTGGTTTCCCAAACTCAGAAGGTAAGCAGAGTGATATGAAAGTACAGAGGCTTTACCTTTGTCACTGGTAAGAAGGGGAGTAACCTCCTGTTTCCTCTTTTTCCCATACAAGTGTCAAAAGATAAGGAAGCAGATGAGTAGGCCAGCTGGGACTTCAGGAACACTGCAATATTGCAGTGCAGGAAAAAAAGCAGGAAACTGATTAGGGAGGGGGCAAAAAAAGCACTAAAGGTGACCAGTAACGTGGCACTTGAGTATTTGTCCATACTTGTTTTGTGAACTCTGGGGTACGACCTTTATGGAACAGACTGGGCCTGATGAGGATGTCAAAAAAAAGCTTTTACAGTTGCTAAGACTTATCCTTAAGACTTTGTCCACTTTGTATCATCCTTCTTGTTACTGTCTGGCAGTGAAAGTCAGACGTCTTTGGCAAAACTTTTCCCTTTACAAGCACAGTACTTAAAATACTCATATTTGAAAAAGGGGTTGCTTTACACCACAAGAGAGTAACAATCCTTACGAGACACTTTACATTTTAACGCTTATGTTTCATCTTGTGTGGAATTATCCAAGAGTACCAGGAAACACTGCAAATTACAGGATTACATAAAATAGCAGCATTTCACTCATGCAGCAGTTCTTCATGAAGAATTACATGTCTACAGACCATACAGAACCTCCTTTCCATACTGTATAACTTATCATTACAGCCAAACTGACAGAGAACCTGACAGTTTAAGATAAAGAAACTTCCCTGCCCAACCAACCTCAATTAAGATCAGCATTAAAAAAAAAAGAAAAAAAAGAGAGACAGAAACAATTAAGATAACTTAATAAATAAATAGCTGCCTTAAAGTGTTAGCAGCTACCAAGCCAAAATAGTACTCAGAGGATCCAAGGATTTTCTATTTCTTTTCTCTTGTTTAGATAGTATCTCTATACACACATATGACATTCCAATAAGGAAAAGCAACAGGACTTAATTCCTCCATATTATGTTGCCTTTCTGCAGACTTTTTAGAGTAATAAAACACAAGTCATCTATCCTTGCTAAAAAAACCACCTCCTAAGCAGTCCCTTCTGAGTTGGTTGTGGGGGCTTTTTTGGCCTTGGGGAAAAAAGTTACAAAAAGCTCCATTTGACAATTTTTAGATATGTCCTGTTTCAGAACATGATTCAGTGCTCAGATGCCAGAAGAGAAGTATGGGAACAAAACACCAAAGAAGCTTACCTGGGTTACTCATGGATAACACACCAGATTCAATCTCGCACTCTGCCCTGAGCCTCTCCTTTCCAATGCAGACAAAGCAAACTACCCACTCCAGGTTTAGTATGGTACAACACACTCTTTCTTGGAACACATCAGCCAAAAGTTGTATGTATTTTGGACCCTTTTAAAAGTAGAACAGATTTTAAATAAGTCTGGGAAATTCTAGCACAATGAAGGCACTGGAAAGTGTAAAATCGGAATCACAATGGTATCTTAATTAGCTGATACAAGCTTATTTTCTTTACTAGGCACTGCATGTAGAAAAACATCAAAGCAGTACCAGTGTTTGTTATGTGAAGCTTTTATCATGTCCTTTAGATTAACTGCTCTCCTTGTGCTACAGCAATAGTAGGCATAAAAAGGATTACAGGAGGACAGTGAGATGCACTTTGAACACCTGTTAACATGAAAGAACCTTCACATGTAATTGTTTTTTAGGACTTTTATTGAAAAATTTAAAAACCAAAGAATTACCAAGGCCAGTTTTACAATAAATTTAAGACGTACCGAATGGCTTACCTGCTACATGAATTTAGTGCAGGAATCTTAATCCAATATTTCTCTCATGCAATTGCTGAATTAAAATCACATTTAACATCAAAATGGATTATTTATACTTTCCTAGGATTTAACCCTAAAATCTGGTTTAAAAAGTCAATTTTCCAAAGGTAAAAACAAGATTCCCCCCTTTGCAGATCACCTAAGAGCTCCCTGTGTCTGATAACTGACAGAAATAGACCACAGAGCCCATTTTTCCTTTTTGTTAGTCCAACCTGAGAAATTCCTTAAATAATGCTTACTGGGCTTTCATATTTGGCAACATGATTTTAGCTACAGAGCAAAGTGTGATTTCTGATTCTTGTCAGAAACCAGTCTTTCACTACTTGTCCCAAAAGATACTCTCACAACCAGGAGCGGCACTGGCCTAAATCTTCATCTAGGAATAGTATGCCCTTTGGGTAAGTTAAACCTTGTTAGTAATACCATCAGAACACTAACCTCAGGATGTCAAGTTCCCATCAGTTGTGTAATTCCCAGTATTGTGCGCTTTGAAAATATTTATTTTGGCATGTTATACTTTGTAGCGTAGTTGATTTTTTTTGTGCTTACTCCCGGCCTTTACAAAATCTGTCTTTTCTCTCTTGCATTTATTCAAACCTTTCCCTTGACACCAGTTATCTCCCTTTCTCATAGCTGCAGCAGAAATGGGATATAAAGCACACCATTACATTTAAAATGTGAGAGCTACAAAAGCTGCTGAACAGCAGACACTCTTAATTGATGGATAAGCTTGTACACTGTAAACCCTGTAAGTCTTTTAGTACAGTATTCAAAGCATCAGTTTTAAATTTACTTATATTTGAATTCAGACCCTCCAGTATTCAATGTTTACTGTATTTAAAGTTGTTAGTCACTTCACATTTGCTCCTAATATATTAAAGCAAACGGTGTCCAAAGAAATTATGAAAAAATACTTGAAAGAAGCTATTTCACTTCTGAAAAATTAGAAATTCTTTTGAATTTTCAGTAAATTTGTATCTTAAATAATGTGGATTATTATGGATTGTTACTCTTCAGTTTTACCTGAACACACGTGATTTTCAAGTGAACCATGATGTCTTCACAGTTATTAGTCCTGTCTGTCAGAGTACAATTCAAGACAATATATTAACAGAACTTTGTTTGCTACATATTCTGCCCACTAAAAATTTTCACACTAACCACACAAATCAAAAGCGCTTGATTGGAAAGGTGCAGAAGTTGAACATCCTGAGAAATGGCTGGGTTCTTCTGTTTGTTTCAGTGTCACCCTGGTCATGACAGTACTGAAATTAATATTGAAGTGTGTCAGTTTTCAGCCTCTCTGTAAACTAGCTTTAAAAGAATGTTACAGGAGATTATCACAAGAAAGACATGGAGAGACATCACATAGTCACTACATGACAACCTTTTATGCTGCTGTATTTTGTTGGTATTTTTGATCCCAAAAGAGGAAACAGACTTTGGAT
>VWZD01003789.1:530170-544645 GCA_013396695.1 Sakesphorus luctuosus
TAACCACACAAATCAAAAGCGCTTGATTGGAAAGGTGCAGAAGTTGAACATCCTGAGAAATGGCTGGGTTCTTCTGTTTGTTTCAGTGTCACCCTGGTCATGACAGTACTGAAATTAATATTGAAGTGTGTCAGTTTTCAGCCTCTCTGCAAACTAGCTTTAAAAGAATGTTACAGGAGATTATCACAAGAAAGACATGGAGAGACATCACATAGTCACTACATGACAACCTTTTATGCTGCTGTATTTTGTTGGTATTTTTGATCCCAAAAGAGGAANTTTTAAAAATTTTTTATCGATTAAAAAAGTGATGAAAAATAAGGAGCAAACCTAACTGTTCTGCTAACCTTTAGTCTCATGTATTTTTAGAATTACAGAGTGAAAGCATATTTTGCATATCGGTGCTGAGTGCACTTTAAAAAGGACCTCTGTTGAAATATTTCCAGCAGGTCTTTCTAGCACCATATAATCTGCTGTTGATTTAACTGCTTAGAATCAGCCACTGCTTATAAAGTAAAATGATGAAATCTCTACCTATTCTAGCATTCTTAAAAAAAAAACAACCTAGAGGTTTATGTTATCCAACTGAATTAATGTAAAGAATTCATTACCAGACACTTGATTTTCACTTATTTCAGTTTTGTGAACCTGAATGATGAATTGCTGCAATGATCCTTCTGGAATGGCATGGTTATTTCAGTGGCAGAAAAACTTCATGGATATACTGAAAGAAAATGCCTCATTCTTCACTGAATTCTCAAAGTCTCTTTTTGCAAGATTTGATGCTGCCCCTTCTATTACAGCGCATTTTCCATTCATAATTGAAGAGCAAACCAGTGACAAACACAAGAGGCTGAGTGCTGGCAAAGCCGTTAGTACAACACAATTTAAGTAACACGGGCACAAGGAAGTAAGAGGAAACCAAAGTATCTGGAACAAACTAGAAACACATTAAACACAAGAGAGCAACTTAAACCTACAGTACATTTTTCATCCTCTAAATACTTACATTGGTCTGTTTTCCACTGACACACAATTCAGAATTGATTTAGAATTCAAGGAATGCATAACGTGATTAGACACAAAGGACATGAACTGAGGAACATTCAATACATTCAGGCACTGACAAGTGCTGCCGTTGTTTTTTCACAGGTAATGCTGAAGCAGCTACATCAGAATGGCACTGGTTTGAAATGAAAGTAATGCTGGTACTTCACCATTTTTGGTAATTGCTACCTACAACAGCCAAAGTCAGTGACCATCTACTCAATGTTGCAAGCAGCTTGTCTTCCAAATATGAGTTCCAGTAAGCTGAATTACAAAAGAGATCAGTTTGGCGACATTATGAAGATTTTTCAAACAGCATATTTCTGAAGAAAGCGATCAAACGCATCGTAAATTGCTTGTCTGAAACAAAGTAACAAGAAGATAATTTATATAATTTGGGAAAACGCAGATATAAGTGGCATATAAATGTATCTACAAAGCTATCATCACGATTTCAAAACAGCATTCAATACAAATCTGATATCAGGTAGTGTATTCTCTGGGATCTCTCACTTCAATTCAGTAATATGTTTCAGGAATGAGAGTGACTGTTTACCTCAACTTTAATATGAGTGCAAATGTTAATGAATTAGGAGTTTTCTACTCAAACACATCAGAAAATGGGTAAAAGACAGCATAAGTTACAATTTTTAATGAATTATCATAAAATAAGTCTGAAGTTTTAAATAGCAATAAACTAGTGGTCAGTGGACCCGATATAGTGCTATTCTTTTTTGTTGTTGCTTAGACTGCCTAAATGGGATGTACAGTCTTACTAATTCCTTATATTTTAAAATTAACAGCACAAATATTGAACTTTTCAAAAGCAGAACTGCATTTATATAACTGATTTATATGACTGTCTTTAGAAAGTCAACACCAAAGGCAAGAATTCATGCAAGTACTACTCATTTATAGCCAAACTTATAGTTTAATTAAATCTAGACTATTTTTAAACTTTTTTGTTCACCTTACCTAAAGAGTCCTTGTTTGAAGAGGTAGGCACTGACATGACCTCCATCCAGATACCTAATTTCACACCCTGGCCAGATTTCTTGAAGACTGCGCACCCCAGTCCGAGGAATATATGCATCCTCCTTAGCTTGTACAACTATGATTAAACTTGGGTCAACTGGAACTAAAAAAAAAAAACAAAAAACCCTAAACAAATAAAAACTGAATTCATGTAAGGTCAGAAACAGAAATACAACAGCTGAAATTTCTGTTGTAAAAATGCTATTTCTAAAAAAAATTAAATTATTCTAAGCTTTAATAAAATTTTATGTTCTTAGAACATGTTCTGTTTTTTTGATGTTACAGTAGTGAGGCTATCAGTAGAAAAACAAACATCCTTCCCTCCTCTAAAGCTGAAAATTTCACAAATCATTGAGGAATGATAGAATTATCTTTCCTCTTATCACCAAAACTCTATTGCCTTCACATCAGTTATTTGAGATCTCTTTTTTCAGCAAGAAGAACTATGAAATTCAACAGAGTAGAAGCTTTATGTAGGTTTTCGCTCGAGGACAGGAAAAAAGCTTTTCATACAAGATTAGACAAAGTGCAACGTATGTTCACCTTCTTTTCTGTTTCCTACATGGTTTAGCTGCAACATAAAATCCCAAAGTATTGTTATAGATATTTATTATTCATAACCAGAATTGCACCAATCAGATTACTAACAGGAACAAAATGATGGTGAGAAAAATGACAGCAAAATTATGTTGAACACAGAACATTTCTCTCTTCAAGAAGAAACTATATGTGGTATGGTAAAGAGTGACCAGCCAAGATGTTTGACAACAGGGTGCCACAAATGATGTAGACCTTCCTTCTTCCATACTAAATCATATATAGAGAACATGCAATGCTAAGACAGATTCTAGTCTTCCAGTCTATTTTCCATGAAATCGGTGCATTAGGCAGCTTTTCTGAAGCTCCTCTCTAGCCACACTCCAAGGATACCCTGGCAGGGGATGCAATGTCTCCTAGAGTATGACAAGACCTGAGAGACTACTGACAGGAAGGACTACATAACTTTGACATTAGGATCACAAATTCTCTTCAGTTTCAAGAAAGGTCAGTGCTTTAGCCAAGTGATACCTGGATAAGTCCAGATAAACAAGAATGTCTGTTCTTAGAATAAAGCTCACAGGGCTTCTTCTATCTACTGAAATAACTTTTACAGCTTTAATGAAAGCACTACCCTGGTATTTGTAACAAAACATCTCTGGCAGTGATTCAAGTCAAGGAATCTACACTAGTGTAGAGATCTTTGGATTTTAATATTTGTCAGTGGATGCCAGAAGTCAAAGCAGGTACATGCACAGCTGAACCATTTTGTCTGAATGGACTGCCACAGAAGGAATTCCAAGCCTCCACTCCAGAAGAACCTTTTCAAGTAGTTCTAAGAAGTAAGCATTTGTTTGCATTGCTGCAAGCAAGCAGTGTAAAGGATTTGTCCTAAATGCCAAGGAAGGCTGGGCTACAGCTCCCTCTATATGCTATGCCTGTCCTGGGAAAGTATATTCACCATACTGCACTACATCAGAAGGACCTCTGCACGTTTTTACTGCAAGGAAGATGAAGATGATGAAGGGGGGGTCCACAAACTCCCCCAGACTCAATTCCTGATGGGGTCTGCCAGGGGGCAGAAGGGGGCAGAAGCAGAAGGTGGCAGAACAAGGACTGGATGGACATTATTATAAACCCCACGAAACCAGTCTTTGGGCATGTGGTGGGTATGTACTCCTGTGGGCCTCAGGCCTGGAATTAAAAGACCTAAAATTTTTATCTTATCTCATACCCTAAGTTGGCTTGGTTGTTTTCTGCAGTGTCATTCAAGCTTCATTCTCACCTATGTAGGCTACTTTCTATCTGAAGTCAATATGAGATTTCTGCTTTATGACACCTACTTGAAAAAACATATTAGCACATTAGTTAGTTCTAGGTATTACTCACATCACACAGATGTTTTGTTCTTTTAGATAATACAAATGTACACTAACTCATATTTGAGAAGAGCCAGAGCAAGGCAGAGGAGAAATGAGTAAAGATACTGAAAAGCAAATTTTTAATTCACTTTGTCATTAGTTGGCCATCAAGAAGGAACAGAAAAATAATTAGGAAATGGAGTGGTAAATAGACATTACTGAATAATGCTTACAATAATTCCATATTTCAGCTAAGGGGCCAGCAGGTCTCAACATGGAGAATGAAGAAAATACCTCTCCTTCCACTGTATTTTACTCAGTTTTCCAAAATGCACATTGGAACAAATAGATACATACCTGAGAAGTTAGCTACATGGGTACACTCATCCATTACTCCTTTCATGAACATTAAGGATTCTCTCTGTAAAGTGTCACTCTTTCTTCTTCTATTTATCCTGTGTCCTTGTGGGCTGGTTAAGTTTTTATTGCCACTGCTACTGGTTGAAAATGTTTGATTTATGCACTGTATCTTAGGAGCATCTTGTATTAGGAGTCTTTCTGAAGAGGCACTTAGAGTACTTTTATTTGTGGTAAAGCTGTGAACAGCTTCTTTAGATACAGCAGTGCGCAAGGACTCAAGGCTGAATATGCTGGAAGTCACGTCCATATCCTCCAGACCGTCCACGCTGTCAGGGAAGTTTTTAACAAAATCTTGTCCCATCTTGAAAGAATCTGTCTAAACAAAGACATCAGGTCATTTATTAAGGGCTTCTCCCTTAAACTAATCAGATAATCTTAAGATCAACTCATTATTAAAAAAAATTAAGAAGATACAAAAAGCGCTGCACTTGTTATTTACAGCCTGCGAGTCACTCAGTTAAATCCTGACCATCGTAACCTCTTGCTAATTTCATTCTACATTTCTGTCAGCTTAAAAAATGCAGGAAGTACTTACATGTATGGTAGCTTATGATACAAACACATTTGCTTTTCATTCTATATTAAACTCTGAATTTATAATTACCATCATTTAAGCTTAAATGACGTAATAATAAAAAAATAAACATATGCAAGCAGGTTTAATGTTAGGTTTAGGCCTGAAAAATCAACTGTCTTTAAACACTAGGGAGACACAAGCTGAACATCTTGAAATGTTTCTTAATTTTGTCTTCTCCATCAGTGTTCTGGAGTGTACTGATGTAAAAATGTTAAGTGTCCAAGTAACTATCTCCACCCTAGCCCCTCTTCTCCTGTTGTAAGATATTTGAAGAAGAACTGTCATAAACCAAAGAGTCTTCGGGGAAAAAAAGTTATTTATCAGAATTTCAATTGAATACATTTTATATTGCATATTACACTAAGCATGGTCATAGGAAAAACCTGTAGCAAGGGCTACACTGAACACACACTATGCAACCAAAATATTAGCTTTGTTTTTCGGGTTTTCCTTCAAAGATTGAATTTCTTAAAGTGTAAAGAAACAACATGCAAGTATATTTTAGCTAAAAATTGTCTACTTTTAGTGGAAGTAAAAAGAATACATTATTTGCTAGATTTGCACATGTAAATACTAGCAAATAGGGAAAATAATCTGTACTTACTCCACAGTATTCAAGCATTTGAATGATTTCTTCTTCATAAACAGTTTGTGTAAAATACTGTTTCTCAAGCTCTCTCCAATTCACTGCCTTGCTCAGCACACCCTGAGATTATAAACAAAGGCATCAAGTACAGAAGTAAAATCCAAAGATCCAGAAAAAATTGATCTTGTGACTTAGTTTTCCAGTGGAATTCTGCCCAAGTTCCCAGACAGCACTTAAAATTACTGCAATCCAAGCATAAGCACACATTATAACCAGGGCATGGAAACTCACCTTCCCTGTGGCCAACCCAAACCTTTTAACTTACATTTCTGATTACCATGTAATATATTAACAAAAATATGTTGTTAATTACCGTAGTAAAGACTGCAGAAGCTGTTGACCAGGAAAGACATGGAACCAATGGCAATGGTTTAGGCCAGTTTGTCACTGCCAGTGAAGCCATCTAGAATCAAAAGCACTTATTACATATTTTAATATTGAATTCACAATATGTTAGAAAGAACTCTCTCATTCTCAATTTCTTTGTTTATATAGTATCTATCAAATACATGGTGCCAAAGCAGACTGTAGCAGTTGTATATACTTTCACCTATTTAGAAGCTACAATCTATTCTTCAGTGGTTTTTCTAATAAACATTGCTCTGGATAGGACTGATTTCAGGGCTGAATGGGGTTTTCTTGTAAGAATTTCCAATGGAATATAAACTAAATATTCCATTAATTATAATTGTAATTACATTAATTATCATAATAATTATAAAAATTAATACAAGGTATTAGTTGTTTCAAACCATAAAAAACACCTATAAAGCTTTTTATCAAGCTCTTGAAAGTTTATTTCAAGGCAAAATAAAGGCAATGTATGAAAAGTGCTATTGAAAATTCTGTACTTTTGAAATTTGCATACTGGAAACAAAATGGGAAGAAGAAGTAATTCAGTATGTTAAGTTACTAAGTGGTCTTTTTTCTATCCTTTAAGTTTAAATTACTATTTTTACATCAGTTCTCTGAACACGTTTTTGTGAATATTCTGTTTAACCCAGAAAAAATGAAAACAAATAAGTTCAATGTACAGAAGTTCTCTATATATTGCTTGCAGTATGTTCTTCACAAGTTTTATTATTGCTCTGAACAGAACTCCTTAATACAAAAGACCCCATGTCAGTGTCAGATGGATCTACACACCTGAACTACAAATCTGTTCTTCTTTATTAATAAAAAGTTACAAGAACACAACGTGTCTATGTTCTGATAGCCAGAAAGTCTGACTCCTTTTCTCTTAGTTCCAGCTCTCCCCATTAGTAGAACTGAATCCATGCTACCTACACATTCTGTAGAGGATCAGTAACAAATATTATTTATTTCACTGGTTTACAATGTACCAGTTAAGTCAGGACTAGCCAAAAATTTATCTTCCTGGATTAAGAAAAAAAAATATTCAAAGGAATTTCCAAACCGATTTTTCCCAGATCTTGTCTTCTTCTATACCCATGCTGGATATAACCATTTGTACAGGGTATAGAATTTGGTTATTACCACAGCATTTGAATTGTCATGCATGGTTAGTGGTGCATATACCAGTTTGAGAAGGCCAATACAGCTTACAAATAAGCCAAGGAACAAAAGCTGTTGATTCATCAGGGTGACATTGACATAAATCAAAGGTGCTTTGTATATTTATGACATTTAGAGTTATAAAGTTGTGCTTTAGGGGGAAAATATTCCCCTTTCAGTAAACACTACTATTACTAACATTATTTATTTACTTAGTTCTAACAACAAACAAAGGTACACTGCTTTAATAAGCTTTGCACCTCTGTCTCTGTCTATGGGTCCATCATAACCTGTAGAGACACAAGCAGTAATATTTTAATTGTGTATTGGTCTTTCAAGCATCTTACTAACACACTGCTGGTTTAGTCTGAATATGCACAATGTCATATAAAAAACGTTATCCACCTCATTACAGAAATCTTTGAACAATACCAATGATCAGGGGAAAAAAGAGATGAGTTGAAAAAAGAACTTACACCAAAAGTCACCTCAATCACAACATGCCTACAAAGAGGGGGTATTTCACACAACGCAGTACAACACAAAGGTTTAAGCAAGAAGGATGGAGAAAAAGGAAGAATTAGCAATCAATTAAGTGCAGACTTCCTTTTCAGAAAACACTTCTGCCCCCCTCTTGTGGAAAAAAAAAATTATGTGAGAAGTTTATATTCTTACTAAGCCTGCCAGGAGATGGCTCTATGATGTGTCAGTACTTATTAAGTATTATACTAATTCAGCACCACAGAACATGAGAATTGCCAACACTTTGTTTCTCATGACTCTAAATGTTTATTTTATAGTACTTCTGCGATCAACACTGTAAAACAAATTACTTCCAAATGCTACACGATCAAGTGAGAAGTTAAAACAAAAATTACTGAATATGAGATATAAAAGCTTACATGTCCTCCCATGGATATTCCAGTCATCCCTAGCGGTCCATAGCCTTCTCTCTCTAGCCAGTGCAAAAGAGCTGCCGATTCTAGAATTAGAGCTCCTCCCATCACAAACAGGTCCGAGACATTTTTTAAACATGACCGTCTTTTCTCCCCAGAAAAGGAAAATACAGGATTTATTTTCCAAGATTAGACTCTGACAGTTCTCATCATTCTATACATACTTTATGCAAAGCTTAATCACAACCCCAGAGAATTCTGGAGACGAACTTCTGTTGATTTAACAGGAGAAAAAGCAAGCCCAGATTTTCTTGCACTTGTAATTTTTCATGCAAATGAGGACCTACTAAGCTTCTAATGTAGTATCACTGACAGCCTGTTTTTTTGGAAACAGACATTACCAACATTAGCATCTCATTAGTAGTAATATTCTGTCCTGTAAAGTTATAATAGATATTTTAGAAATAGAATCAAAGTGATACAGTCCTAGACATACACTACCTTTTTTTTTTCCTTATTTACATCACTGAAAAATTGCACACAACATTGAAGAGCAATCAGTATGTCAGCTTTGGAAATACTCATCAGTGTCACTGTAAGACTGAAACTGTAAACTGGGAAGCTTGTCACAGTACTGAGAAATTCAGGTAGTATACTACAAAGCATTAAAACACAGAAGTCACATACAAAAAATGTAGAAAGCTATTCAGCTAAACCACCAGAGGGACCAAAAATAACAGACCTCTAATTTGGGGAGAGGGACTCTGTATTTTCAGTATCACAGTCAGGTTACAAAGGGCTCCTGGCCTCTCCTGCCAGCATGCCACCATCACATTTGCGACACTCTGAAGCACAAGGACAAAGCTCGTGAAGTCACACAGAAATGAACATAGCTGCTGCAGACCAGCATTTACAGACTAGTGGAAATCTTTCCTACAGCTTTATTATGAGATTCCTCAGCTCTCTCCAGCTGTTGTATTTATTAAACGCTGTTACCAACACATTAACTAAAACCACTGCTGCCGTGTAACCCTGTACTGAAGAGTGACAGTTACCTGTTGGGGTATTAGACTGCACACCCCACTTTGAAAGAATTCTTCTCTACGTAATACATCCACTAAGATGACATGCTAGACAACTGAGAACAGAGTTACTAAATTTATTCTTCTGCATCAGATCGTCAGTAACTGGAAATAAACCTACTAATGAATATATTCCAGCAGACACTCTCTCCTGTCACTTTCCTATAATCTTACATAAATCACCTTCTGTGTCTTCTACTCAGGTTAAATGTCCAAGTTAGGATTGAAAAGGATTAAAACACCAACTGATATTTGGACCTTAGGAAATATTGGGAGACTAAACCCACACCTTTGCTTCAGACACACATTCTGTTGAATTCTCTTAATACTTCTGTGGTTTGGAAAAAGTGAAAAGCAAAAAACCCTGGATGGCTTAATTAGGCCTCTGAATTCTGGAAACTGACTGAGGAAACAAATCCTGTAAACTACTGAATATTGCATGGCTTCCACTGCCTGAACACCAACCAACACCAGATTTATTCACGTATGTGTAAATCTTTGAAACATCTTGAAAAAGCAAAATATTAACAATATATATAAAATAACAGGGAAATAGACTATCTGACCAAAGATTATTCATAGTTGACTGAAATATAACTACAGCCTTTGCACACTTGCAGCTGTGAATCAGGAAAATAAAATGGCACTTGCTTGTATTCACAGAATGTGTTTGCATCTCACTGCAAGTTCATCTCGTGCAAACTTTCCCTGTGATCTCCTAACATAAAAAACTGAAGTAGTTTAGCAAAGAGTAGACAATTTCACATTAGCATGTTACAAGTGGTCCATTCTTTGGACTTATTTTTCTTAATAAGCTATCAAAGTTTAGACAACTTTCAGCTCCTTGAGAGAGAATAAAAAGCGCTATTTCAAAATGACAGTATCCATAAACGTAACAGTAATACTTACATTTGATCCTTAGGTTTTCTACAGCCATGTAAAAGACTCCAGTTAAAGAAAGTAAAAAAGACTATATAAAAACTGGTCATTAAAACAAACAAACAAACAAACAAATAAATCACACACAGAAATAGCAGAGATTAATTGAAATTTGGAACTTAAATCCCCAACATTTAACTGGCACTAAATCAAGTTGAATGTAGTTTGACAATATAGTTTGCAACATTTTACCTTTGTCAGATATATGGGTAGGAAAAAAGTGTAACCAAAACTGTAATTTAACAGTTAAAGAAGATGGCAGGACAGAACTGCACTGTTTTTTCTAAAAAACCCAAATCTTAAGTGCCAGTAGTAATAATAATGGCCAATCTTCGCAAACAAAGATTTGGGAAGGGCTCACCCCACCTGGGTGTGCCCTCCGAGCCTGCACAGTGGATGTTTTAGGTGAGGCACAGCGTGCGCAGAACTGGCCCCACCGTTTAAGTCCTAAGGTTCATTTTGCCACGGCCGAGCGAGCTTGGACAGTGACAGTGAAGTCCTTAGGACTATCTACAGCACCCAGTACTAATCGGGGCTGACCCTGCTTGGCATCCAAGATCTGACAGGATGGGATGGCAGGGAGGCATTTAACTGCCGGGGCCGCCTGTACTGAGACTCGAACTCGCGACCTTGGGAGTCGGAGACAGGAGTGCTCTCCACTACGCCATGGGACTGCCCTAGAGCAAGTAGTAAGTTTCTCAAAAGTACCTGAAATACCAGAGAGTCACATTTGAGAACAGAAGGCAGGACAGGCAACTGTCTTTTCTGTCATTAATAGATCCATACTGCATCTACAGTATGGTGTAGAATGAATGCATAATTCTCAGTTATTGCTAAAAGACATCATTCAGATCACAATTTTTACTTTAATGAATACAGAAAAAGCCGCAGAAGACATTTTTTATAAAATCAAAAAAGCCATGCTTTGTGTAAAAGTAGCTTATTATGTTAACTGTGTTCCACATTGTGTTTCATGTAATGGTCATACTTTCTTTGCTTCTATCCACAGAAAAGTCCACGGGAAAGAGATCCAGAAAGTAGTTATTTTACCACTGTGATAAGTCATCTACGTTCTGGACAAAGTATTAAAAATAACTATTGTGCTTTCCACAAAAGGATATAATAAGGATTTTCTAGCAACAGGGAAGCCATACAGGCTTCTTTAATCATTGGCCTTGCCATTAATGTCCGTCTCCTCCAGAAGTGCTAAAGGCAAAATATACAAATAACATATCTAAGACAAAATCTGATTATTTAATTCCTCAGTAATAATCAATTTTACATTTTACACACTCACATGATCTCCAGTGCCTGCTAAGTGAATGCACACAGGTCTGTGCTTGCTATTCCATCTTCTGGGTATGATGAACTGAAATCTGTGAGAAACAAACACCTATTTTAGCAGAGCAAGTACATCTATTTACAAGCTGCACCAAGAGAAATTAATCTAAAAAAAACCCAAAAGACTTAGTAAAGTATTTGTAACACATGCAGGCAAACTGCCAGCAATTCAGCAACATCATTTTTCATCAACACATTCAGCAAACAAAGGAATCTGAAAACAGGACAGAAGACAGGCCAAACAAAAAGAGGAGCCAAGATGAAAAATCATGTTCCTAAAAAAGACTACCTCATCATTACAATTTAAATTTTGCAGAGTGGAGAAATGGAACTTCAGATAAAAAGCAGCCTAAAAAAGCATGTCCAGCTCTCCTAGGCAGCATTGCTATTTTTCTCCTGAAATTGAAGATGAGCAATAATACATTAAAAAACCAAAACAAAACACCCAACATACAAATAATGAAACTATTGTATATCCCCAACATTATCACCTAATGTCTTCTGCCACTACTTAAGTTATTTATAGTATAGCTACTGCGAAAAAAAGTATTTCTGAGCCACTAGTATTTTCCCCACAACTTTTTCTCACATTCCTTAGTGTTACATGCTTAAAAACACATAAAACCATCAGCCACTATTACTGACAAAATTTACAACACCAGGATCAACTTCACCTGACAAACTTTAATGTTTAGTTTTTAAGTTAGTAAACAAAGAAAGCTTGGGAAAAAAAATCCATCATGACAGTTTAGCTTAAAACTTAAAGCAAACAGAAATTATGCTCCCTTTCCAAACCCAGTCTTCAACTGCAAAGCAGTGCTAGGGTGAGACCAGCACTGTTAGGGATCATCCAGCTTTCTGTGACAATGGGTTTTTTTGGCTTGTCTAGTAAGAAAGGCATCAGATTGTCTTGATACAATTAAATGAACTTGCTACTTTAGCATATATACAACGTTTTTGTATTCCATGTAAATGGAAAGCTGGAATGGTTCCTTCAAATACAATATAACATGCTTTCATATCAACAGTCTCTCCTGCTATATATAAGAACAGCTACTGTCCCTCATTTCCAGCATCCCACACATCTGGGAAAAAACTAATTTCAAACAACCCAGGGTATTCAACAGCTTTGTGCAATATAACTTCTATACTAAAAAAAACTCCACCCAAAAAGTCATATTTTGCCAGTGCTTTTTTTAAATACACAGATTAAGGTATCACATGCATAAGATTTATTTTCACTTTTGAAATCAAGATCTATTTTAACGTATTAGTGCAAAAAAACCATTTTGAAATATTTTACAGATAATTTGCATTGCAACAAATCAGCTTTACAATAAAACTACTTATAGACCGGTCTCATATCTCTGCAGCATTAGTTTCAGAAAGGAAATACCTCTTAGTTTCTCTTACCTTGCTATGAGAGACTCGACTGGCAGGATACCTGGGACACAATGAGCCAAGGGGGAAATGAAGTGCCCCTCAAGGATTTTACAGTCAGATTGTCCTTCAACCTACAGAGAGAATGGGATGATAGCAGTATATATCATACCAGTGTTTAACTTGCTCTGAAATCAAATCTCTTAAAAGTAGAACCATTTCTTAAAGCATAAATAAACCCAAAGCTGAGGTCTAGTCCTCAAATAGAGGGACAGACGTTATCAACAGAATGCAAACACTTCTTCCCAACTTTGCTTTTATTAAATGACCTTTTACAGGAATCAAGGAAAAGTGTAGTGCTGTCCCATTTTAAACACATACTAAAGTTTTGAACATTTTTTGAGCTTTAGTATTTTACATCCCACTCCTCAACTACTGTACTACTGGGAAAAAAGCATAACAGTATCTGTACAGCCACTGTCTCTCAGTTTCCTTCCATTCTCTGCTAGTAGCCTAAAAAAGTAGCCCAGTAAGTACCAAGTTATTTCACCTTTATATACCAACTGGAAAAAGAAATTAAACTTTATCATCTCTTGCTTTTAAGTACCTTGTCAATGAACACTGGGTAATCTTTTGCAATCAGCGTCTGGCATTTCTCCCTGTTACCAATAATCTTTCTGAATTCAAATATTCTGTTGAAAGGAAACAAGTAGAGAAAAATTCAGCTTTTAATCTAAAAAAAAAAGAATACATATTTATATAAAATTTCACGAGCTAAAGTAAGCCACAAAGAAAATAAAGTTATGAAGCCAGCTTTCCATTGACAGATTAATCAGCCTCCCACAGGGTAGGTATGCAATGATGCTTTTAAGTTAAAAGAAATAGGCTCAGGTACGTTTCTGGGGAACAGAAGGTTAAGGGGCAAATCTGGTTGCTACTGGTCTTCTGCTACTTAAATGGGCTGCAGAGCCACAGAAAAAGAAACAAAACTCTTCTCAGAGGTGTATAGTAAGACAATGGAAGCAATGGCTGCGTAACAAATTTAACAAACTCCTACTGGAGCACAGAAAAAGGTTTTTTTCACAGTTAAGCACATGAGAAGATAGCCCAGGGAAACTATAAATAATCTTCATTCCTTAAGAGACTTTCAAAACTCAAATTAATGAGGTGCCAATTGACTTGAAGAAACAAAAGTCAGCTTTGTCTTGGACAGGGACTTTGACTAGATGCCCTCAAACTGGCCCTCTCAACCTTAAATACTCTATGTTCATTCTTATGGTCATAAATACATGTTACCTGACCAGCTGGAACAGTTTGGGGTGAAAAGTACAGACTAACAGTGTAAGAAGTATGACCTGTTCACCTTGCCAACATCATAAAAAACCCCAAAAGGAAGGAAAGAAAACCCAGTTTAACACCACATCAAAAATAGCTTTACTATATAACCTTTGCTTTTCTCAGACAGAACAGCAAGTGCAATAATTATTTCTGAAAAAATAAGGGTACAGGTAGGAGACATTGAGTGTGGAGGGTAAGCTAAATGAACAGAGGATTTGTTTGACATTAAATACCCTAAAAATACTGCATTTATGGTGGGGGGTTTTTTTGTAGTTAGGAAGATATCAAAGGTTCAGTCTTCCATATGTTGAGGAATTTCAACTCTTGCTAATCAGGACAAAGCATTAGGATATCAACATTT
>VWZD01003789.1:552968-577322 GCA_013396695.1 Sakesphorus luctuosus
CAGAAAGTTACACGTAATGAGATAAGTTACGAAACTGTTTTGAGACTCAATGATGTATTATATAAATTCATGGTTTATGACTCTATATAATAGTTTGGGGTAATAGGTAGTGGCAAGGTAAGGTCATTGCTCAGAACTGAACAGAACAAAGGGCACAATTTTATTATTCAAAGTGAAACTTACAGGGATCAAAACCAAATAATGCTGAGTTCTTAAGAGGGAAGATCTTTATGGGAGTGTATGTTACCTATTTCAAATATTTATCAAAACCTGTTTTCTCCACTGCAGAACAAGTTAGTTTTATTCCTAAATAACTCCCTCTGAAAGCAAGAATCCTGTTCATTTTTGATTTGTGGTGATTTTCTGTTGGCCTAGGAATTACCTTGAAAATCATAGGGTACATCAGTTGTTTTTTTTAATTTGATGAATTAAAATTTCTTTGACTAATGAACACAGATATGTCAGTATTTTTTTGTTAAGTGTGTATGCACCTATCAAATGACATTTTAAAAATATTTCTTCCTGTTAGGAGGAATTATCACACCTTAAAAAGCACATAATGCATAGTTTTTTTCAGATAACAGACTGGTGCTTAGACTATAATACACTTGGAAGCATAAGAATGAACCTGTAATAACTGTTGCAGTAAAGCCAATTACTGATAAAAATGGCAAATGAAGTAACTTCAGTTCTGCATTTCCTGTTACAGGTTTCTCAATTGTAATTATGTCTGTGTGGCCATATCTCCAAAAGGTTTGTAAGTATGTTTTTCTCAATTAGTAAGAACAGAAAACTCCTTCTCAGAAAGTAGTTGATACAAAACTTGGCCTTTTATTTAGGAAAAGAAAAAGTAACGGGAAGTGTGTGGTTATCAGAGACTTTTATTCTGCTGTCCACTTAGACAGCTTATAAAATCTGGTCAGTTCATTTCCTGAATTGATAAAGGTACATCATAATCCACAAATGTTTGGTTTTCCAATATCATTTCACTGTTTTCTTGGACGGTGAATCGATAGAAATTTCTTTATTAAAATATAAAAAGTTGTCTGCATTTTGGCAAAAAAAAAAAAAGAAAAAAAGGAAGCTGGAGGTAGAAGTTGTTCTGTAGATGTCACACTGTTGCACATAGATCTTGATATTCCTGATGGGGAATTGCCATTGTTCCTGGATAGTGATTTTAATTTGTATGTAGTTTTTTCACCTCTGTTGCATTGTTAAAAGTGCATAAAAGTCTCTAAAACTTTAATTTGATCTGTGCTAGGATTTTACTGCCCCTGGAATTGCAGAAGGCAGTTTGCAATGCAAATTAGGAAGAACATACCCTGGGTTAGGGTCCTAGAGGTATCATTAAAAGTGAGGCTGGTGCTGAATTCTTGCAGAAGAAAATGCATTGTCAGTCTTGTATATAAGGACAGACTGAGGCATGTGCAGAGATGACTGAAGTGATTCCTTGCTCCTGGCATGTAAACTGTCTACTGTGCTGCTTAAGTTGTCTGTAGCCTTGAACATCACCAGTGCTGTACAAGAACTATTGGAGTCTGCTGCAAGTGAGTCATTTATAGTCTCAGAAGCAAAGCATGTTTTATTGGTTTGAGGCATTGCTGGAGGGAGTTATCTGAGGTTTATTGCCCCAGATAGGGGCAGTCCCGTGGCGTAGTGGAGAGCCCTCCGGTCTCCAACTCCCAAGGTCGGGAGTTCGAGTCTCAGTATGGGCGGCCCCGGCAGTTCAATGCCTCCCTCCCATCTGATCCCGTCAGATCTCGGATGCGAAGCAGGGTCAGCCCCGGTTAGTACTGGGTGCTGTAGATAGTCCTAAGGAGACTTCACTGTCACTGTCCAAGCTCGCTCGGCCATGGCAAGTGAACCTTAGGACTTAAACGGTGGGGCCAGTTCTGTGCACGCTGAGCCTCACCTAAAAATCCCCTGCGCAGGCTCGGAGGGCACACCCAGGTGGGGTGAGCCCTTCCCAAATCTTCGTTCGTGAAGATTGGCCATTATTATTATATTGCCTCAGACAAAGTATTACAGTACAGTCTTGGGTATTCCAGGTACTAATTCTAAAAGGGTGTTACTGATTATATAAAACCCTGTAATATTTCATCCACAGAACTGATTCATATGTTTCTGCAGATTGATCCAACAGCAGATGCGAGTTTCTTGGGCTGGATTATAGCTTCATATAGCATTGGCCAAATGGTTGCCTCTCCCCTCTTTGGGCTGTGGTCCAATTATAGGCCTAGGAGGGAACCTCTCGTCGTTTCAACTGCTATTTCAGTAGCTGCTAATTGTCTCTATGCCTATGTCCATGTACCCCATTCACACAACAAATACTACATGCTGACTGCACGTGCTCTCGTGGGATTTGGAGCAGGTAACCACAGCCGAATTTATGTTTCTGAAAGTTATTACATTCTGTCTCTAATGTAAAAGAGTTATCATTACATTTTAGTACCAGTAATAAAAATACTAAAGGGAGTTCTGGATTTTCTTTTCTTGCAAAATAAGAAAAAAACCCCTAAAATAAATGTCACTCAGGAGTTTTACAATATAACTTAATATTTACATGAATGCATCCTTGGTTTTCCTTTTTTCTGAAGGAAATGTGGCTGTAGTTCGGTCGTATATTGCGGGTGCCACTTCTCTTATGGAAAGAACAAGTGCCATGGCCAATACCAGTGCCTGCCAAGCAGTTGGCTTCATATTAGGACCAGGTAAAACATACCTTCTTCCCTCACTTTTCTAATATTTATTAGGATGAAACTGAGCATTGGAAGTAGGAATCCTCAGCAGCTGTATGCTGGGGATTTTAAAACTTAGTTTGTCGATGGTATTAGAATTAAATAAATAGGATCCACTCATCTGTGCTCGTGTATGCCTATATAAATGAAACATTCTAGTCCAATTGCACTGCACCCATTTAAATTTTAATTTAAAAACCCCACACACACTTCCTTTCTCTCTAGTTGGCCTGTAGCGTGAGGGATAGTCCATTCCCAGGACCAAGGTTTTGCATGTAAGAGGAAGAGGAAAAAAGAGTAAATCAGCTGTTTGCCAAGAAAATTAACCCTTAGTACATTCATAATTCAGTTCTTTTAAGTGTCATGGTGTTATTTATACAGTGTATTTGTATGTAACCAAGTAGTTTTCTGACTAGTTGAGACCCCACTGGTACCCATCAGTTTATTTAGAGTAAGATTCTCAAAATGTAAAAGGTTTGACAAGTATAATATTTAAATTTCACTTGGCACTTAGAAGAACTTTGCTTATCCAGTTTTATACATTTATTCTATATGTGTTTTAATGATTCCAAGATTTTCACAGTACACCTATGTTTTTAAGTTTTTCAGACATGTTTTACACTTATTGGAGAAGAAGGACTAACATGGAAATTAATTCATCTTCAGCTAAACATGTATACAGCACCAGTTTTATTTGGAGCTCTCTTAGGAGTTATTAATATTATTCTCATCTTTGCCATATTCAGGTAATCAAGTAAATAAAAAATATTTTACCTTGTTTTTGTGGGTGATTTTTAGCAAATCATATGCTGCTTAGCAGGAGGAGTAATAAACCTGAAATCTGGAGTGCTAAAACTGTAAGTGGTTATTTCTTTTTTCAGTGTTTCTGCATTAATACCTATATTTTCATTATGCTCATAAATCAATCATAGTGATATTAACAGTTAGAATGTAAACTGATTTAAAAAGTTAAAGCTCTTGGACGAGTTGCTTAGCCTTGATATAGTTTTAGTGTTGATAGTTCCTGCCCATGTTTTTTCTTTAAAGAGAAATAAGGTTGTCTTGTCTGTAGGGATCTCACTGTCTTTGTCTTTCCTTTAAGAATCTTGAAGGGGAATTTTTATTCATTATCCCATTAGTGTAGATGCATATGGATATGTGATATTCTCCCACTAGAATATTTCTTTCTTAATGGTGTTCACTGCAATCAAATGTAAGCTTCACAGATGATGGGAATAATTATCATGTAAGATGATGCCATTTACAAATATTTTAATAGAAACTTGACTCAATAGTAGATCAAATAAATATATGTATTAATGAAAATAGTTCTAAATTTCCAGGGAGCATCGAGTGGATGACATGGGACGGCAATGCAAAAGTATCAATTCTGAAGAAGGTACCTATGTTTTCTTGAAAACTTGTTGTGTGATTATAATTCTGAAGTACTCTCCTATTATTAAGCATTTAGAAGTATGGTAAAGTCTGATGCATTGGAAACTTGAAATGGAAAATAGGCAACATCTCTCTATAACTGGTCCAGAAATTGTTTCATATCCATGTTGTATCCATAGTGCTGTCTGGTAGCAAAGAAGGAAAAAAAATTGTAAGGATCCTTCTAGATTTCCACCCTGAGAATTCTGCTGTGTTGCTTTGACCTTGCAAGAGCAAGTATTTTGGTTTCCATTGATAAAATATTTAAGGAAGTTTGCTTATTTTGCCGTTACTCAGGACTTGTTGGTCACTAGGAAAACAGATGGTGTAACCAATTTGGAAATAACTTCCTGTAATTGTCAGAGGAATTGAAGTTTCAACAGTTGAATTTTGATTTAAAAACTTTATACTTAAGTTAACAAAATACAGCTACTTAGCTGCCCACCAACCTGTGTTTTACATATGTAAAAAACTAAGGAAATCATTAGTGTTTGTGATTTGTGGTGGTGGTACAAAAAAGCTGAGTTTGCTGTTTAGATAATTCTTTTGTTTTGTTGCAGAAAATGATGCTCTGGATCAGAACACAGAAGGAAATGTTGACCATGTTGCGGTGGTAGCACTCAACGTTCTCTTCTTTGTCATCTTGTTCGTGTTTGCTGTCTTTGAAACGTAAGTTTGTATTTTTTCTCTGAAAATACTTGGACACATAAGGTAGTTAGATTGGGGGAGCATGAAAAGGCTTTTCTGTTGTACTCTTTTTCTTAACCAGCTCTTCATAAATATAAGTCCAAAATCATATATAATCAACTTGATGTGTATTGATACAAAGTAAAGAATTAAAAGTCAGCATAAAAATATGTACCATCTGTGGTATTGGAAACATTAATGTAAAAGCTTTTAAATGGAGGCAAACCCATGTCCTCAACTTTTTAGGTGTTAAAAAATATAGCTTAACTTGGGCTACCTAAAATCCAGAAAAAACTGTGTCTTCAGTTGAGTCTCTTGTTCTGTGCTTTTTATTTTGTATAATTTCTTAGCGTGATTCTGATTAGCTCCAAAAGCTTCAGTGAATCTCTTACTTCAGTAATAATTATTTGATGCAGTTAATGCAGTTGTATCCTTAAATACACTATTTTGTATGACTGGGCTTTTACACTGTTCTATATGATTAGGCTTTTTTTACCTGAAGAGGTGTGTTATTTGCTCCCAAATTTTCTGTGGGTAGGAAAATAAGTAAAACATAACAAAATTACCTCAGACTGAAGTGTACCTAATTTTTTTAATTTACAAAATACATTGAGTATGTAAGTTATTCCACAAGTTTTTTGAGATCTGATATAGCTAAAATTTCTTGTACAATATGGCTCTGTCTTACTTGCATTATTTTAGAAAACTGGGTTTCTAGAGATTGGTTGGATGCTAAAACTCAAAAACAGTATTACAAGTTTACTATTTTTATACTCGCAGGGTCTGATTTTTTCCCATCTCTATTACTCTGGCTTGGGTTTACCTCCATCATCTTTTCATGAACTATTGGAAATAGATTAATGATGCTCAGTTTATGGCTGGTGTAATGTGGTTATGAATTTTGTCTGGTGAATTTATTTTAATAAATGATGCACAACAGAATTATTTTATAACTAGCCTGTGTTTTTTGATATGCCCACCAAGAGGAAAGACTTCTTTACCACTTTGTTTGATGTTTGGGACAATAGGTGTATGAAAACAACCGTATAGGAGCAGGTTTTTCTTATTATTGTATTTTTGTTCTGTCATTTTAGTATAGCTACTCCGTTGACTATGGATATGTACTCCTGGACCAGGAAAGAAGCTGTTTTTTATAATGGAATAATCCTTAGTGTGATTGGCATTGAATCAGTTATTGTTTTCATGGTGGTTAAAACACTATCAAAAAAGTAAGTTTTTTGAATTGTTACTGTTAATAAGTATGAAAAGCTTTATGGCAAGGCCAAATCTCTGTTATGTCTGGGTTTACTATGATAATGAAGTACTTCCAGTTTTGGCACAGCCATGATGTTGTGGTTGGCCTTTATTCTGTTAACATAATCCCTTTACTTGACTGTCTTTTACCCTTGAGTCACAAGAAAGACAGGTTTTAAGTTGTTGTGATTTTGTAATTTTTCTTGCAGGTGTTTTGGTCAGGTGTCATTTCTACAAACAAATGCACCATATCATTACCAGTGACATAAATTTTAATTTATGTTATGCATTTAGTTGCAATTTCGTTGTTTGATAGGACTGGTGAGCGTGCCATACTCCATGGAGGCTTACTGATTGTCTTGGTTGGATTCTTTATCTTACTGCCTTGGGGGAAGAAACTACCAAATATCCAGTGGCAAGGTATAGTTCCAGTCATACTAACCCATCTTCATAATGGTTTTTTGGAAGCTTTTTATTGTCTTTGTTTTAATGATATGGATAACTTATTTTTACAGAAATAAAGAATAACTCCATTCCCAGAACAGTTCCCACTGAAATGTTGATGCCTTTCTGGAGTTTGCAAGAAGTGCAGCTGCTGTCCAACCACACAGCAGAACCCGTGGGCTGCCCCATCACACAGTCCTGGTGTCTTGATACTCCAGTGGTCTACCTGGCCCAGTACCTCAGCTCTGATGTGCTCATAGGACTGGGCTATCCTGTTTGTAATGTCATGTCCTATACTTTATACTCAAAAATACTAGGACCAAAGCCTCAGGTAAGCAAGATCCCTAAACAGTTTATTTCATTTGCTCTCCAAGACTTGCACCCTCTTAATCAGAATGAGGGATCTACTTAAAAAGTCTGTTTAGCATCAGCCAAATAATAGCGCATTTCAACCAGGGCAGAACTTTGCAGGACCTCTGATCTCTTAAATTCCAAGGCAAGTCCCTAGAGGAATTAGAAAGCAAGGCTTGTGCTGTTTATGCAGATTTTACAGTGTGAAAATTTCATGACTTTTCTGGAAGAATAATTTTTTGAACAACCAATTATGTATTTGGAATAGCAGTATGGAATCATGTTCCTCTTACTAAATTTATTATATAAAGACTGTAACTGTATAAATGCTACTAATACTCACAGTTATTGACATTTTACAGTGGTGAAACACCTAGCAAACTGATATTACTGCTTAACAAAAAATGGTATTCTTTTTCACATTTTTTTCATGTTATATTTTGGTGAAAGAAACTAAATGCTTTCAGCCAGAATGCATTTTATTGGAAAGCTGTAAAGTATGTATGCATGAAGCCTCTGAATTAATGCTTAGAGAGGCTGAGCATTAGTCTTGGAAACAAAGTAATCAGTAACTTAATGAATTAAGAAAGGTAAGTGATGGGTTAAAGAAAGGTAAGTGATGGGTTAAATACTTTTACATTTTCTAATTAGGATAATGGGTTGGAATTACTGGCAAGCTAAATAATTCCTGTATCACTAACATAAGCTTTTGATCTGCTGTAGGGTGTCTACATGGGATGGTTAACTGCCTCTGGAAGTGGAGCACGAATACTTGGGCCTGTTTTTGTGAGCCAAATATACACTCACCTGGGACCACGCTGGGCATTTAGCTTAATCTGTGGAGTAGTTGTAGTCTCTCTCTTACTCTTGGAGATAGTATACAAGAGACTAATTGCATTTTCCGTCAGATATGGAAGGATGCAAGAAGAGAATTGTTAGATACATATTTTAAAAAAACACCCCCCCCCACACCCCCATCTAGAAGTAATATGTAGTTTTTTACTGCTTTTTAACAAGGAGTACCTAACCACTGATCTTGTACAATTGTTAGCACACATCCAACACCTGTACTTACACATTGACAGAACAGGTAAGTTTGTCATATCCTAGTATATAGTTACACCTGCTGCAGTAGAGCTTTTGTATTTTGCTTTTCTAGCAGCAGAGGAAGGGATGTGGCAGATTAGATTGATACAAGGCACATTTGAAGTGTGTACAATTTAAACGATGCACCCGTGCACTGAATGCAGCTGGTCACAGGTAATTGCATCCTTTCCAGAAAGAGGTAAAAGAAATGTTATCTTGATTCTGTGAATCAGGACTAGTAACTCTTTTGTAACTCCAAGACTGGTTGAGCTGCATGCACTTTGTATGGAGATATCACTTCTTGAGCAGACCTTCTGATATTCGGTGTGTTGGCTTGTAAACACTGGTTACTACAGACTGTCTGATTCTGGAACCTATTCATACATCTCCAGGATTTCAAATGAAGTGTGCCACGTGTAGAGAAAGGTAGACATCCTCTGCACAAGTAGTTTGTGTGGGATTTGGGTCTTTAAGTTTGTTGAGAGCCACTGCAAATCAGCCTCAGCAGCTGTTACTTGAACTATAGTGAATCGTATGTGCAATTTTTCCTCTCCTGTTTTGCTGAGTGCCTTTTTGAGGCAAGAAAAATAGCCTGCATCAAGGTGAAATATGGACAGCTTTTCTTAACTAAGAGAAGGAAAGACTAAGCTTGATAAATCACAACGGAAGTGTAAACTATGAGCATGAATGCACTGTGCTGAGCAGGAGTAGTAATTAAGTGAAAGGAGAAAACTGGCTCCTTAGGCATTCCTTCTTAGCTGCAGACATTTTTTCTGATAACAAGGTACAGGAAACAGGAATTTACAATGTTTTAATTATTCAGAATTTATTTTTAAAAGTGAAATTGTAATTTTCCCTCGTAATGGGGCCTAAGCTTATCTATACAGCTTGGTTTTAGCTGTTGTAATACTACTGAGGAAAAAAACTTGGAATCACTCTAGCGTGAGAGTTGTGGCCGCTGTTTAATGTCTCTACTATGTGATGCTCATTGAATTTAATAAATATAATTATGTATTCCTATGTAATCAAGTGTTCAAACACTAAACGACTACTGAATTAAAAGATTATTTTTCCAATACTGACTGAAGGTAATACAGAAGTCTTACTACCTCTCCAGGC
This sequence comes from Sakesphorus luctuosus, assembly GCA_013396695.1. Lineage (NCBI taxonomy): Eukaryota > Metazoa > Chordata > Aves > Passeriformes > Thamnophilidae > Sakesphorus > Sakesphorus luctuosus. The sequence goes on from VWZD01003789.1 coordinate 562,082, forward strand.
TTTCCTACTGCAGAATCACAAAACCTTATGAGAAAGGACTTCACTTTTATAAGCTAATTCATAATAAGTACTACCTCTGTATCTTTTCTTGATGTTCCTAGTGCTAAATTCTTCATTTGCAAGCTACTTCCTTGATTTGGACATGACAAAGTAATCAAAATTCTCTCTTTTAGACACCAGATGAATAAGCAGAACTGACTTGAATCAAGGCAAGGTTAGCTCCCAGCTGAGCTGTGCTTGCATGTAGCCAGCACCAACTCCTCTGACACTCTTTATCCTCTCCCCACCAGCACTCAGCTTAAGCCTTTCTCCTGCCTTAGTCAGAGTATTTAAGTACAGATACAAGCACCATCAGCAATGTTGGCACACTTGAATAAAAATGCTACTGTTAGTGCTAGTTTAGTTGTTGTAAGTGTGACTCAATGTGTAAGACAAGGTAAAGGTACCCAAAGTTAATAATTCCTACAAAGTAACAAACTGAATCAGTACTACAGCATGTCATTCTGATTTCCAATCACCTGTGCTCCAGGGTTTAGTGATCTGTAGGCCAGAGGTAAAATACTGAATATACCAAGCACAGCATTATTTTTTAGTTCAACAAGTTAGAAGTAACTTTGTGCAACAGTTCTTAGATTTGTTTCTCCCCAAGCTTCACTCAGCCCTAAATTCTCTAAAATACCAGCTCCTGTTATAAATTGAGCTTAATACTTTGAGAGCCCTTTCCTCTCACCATTCACTTGATCATAAAACAAATAAATAGATCCAGACAATTACCACTGCATTTATTTTTTTGTATCAAATGCTTGTGCAGGAAAGTTTAAGCTGCTGCTACAAAAAATAAAAAAGTTATAAAACATATACATATTTACATATATTACTTGAAACACAAAAATATAAGTTATTTACAAATACAAATACTTCAACAGTACAGATGCATTTTCCTTGACTGTTGGCACCGAGTAAGCAGTGGGGCAAAAAAAAAATACAACAGATTTAGATTGTTTCCAAAAACTAATGCACTCAAGAACTAAGTTGCTCAATGTTTTGCTTGAGCAAGTTTATCTATCATTTAAGAAAAACCATGTTTTGTATGATACTTTACACAGAATTTGCAACATAGAGCAACCCTTCCCTTCCTACCTTTTTATCAGATTTTGAAAGAATTTCTGCATAAGCTGAGTGTAATCAGTCACTTCACTTGGAAGTCAGTGAATGAGTTTATTACCAAGCTCTCATGTCTTGACAGCCGATTTGCTTTAATCAGTGAGGACCAGCTGGATTAGTAAACATCACAAGAATAGAAGACAGACAGTGCAGTTTCTCTTTGATGTATTCTGGCAACTTATCATTTTCTCCATACCTAGAGAGGCAAAGCAGCATAGAAAAATTTAGATGCTTAAAAAAATTGTTTTATTTCAGGACAATATAATTATTTCAAAACAATAGTTTTCTCACTCTTCCTGTTTTAAATACTAAATATAAATAGTGGCTGTACTCTAAAGACCAAGTGGATGCATTCCTAGCTCATTCTGTTTGTTACTGCAAGTTCAGTCAAAGCTATGGCTACTATTCTTTATTCATTAAGATTACATAAGCTGATCAGCTGTGAAGTCATTGAAAAGCTAAGTTTTAATGTTTACAAACAAAAATCAGCCTCGCACTGACCATTACGTGACTGTTTTATAGCAGAAACAGACTCACCTGGTTGTCTGGCCATCTGGAGACGTGTAAGTGATAGAAGCAACACCTGCTTGGGCTACCAGCTGAGATCCATCATTAAACTGAACCCACACTGCTCCGCTGGTCAGCTAACAAGAGAAGTTGCATTATGGTTTGAGGATGTGAAATACAAAATTACACATCTAGTATTTTTCTAATAACTGAAGCTGAAAGTTTTTCAGAGTTGCTGAAGGGCCTTAAGTATCATGGTCAGTCTTTTAAAGATAAAGATTGCCTGGATACTGCTTTGGAGTAAGTAGTCTCACGTAGACTTCCTATGGTTTCAGATGCTCGGCTTTAGTCATTCTTGTTAATGACAGTCAAATAAAGAATTACCTTTAGTTAACCACTTATAAAGAAATTTTAAGTAGAATGAAATATAAAATAGAGACCCATTTGTGAGCGTTCACAGTTATACACACTTTGAAGTTTATATATATAAAGCAAACTTTTTCTGTTAGGACAGGAAGTTTTATCTGGATTGCCAGATTTTTAAACGTAAAGCTGCTTGCACGGAAAAGCAGAAGGAAAATGTCTTTGGAATGAAACAGCCTTTCCTGTTGTAGAGGCAGATTCAATTCTCTTGTACAGATCTGCTACCTATCTGTTAAAAACTCTTTGTCATGACACCTTTACATCTATATTAGTGAACAGACAAGTTTAACAGTTTCAGTTTTTTACTAGAGTCAAATTTAAACGACAGAAGACACCGAAATAGGCAATAACAGCCACAGGAAAATTTTGATAACTGAAATAATGAACTACTATTTAGGTTTCTTCTACTTACGCAGTTCACCATGGCATTTATCTAAGACACTTACTTAAAAGCATCTTTCCACATACACATTTTAAACTGTAGCAAAGCACAACTGAATGATTCCTCACAAATCAAGTTTAATGACTTAAAAATACATATCTCAAATTTAACAGGAAAAAAGAACAGACTTGCCTCCTTTATCATTATTAATTTCTCACCTGAGAAGCCCAACCAACGTTTTTCACAAAGACAGACTTCACCAGCTGGGCTGAATTTGGACTGCATTCCTTTTGATGAACAGATGAGTATGTAGTTTCAGCAGTGCTGGTCATAAAAGCAGGCTTTTCATATGACACCACCTAGAACCCAGAGATGCACAGAATTAACAGCTTTAGTGTTAATCCCACTAATTATGTACCAGCTGTAGTGGTCAATTACCACCTGTTTATATATACAGACAGATTTAGCCTGTCTGCTTCATTTAACAGCATTACAAGATAAAAACCCCAAAGGATTTTGTAGGACTCCTCCCTGTAGTCACAAAGGAAGTGGACTTTTTCTACTTCAACCACATTTCTCCTGTCAGAAAATGCTGTCCAGCTTCAGTAGAACATTTTCAGGCACATTAGACTATAAAGCCACCCTCACCGAGATGACCAACAAGCCAATATTTTACAAAAGTAGACAGTGCTATTAATTGGAAACTAGAATATAAAACATTAACAGAAGGGTTCTGTAGCCCACACAGAATCTGCTTAAGGTTCAGAGAGACAAAAAGTGATGAATTAAGGATAACAGAGGATCAAACATCAGAGGCCTTCAGGACAACATCACAACTACTCTCTGCAATGAACATGTTCTACTACTCAGATACCTCCTCCCACAGTCAGAGAGATGACAGAGATGCTGTGCTTAGCAGTATTTAAGATTCGGGTTCAGTGAAAAGATGCAAGTCAGGGAATGCCTCAAATTAGGAGGATTTGGTCAAGAAAGAGATCAAGATCCAGATAATTACAAGAACCTGAAAGTAACTACAAGCTGTACCTCAGGATATACAGATCTAGCTCAAGTATTAAGGGAACAACAGAAACAGTTCTTACAGATGGAAGTGTTTGCTGTATAGCAAACAGAGACTGACTTCAAATGTTGAACCCTCAACTTAAAACTCCAGTGATGGGTAACCTTCAATCAGTGTGAAAATCAACACCAGTGCTGAAGCCTTAAGCAATTTTTCTTGTCAGGTTCACCTCTGTCAAGTGAAAATTGTCAGATTCTGCATTAAGGACATGAGCCACATAATCAAAGAACACAGATGCAGGTCCAACAAATGCAGACTGATTCAACAAAGTTCAGATAATACAACCTCAGTGTGCCAAGACCCCAGTATAATTCAGTCAGCTGAGGAAGTTTTATCAGGGCTGTGATTCAGGAACCAAAGCTTGGTGGGTCTTTTAAACAAACTAGATGAAATTGCTCAGAAAGCCTTATTGGCTACACATGTATTTTCACTTGGCCTATTTTTTATACATGCCCTAACACTTGATTATTTCAGAAAAACCACCTCAAATGCCCATATCCTTTGTGACTACCATTCAGTATAGTATACGCCACTGAGGGCATATCAGAGCTCTCAAATTGGAGACTGTGCTGTATAACATGAGTAAGGAAGTTTAAAACTCTGTTCCAAGAAGGCATTTGTGGTAAAGTTTTGGAATATTCTGATTTTTCAGATGATCTTAAATCCAGATATCAAAAGTTAATTGAAATCAAAGTTATCATTTCTAGTCAATATGCTCACAACTGGCTAATAAAAGTCTACATCCATACAAATGTAAGTCCATTAGTTCAAATAAAAGAGCAATATTTGAATTCCTACAGGAGAGTAGCCTCCATGCTATGTGCTTGTGTACTTACAGGACAGTTTGGAGTCTCAACTGGAGTAGAACTGGCAGCCTTATTTCTATCCAGTGCCACAACTTCTTTTGAACAGTTTCTACTGTCCAGCAGTGGAGGTGCTACAGCCTGTGGTGATTCAGTATTGCCAGGTTTTCTGGGAAAATGATGAGAAAAATTGGGAAAAGATCTGTCCAACAGGGACTCAAGAAACATGTGAGAAGATGCAGCTTTTGCTTCAACTGACTATGGACCATCCAAAGCACTTGACAGCAGTAGTCTTCTGCAAAATTGTTTTTACATGTGCAAATCGCTAGCCTGGTTTAGTCTGAATCCACAAGTGCATATTATCCTGGTATCAAAGGAGGCTCTGCAGGTCCAAAATAAGGTGTTCACGCATGCTATTAAGTTAATATTATGACTGTGAGCCTCTGTTAAGCAACCTTGGCTTCTGCAAACGTTTGCTGCATAAGGCTGCTGAGTGGGAATATTCAAGTATTTTCAAGTGAAAGATACTACCTTCCAACAATTATTGGAAAAAATGGAACATTTCCACTCCTTTTTTCCTCTTCCAAAACAGCAGCTTCCAGTGCAAGGCATATACGATGTCCCTGAAAGTAGGAGTTTATTAAAGTTTTAAATTGAGAAGTGTAAAAGTATTTCATACATGTTTAATGTGGCAGATGAGCCCACACAAGGAAATTTCAATGGTACTGAATCTTTCAAGTGGTATAAAGCAGATTCATCTGTTCTGTTTAATCCTTTCACCAGGCAGGCAAACCTGCTTTACACACTAGCAAAAATTTGTTCCCAGTCTTTGTTGTGAGGCATTGTTACTGTTACCTCTGCATTCCCATCTGCTCTGTCAAAAAACACCATCCTCCTCCCTTAATAGTGTAATGAAAAATACAAAAAGCAACATTGGAAGCACATTTGTGAAAGGGAAACTGTAGAAGCTGCTTTGCACTGGAAAGGGTCTATGTAAAACACTTTACCTCATTTGCATGATCCATATAAACTTGTATTTCCTTCTTCAACCCTGCTTCACTTTCTCCTTTCAAAGTGAAGGATTTCCCTGATTTTTCAATCACACAAGTTATACCAGCTGTCTTGTGTATCTTTGCTCCTGTAAAAAAAATGTAACAACTTTTAGTGTGAATTGTACAGAATACAGATTTCTGCCATTACATTCTACTCTGCTAAAGTGTATCTCCATGACTGACTTACTGGAAGAGTAAAACCACTTCTACGTGAGTTCTGTGTCTGGAAGAAATAAAAAGCCCCTTAAATTCGAAGTGTGATATTAATGGAATGCCCTCTATGGCCAAAGACCAATACTTAGACAGGAAAAGGCAACCAATTGCCTTCTCCTTGAGTGTCCTTGGTAACAATACTACCTCAGTTAACAAAGGAAAGCTTGAAGAGGTGTAATAAATAACACTTTGACAACATCTACTTCCTGAAGTAAGGAACTAATGAATAATCAGCTAATCTACAAGTGCTAGAATAAAGGTAGAGTGGACAAAACACCCCTGGTTTTAGTGCAGTATTTTCTTCAAACTAAAGTGATTATTGTTTAGTGTTTGGCAATATTTTAGCACAGCTCTAGCATGATGATTAACTATTTGCATAATTGCAGAAATAAATACATACCATCATAAAAACAAACTTCAACATCTGCAGTGGGTAAATTTTCCATCAACATGCACTTGGCATTTCTTGTATAGAATGTCACTTTGGGGGTTTTTGTTCTTACCAACTGCACAAACTTGGCTGCATACTGGTATTTTTTCCAGTACTTTTCTGCAAAAGAAAATGTAAAAACTTTTTTAAGAGTTAGCAGATTAATCACTGTACACCAGCTTGAAAAGAAGTAATTTAAAATACGTATTTGATAGCTGAAGTTTGTCAGTAATATTTAAGTACATGACAAAAATACGTTCAAAGAAACTGACTTACACCAAGAGCTCCCACTATGAACGAGGAAAAGACTACGAAAGCTTTAATTTTGGTGCACTACATTGTAAAGAGGTGACTCCTTAGAACTCCCATATAAAAGAAAATAAAACCTCTGGATTTACACTTTCTTTTGAAGTTTTTAAGCCATTTCCAGTTAAACTGTAGTTTGAATTTTATTATAAAAGGAGTTTTACTTCACAATTATCTGAAAAGTAGTGGCTATAAAGTCTCAAAGTTTACTTAAAATAACACATTTATCATCATAATTTTAAAATAAATTTCACATTACCTGGCAAGTTGTCAAAACTATATAAGCAGGTGCCTTCAGGAGAAGCAGGAGGTCTGTCATCAAGAAGAAAACCTCTTCCTTCATTTGGATGATAAACTGCAATCTACAAAAAGGGAACAAATTGTGTTTAGTTGCCACTTGCTACAGCACTCTGTACTTTTAACAGGGTTGAAAATAAATCACAGTTTAATTAATTACCATGATTTACCACGAATGCTCCATTCCTCTAAGTAATTATTTAACACCAGAACTTTTTCAACAATACTTCACCTATTCCAAAAGTCAAGTCTAGTTTGGCTGTGAAATAATTGCTTGCCCCTATATTTGTATATTATGGAAGAAAACTTTACAGCTGTGCATATATAAACACTGGATTTCAAAATAATCAACTTTAAAAAACCCTAAAACCTCTGAAGGAATTCTAAGCCCTTTATACAACTGTTAAGAATCCAAAACATACTCACCACATTTCCATCACAAGATATTCTGAGAACTTCTTTCACAAGTTCCTGTGAATGGTGTTCTTTTAGAAACTCCATACACACTTCCCCAGTATCTAGAATGCTCACCTAAAATATATTACATATACAAGTTAAACCAAAAGTCCTTCACTTTCTGGAAAGACAAGATACCATTTTTTTTCCACAAATGCTTTTAAAAATGCTTTTATTTTTCCTCAAATGCACTGCAAACTTATGAATGCTTCTTACAGTAACTTTCGTAATTAGCGCTATTATAACAGAGCCCTTCACCGACTGAAGGGTATCAGCAGAGTCACTGAAGGTGTGGCTTCTTATGTGACAAATCAGACAGCTCAACTCTAAGTATTCTATATGCAAAAACTAAGATGCATCGTACTAATACAATTTTGAATTATTACAAATCAAGTTTCCTAAAACCAAATGATTCTATTTTGCCAACTGATATTTAAGAGACAGTTGCATTACATTTAATATTTAAACTGATCCCATTTAATGAACTGACACATACCACTGCATTTTTTGTTCTTTGCCTGATTGGTTTCAGCCTGCAAGCATTAAGAGGTGATACAATACTTCGCAGTGCAGGTTTCTGGGGTGCTGGTGGTTCTTGGCCCCACATTTGGGTTTGTTCTGAAGTTGACCAAATGCCACACGTGGGAGATGGTTGAAATTTCTCAGATTTGCAGAGAACCCCAGGGATGCATTTCTTTGGGTTTCTCTGGTTTAAAGAATGTGGACAGTTGGCAGATGCATCATGATTCCTTATATCTTTTAATGTGTTCCATGCATTTCTTGGTGCATCTTGCTGCACATCCAGATGATACCGAAACCCTCCATGTGCATTACTGTTGCCAGTTAGGTCTGCAGATGGTCTCAGAGGAACTGAAGGCATCAAAAAGGTAGATTGTAGATTCAGAAAGTCATAGTCAGAAGGAAAAAATGTGTTACAGTTTTAAAAGCTTTTTCAAAAGATCATCTTAGAAAGCTTTATTTAAGTGAAGAATGGGATTCCTTTAGCCCTCAGTCCAAATCACCAGGCTATGACTTTAGTAGCAATCAATACCACTAACAAAATTCCAGTGCTACTTCAAATAAGCTGTTACTAGATTTCATTGAAGTTCATCTAACTAGAGTTTTACTATCAGAGGTTTTAGGACTCAAGTTGTTAAATGCATACTCCAAATCCCTTATCTTATTTCTAGACAAAAAAAAATTTATCTTAAGCTTCCTCTAAGTGCTTTCCTAGTTTTGGTGTTTAAGCCTTTGGTCAATTTTTACCTCATCGACTTAACTATTGCACTCCTCCTGCCATGTGGCTGAACAATTGAGAAGGGACCAAAAAAGGAACGGGATTATTCACACCATATGTTATCTGATTCCACTTCCCTGTAGACAGGAAGGGAAGGCATCCAGTAATATCAAAACAAAAAAAAGCCAGAATAAATTTGTGGTTTATTTTTATGATTACATTACATTATTTGCACATGATGTAACATGATGCATGACAAGTAAAACCTCCTTCCCTTCTGTCTCTTTTGTCCTTTCCTCCACCTCTCCTTCTGCAGCATCATTATCTTTCACATTCACTGAGGTTCCATCTTCTCTTAAGGTGTACTTGCACAGGTAAATTAATGGGGCTTTCAAGTCACCTCTAGTCTTTTGTCATGTGTTTACATTTACATTTTAGGTCACAACTGTGTAATTATGGCAGGTTCTAGAATTCTGTTATCCTCTCTTGTTTTTGCTAAAATACTATAAGAAAATAAAAAGCTTAGGAAACTAAGTATTCAAGTTCAGTGTACAAAGAAATGAAATATAGAAAAAACCCACAAAAACTGTTACGAGTCACCAACTTGAGTGCAAAAATATACAACTGGTGAGGAACACACCATTTGTTTGCATGCTTCCAAGCCACTGCTGCATCGTCTCAGCCTGGGACTTCTGCTCTAGTAAACCAACCTGGGGCTTCATTGGGCAGAGAAAATTTGAGCTGCAAAATAAAGTTACGTAAGTAATCAAGATTACATCAAAGACACTTGAACAACAGAAGTTAAAATGTTGCAGCTGCAGAATGTACAACACTTATAGAACATTTAAGAAATGCAGGTGGCATTTGGTAGCTTTAGGCAGCATAGAACATGCTTCTTTTTCACTGAGTAATGCATAAAAAATGAAACACTGACTCCAATGGAATGAAAAGTTATTACTAATTTTTAGCACAAATGTAAGACTGTTAGCACTCACTCTTGGAGCTGACGTACATGAACAAAAAGTCACTGATAATGCTGCCAGCAGTGGCTGCTCTTATATCTAGCTCTTAATTCATGGTCCAGGAAACAGCCTTGGAGAAGACAGTGATTACATGACACCCATGTCCCAGTGCATCTCATTCAGCATAAAACACATGCAGCTGAAAGATGTAGCCAATGCTACCATCTAAAATAATTTGAATTTATATAAAATACAGTCTATCCCCCAAATTAGGTTTTTATTACCAGTTTTTTAGACAATGTGTATATTAGATCTTTGTAATCACAGGTGAACTCAAGCTATCATCCACATGTTGAAGGATAAAGAATACACACAAAAGCACCAATCTGTTCTGAATTCACACTAAGCTCCTGTGACTTTTTTTTATCTCCATAGCCTGTACCTTGTCTGCACTTTCTTTTTGTGATGATTCCTACTTTCCATTGGCAAAGACTTATTTATCACCAAACCCACTTCAAAACCACAGAATATAAACATCTAGTTTAAGTCTTAGGACCTCACATTTAAGATTGCTGTGCAGGCTAACTAGAGATGTAAGAGGCTTTCTTATAATCAACTAAAGAACATAGTAACCATTCAGTTAATCCCCCCACTCACATTATTACTCTTTCATGTTTACATTAAGCATGTGTTTATGGAGTCATGGAGAAGAAAAGTAAGCATTACATTAACACTTGCATAAATTTTTGATTCATCAAATATTTCTCAAACTAGAAAGAAAGCACATGCCCACTGAACTTATCGAACAGAGCCTTATGCCAAACACTTGTGAACAATCAAGAAAAACTTCTTACTCCATTAATCTTTGCTAAAGGGAAAATTGCTTGTTTATCTTTTCCCTGAACTGATTTGCAAAGACAAACACACACAAAACAATGCCTCTTCCTAATGTGGAGAGAAATGCAAGAACTAAGAGATTAAAGCCTTTATACTAAATTAGGAAACAGTTCTTTGATATTCTGCAGGTGGAAAATGTATGGAAAGAAGCCAGGATTTTCATCCAGAAGCTGCAACTAAGTACAGAACTAAATTTCAGATAATTGAGTGAGTGACTCTTTCATTTCTGGTACACCAATTCTTTAATCTATTGCCCAATCTTCACTTATTTTTTCCTTTCATCTTCTCTAAGCATAACATAAAGAAAAAAAACACAAGAGATCAGCAAGTAAAAATGTTGGTAATTACACTCTAAATGCCTTCTACCCTAGTCTGTCTCTTCTACAAAGAACAGTTTAGCTAGGCATTCTACTAGAATTGATGTGGGGAAAGAAATACTCAACTTGCTGCACATGGAAACAAGTCAATAATAAGAGTATTACCAGCTCTAAGAACAATCTTAATAAAAACTGATTCTTACTGTGGTTGATCTTTTACAGGTGGAGATATCTGCCCTTCAAAAGAACCAGAACTACTGGAAGTCTTCTCCTTAAATATTTCTCCTATATCAGTGTAGCTGTTGGCAGGTGAAAAGTATTCCATATTTTCCCTTGTTCCTACTTTAGGCTTGGAAAGCACTTCCATAGAGTGACATCGATCAACGATATTTGATACGCCTTGAGTCTGACTGTGGGATGTGCCAGACCTATCTGAGGAGTGGGCTCTTCGGAGGTAGCGGGAATGGGGTCTCTCCTCACCAGGCTGAACAGTTCTTCCCCTGCTGGTTACACCAATTTCCTTTCCCTGAATTCCCCACTGATGAAAAGAGCCACTTCCATCTGCTGATGAATTATTACTGGAACTCTTGTTTTTAGGAAAAAAAGTAATTTTATTTGGGAGTGGCTGTCCAACTAACGGCTTCTTCTTTTCCTTCAAGCAACCACTGGTACTGATGCTGGAAGAGCCTGTGAAGGTTGTAGAGATGGTAGCATTTCCACTGTCCATGGAATCTTCTGAAGTTCCCACATCTTTACTCCGTACAGAGCTCGACCTGGACATAAAAGGATGATCCAACACTGAGGAAAGGCTCAAACGATCTGCCGGATTTTTGCGGAGTAACCTGTGTATAAGGTCTTGTGCCTCTCTTGACAAAAAGGCTGGCATTTCATAATCTGCCAACACCACTTTATTCAGTGTGTTCTTGACTGTGTCTGTGTCAAAGGGTGGCTTTCCAATAAGAAGAGTGTAAAACATACAACCCAAAGACCATACGTCAGATTCAAGTCCATGTGGACTCCTTGTGGCTATCTCCGGAGAAATGTAATTTGGAGTTCCACACATGGTGTAATGCTTTTCATGAGGCATTTTCAGCTGAGTTGCGAGTCCAAAATCAGCAATCTTGACATTCATGTTATTGGTGAGTAAGATATTAGAAAGGGTGAGGTCTCGGTGCAGTATTCCATGAGAATGAAGATACAGCATACCCGTGATAATCTGATGCAAGAAGTGTCGGGCTGCCAAAACACAAAACCAGATGTTGTAGTTTCATAAATGAAATCACAGCTCTGAAAATAATTCAGCTTTAAATCTGCTACTAGTCCAGCTTTTTTTTTTTTTTAATAAAAAGAACATTAGAAAGATGTTTAGCATCATGCTACTGAGACTGGAAATAACTTTCTGCTTTAAGCAAAGTTGGCATGACGAAGCTCTAAATTAATAAAAGCTTATATAATCCAGATTTGTGTCTTTGCTAATAGAATAAAGGAAATGAGACTGGAAATATTTTCAAGTGGCCAAAACTTTCTTAAATTAGGTTCTTAATAATTAAAAAAAAAGTTGCTCATTACTTACAGAAACAGCAAATACACAAAAACAAGCAGCTTCATTATGTGGAGATTATAAAATATAGGAGACAATTTGGATGTTTGTCTCCTAGCAAACTCATAAGGCTAGTAGTATTCCAATTGCTCAAAAACGTCTAAGTTGATGATATTGAGATGGCCTTTTTGTTCTATTACTCTAGAAATTCAGGGAATATTCAAGAGTTATAGCTTGCAGTAGGAATAACAAAACCTCATCCATCCTGAAAGAGCATTGTTAATTGTGATGGTGCAATTATGGCAATTTTAAGAATCATTCTTTCTAGAGCAAACAGCATTCCTTCTGTTCTTAACAGAGGGCAAAGACTGGTGAGTAACAAACATCAGAAGAAACTACTCCTCAAAGGAAGAGGCTGCTTTATCCAGGTCAGCATTTATCGGCTTTTAGAACTAAGGTACCATCAGATGATCCCTTTTTTCAGAACTAGATGTCAGTTAGGGAGATGATGTCTGTATAGCAGTACCCCTTTAATCCAGTTTTGTGATCTGGGTTCAAAAAATCTGTACCTATATTAGTTTCATGGAATTAGATTAGAAACTGATACTGGAGCAGGCAAACTGAAAGAACTGTGAAGTAGAGGCAATAACCACTGAATCCAGACAGGTTGAAACCAGAACAGCTCCTTTGGCTGTTCTCTACTGTGCCCTCAAACATTATCCACTGCAGCTTGCTTTGCTGTATTTTTTTTATTGTGCTGTTCTGGTTAGGCTTTAAGTGGTCCAGGTTCTAACTGAAATCCTCTCTCTCAACTGTAAAAAAAATGAAACATTGGTAAACTCTTAAGCAAATGAATCTTTCACTCAAGACTTCTTTCTCAAAACACTATTCAGAAGAGTAACATAACTAATTTAAAAACATTTTAGCTTTACTGTGACAGTAACTCTCACTAAGGGATAGGATTTTCAGTGCTTTCTGTAAGAAACTGCAATGAAACCACAGAAGTTCTCCTCAGTTATTCAGAACTTCCTTCCAGATGGAGTGTCAAATTGGATACTTCCTTGCTAACTCAGTCCTTAAGCAACACAGGCAACTGCATTACCTTAATTTCTACACACAGCTTGGAACACAATCAGTATTTCCAAGAACACTACATAAGGCAAACTATAATCCTGAAGGCTTCGTAACTGGTGACATGCAATGCAGAAGAGGGACAACATAAAGAAAGCAAATCCAGTTTTCCCCTGTGGAACCTCCCAGCCTTGACCTATACTTCAACATAATTATATGTACAAAGGTAAGCTCTAACTTCTATATACCTGTCTTCCAAGATCACCTCAAACAGCACAAACAGAAACAAAGCATTCATAAATGCAAGTGAATATATATACAATAATAATCTCTAGATTATCACTTACCACAAAACTTTAGGCTACAGAGACTGTGATAGCAGTTTTAAATGCTCCTCCTCTAGCATTAAATATTTATTGCGTGAGCCAAAATACAAAGAGTTTATGTAAAGAGCTCCCCAAAACAAAAAATCTCACCTTCCTCTTCTGAAAAGGGTTTCTTTCTGTTCTTTATGTATCTGCTCATTTCACCATTGTGGCACATCTCAAGTATCAAGTACACATAGTTGCTATCTTCAAAATAGTTATAAAGCTGGAACAGAAACCGAGGAAACAAAATGAAAATATACATATTGTAGACTATACAACAAGTCACACACACAGCCTTCTGTACAAACCCCGTGATTCTTACCTCGAGTATGGATGGATGCTTTAGCTGACAATGTATTTTCACCTCATTCTGAACCCTCTGTACCATTCCAACTTTGTGCATGGCTTTTTTATCTATCTGTAAATGGATCACAGAATATTTTTCAAGCACTGCAACACTGACTACATACACATTAGTTTCAAGTGAACTTGAAATTTTAGATGTTCAATGCATATTTGTCTGAAAATTTTTAAGTATAATCAAGTTCTCCTACAGTTTAACTTATTCTTATTTTAATGAACAAGTGTAGTAAATTACTGGAAGAACACCACAACAGCAAGAATGGAAGCATTAACATTTTCAATACTAACACTAATTAATGTTTTTTATGACATACTTAAGCAGAGAACCCTAATTCTGATTTTGCCAGGCAGATATGTTAAATCTAGTCAACATTAAAAAGATGGCTACACAGAAGTAGTATAGATTATAAGTACAACTGGTAAAACACCTGTAATGGGCAAATTTCCTTCAGAAACAAAATTTATCCTGGCATTGAGGAAGAATTTTCAAGGCATTTTTTTCAGGTCTTCTCCAAATGCATGGATTCTGAATTAGGTTTCTGTGGTCACAAATAGGGCTGATTGTCCAACCAATGCTGAGTATTTGAGCTGAAGTTCTTTTTAACACACCATAAGGATTTCTATTAATTACCAACAGTGTATTTTGTTGTACTGCATCTTCCAGGATTGAAACCCAAACTAAATACCCATTATATACAAACAAGCAACTGAAACATCAACGCCAAACTGTTGCAACCTGCGTTCCGTCTCCTGGGAGACGGACGCTTCCCTGGCTGTCTGCCTTACCATTTTGATGGCCACTTCCAGACCGGTTTTCAGGGATACTGCTCTGTAGACCCCTGCGAAGGACCCCTTCCCCAGAAGGTTCCCCACCTTGAAATCCTGCAACGCGAACAAACAGCGCCGTCAGCCCGGGGTTTTGTCAGCCAGGCTTCGGAGCGCCTCTCCCGACACGGACCCTCCCACCAGAGACGGGAACCCACGCACGCCCCGCGAGGCCGGGATAAACATGGGGCGCCCCCGGGGGGTACCTGGACGGAGCCCTCCGGGGCACAGCGGCGGTGCCCGGCGGGGCCGCACAGCCACCTGCGCCGCATATTCCTGCTGGCACAGCACTCCTTGCTCACACTGCCGCTGGCGCTGCCCGGGGCCGCCTTCCCGCCGCACTTCCCGCCGCTCCCGGGGCTCGGGACACACCCGCCCCCGGCTGCCATGGCAGCGGCTGCCCCCAGAAACACGTGGGGACGGGTCGAAGGCGCGGGAGGAGCCGCGCTCCCGCAAACACCCGCCGGGGCCGCGCGGAGCCCCCGCCCGGCCCCCCCGCACCCCGCGGCCCCGGTACACGGCGGGAGGGGCCGCGCTCCGCACCTCTATC
>VWZD01003789.1:577993-635234 GCA_013396695.1 Sakesphorus luctuosus
CGCACCTCTATCTTCTCGCCGATGCAGGTCGCCATAGCGTCAGCCGCTTTCCCCCAGGTCCCGCTACCGGTTGTGCCGAGGGCCTGGGCTGCGGTTGCCCATCAGGGCGCCCCGGGCCGCCCGCCCCGGCGCAGCCCCGCTCGTTCCCAGGCCCCGCGGCGGCCGTTCCACGCCCCCGCCGCCGACATTTTGAAAAGTCGCGCCGTTAGCCCCCGGCCCGGCCCCGCCCTGGGACGAGGCTGCGTCTGACGCAATCACGTCATGCAGCGGCGCTCCCGGGTGAGGCCGGAAGGTGCAGCTGCGCGTGCGCGAGGCGGCGCGTGCCCGTTGCTTCCCCGCTTCCCCCGATCAGCCGTTACGGCGCGTGCGCACTGTGAGGGGCGGGCGTGCCATCGCCGCCGCTGTGGGCTGTGTGGCACTGCAGTCCTTTGTGGCATCTCAGCTCAGCCCTGTGCATCGCCTCACCCTGTTGTGGTGGGTTGCTCCTGGCAGGACTACAGGTGCCCACCAAAGCCACTCTGTCACTTCCCTCCTCAGCTGGGCAGGGAAAATATAAGACTCATGGGTCAAAAACGGAGAGATCAGTCACTGTCACAGGCAAAACAAACTCGATTTTGGAGAAAAATAATTTATTACCAATCAAATCAGAGTAAGATAATAAGAAATAAAACCAGTCTTTAAACACCGTCCCTCTTGCTCTGGCACCTGGAGCACCTCCTCCCCCTCTTCCCTTGACCTTGGTGTGTGCAGAGCTATTCCTCACACGTATTCTCAACTACACTCTGATTGCAATTGTATCTGCACAATAACTTTCTCCCCCCCTTCTTAAATATGTTACCACAGAGTAGTTAGCGCCGTTTGTGACTGGCCCAGCCTTGGCCAGCGGCTCATCCATCCTGGAGCCGGCTGGCATTGGCTCTGTTGGACATGGCAGGAAGCTTCTGCCAGCCTCTCACAGATGGCACCCCTGTACCCCCCCACTACCAAACCCTGTCCACACGAACCCAGTGCACCTGTATGTCACCTCAGCCCTGTGTGTCACCCTGGCCTGGTGGCAGAACAATGACCACTTCTGACAGGCCTGCGTGCTTCCAGGTGTCTCTCCTCAGGGCAGGAAGAGCCTCCATATAGCCCATGCCCTCAGTCTTATTATGTGTCAGTTTATTGTCTTCATGACTATTGAATTAAAATACTTCCTTTGTTATCATTCTTCAAATTTAGAAACATCTTCTAATATCATATATATTTTTGATTAATCTGAACATGCAAGACATCTCACTGTGTGTTACTGGATTTCATTTCACCTCTGTTACTGAAATTCTGCAGGTCATCTGATTCATCATTTAGGACACCCATCCCTCTAGTTTTATGATGGGTTCTAATTCTATGTTATCATTAAAGCTTATTTTTGCAGCTCTCATATTTTTGTAATAGGGCCATCAATGGTCTTGTAAATTTTCAATATTTTACACCTTTGATAAAAAACAATTCTAATCTTTTTCTGTACTTCAGTTCTAACATCTTCATATCAAAGAAGTTTATTTTTGCTGAACTGGGACATAAAGGATATCTACGTGATAATTTTCTATAAACAGGGATTTTTTCTTATGGTGGTTTTGCTGGTTGCCAGTCCAAATTCCAAGTAGTGTCACCCCTCAGTCTGACTCAGTGGCAAGGACTGTGATAGAGCTTCAGTTTCTTTAACCTTATTTAAATAATTCCAATGGGATGAAGTTCAACAAGGCCAAGTGCCGGGTCCTGCACTTTGGCCACAACAACCCCCTGCAGTGCTACAGGCTGGGCACAGAGTGGCTGGAGAGCAGCCAGGCAGAAAGGGACCTGGGGGGACTAATTGACAGCAAGCTCAACATGAGCCAACAGTGTGCCCAGGTGGCCAAGAAGGCCAATGGGATCCTGTCCTGTATCAAAAATAGCGTGGCCAGCAGGCCCAGGGCAGTGACCCTTCCCCTGTACTCTGCCTTGGTGAGGCCACACCTTGAGTGTTGTGTTCAGTTCTGGGCCACTCAGATCAGGAAAGATATTGAGGGGCTGGAGCGGGTCCAGAGAAGAGCAACAAGGCTGGTGAAGGGACTGGAGCACAAGTCCTATGGGGAGAGGCTGAGGGAGCTGGGGGTGTTTAGCCTGGAGAAGAGGAGGCTCAGAGGTGACCTCATCACTGTCTAGAACTACCTGAAGGGAAGTTCTAGCCAGGTGGGTGTTGGTCTCTTCTCCCAGGCACTCCGCAATAGGACAAGGGGGCACGGGGGGCTCAAGCTCTGCCAGGGGAAATTTAAGTTGGAGAGCAGAAAACAATTCTTTCCAGAGAGAGTAATCAGGCATTGAAATGGGCTGCCCAGAGAGGTGGTGGATTCCCCATCCCTGGAGATTTTTAAACGCAGGTTGGCCGTGGCACTGAGTGCCATGATCTGGTAAATGGACTGGAGTTGGACCAAGGGTTGGACTTGATGATCTCAGAGGTCTTTTCCAACCCAATCGATTCTATGATTCTAAATCTGATTCTCTCTCTCCTCTGGACTTTTTACCCTATTTTAGTGGAGTTCTGAATCCCAATTTGGAACACCCTAATTGATTTGGCCCTGTTTTATCAATAGTAATTCTTGTTTATTTGGTCTGTCCCATCATCAACATGTTGTATGGTCTCAACAACAAAATTAATTGAGTTAGGCTTTCTTCAGTAATTATTGAATTATATTTGTCATTTAGGACCCAAAGTTTATACTAGCCTTTTGACAGACATATGTTACTAAAATATGCTCAAGAGAGAAATACAGAAATCTCTTCGAGTTACGCTGCTGCAGCTGCCATGAGCAGAATTAGTCAAACTACACTGTTTTCTGCATAGAAGAGAGGGAAGACCACTGACAGCATGTTTGCCTGTGTGGCCTACAGCTCTGCAATGCCATCTCCAGGGATCTCATTTCCATTGTAAACATTCCAAGTTACAGTGACCCTTGTCATGCCTGTAGCTAGGTTGTCCCAGTGGTTAATTACCCCCACTTTAAATGCATATGATTATCCTAGAGTGACTTTACCTACTTTTGACCTACTTTTTGCCTTTTAACTTTCTGTTTCCTTTCTGCTAAAATACTGCCCTCATTCTGCTTTAACAATAATGCCAGATGGTACTAGACAATACTTGTCAGAAGTCTAATGATGTTGTATTTGGTTTGTCATAAGACTTTTGGCTGAATCAAGGAGTACACCTGCAGTGTTTGATGCCATTTCTGTGCTATTTGTGGTGTTGATACCCTTTAATGCTTTCACATCTGCTTTGGTCTACACTGATACTGGATTAATCCATCCATCCATATCGCAGATTATTCCACTAGCCCTTTAAAATATTATTACATTATTAATCTTTTAGTAGTTATCTGAGGCTTCAAGACTAAGAACAGCATATCAGTAGAACAATTAGAGACTGCAGGAGATCTCTATTTCACAGAAACATTGCACACTATGATAGTGAGTGTTGAAACTCTTTCTCTTACTGGATTTACTGTGTTCATGGAATAGTTTTTCTGGTGTAATACAGATGGTCAAGCTGACACCTTGCATTTAGTGTAGATTTTGCTGGCTGTTAACAGTATTCTACTAAGTATTATTCTCTTACCCAAGGGGGCACAACTGGTTTAGAGAATGACTCAGAGATATCTTCTCTCATCGCTGAAGAACTGGGAAGATGTCTGGGCTTCTGAAGAACACTCTTTTAGATAGCATGGCAAAGTTTGAGTTCCTCATTACTTCAGATTTGTTTTTTTCATTTTGCATAACTTCTCTCACTTATGGCAGCTTTAACATGCATGAATGCTAGAAACAGCAGATTCAGCTCAGGTGAGGGCGAGAAAAGGAAATAAACCACATTGTACATCATTCACTCTCTTAAGACAATTAAAGTGTGGCACAGGAAGGTGTTGAAAGCACCTCTCTCTGGTTCGGCTTTGATGTCTTAATTTATATTCTAAATATTGAAATAAATGATGCCTTAGCTTCAGAGGCTTATGCTCAGGAGATTGCTGTGACCAGCCAGGAGTGAGCTCATCAGCAGTGTGCTCATGCAGGGAGTGAGTGTCAGTGGCACTGCAGCTGTTGCAGTGAAGAACAGGCACTGCTGTCCAAGCACCAGGGCCTATCCTACGAGTCTGCCTGTGTGCACTAGCAACATCATAAAGTCGATGCAATTCTGTTGGCAAGTCCAACTGTCAAGAACAATTTATCTTTAAAAATTGAAGTTTTTAATTATACAGTCATAAAACTTTAGCAGGGTAATTTCAGGCCCAATACCTCTGAAATGCATGTTTTGTTTTCCTGATTATTGTGGCTGCCCTGTGAAGGAAGAGCCTGTTTCAAGTTACTGTAACAGGTGGTTTTCTCCCATATTCTTAATTCTGGATGGTAACTCTAGAAAAATTGGTCATGAAAGGACTGATTTACCCAAAACAAAATTGAATGAAATCCAGATTATGATTTATGATGGGTTTTGTTGTGTATTTTTTATTAATTTGTTTTAGTCAAGGGAAAGCATATGATCACAGAGACGTGGCTGCTTCTGTCTCTTTTTCACTAAACAAAATCATGTGTTTCTACAACCAATATAAAATTTTATCAAATGCAAATTTTTTTCGTGCCTACCCACATGAATGCTTTCAAAGTTCACCTTTCTGTAAGAGAACTGAGCTTTGCATTCAGAGATGAGAAACTTTGCTCTTGTCATTTAGAATTACCTGTCTGATAAAGACTTGAGTGGTGAAAAGCAAAATTTCTGTCAGCAAAAATTAATTACTGGATCCTTTTTTTCAGTCTGGCATTTCAGCAGTTTGATCTTGAATTTCGGAATGTACTTCCTGGACTCTGTTTACAGAGGTCTACAGTCTTCACACCATGCTTCTTATGTTAAACATAGTAATGTAATAATTGCAATAAATACACCTTAGAGCATAAAAAGCTGTTGCCAGTTCCGTACTTTATCTTAAAAGGCACTGTGCCAAAATTTATGAGAAAAAAAACGTCTGTGTCATGATTATACTGAAGCTTGGAGCAAATTTCATTAAAAGGTTTGGCAACATATTTTTGGCAACAATTAGCAGCATATGATCTATTATGGTTATTCTCCACACCTTCACTGTCTGTAAATTTACTGTGTTTTCTAAGTTATTTACAAACTATGCACATAGTTTAGTGTTCTTTGTTGATTCAGAATATAACCTGCAAAAAAACCCCCCGAAATTCTTAGGTTTTGGCTCATGCAAGGGGCATTCCACCTCAGACTTCATGTGTGCCAAAGTCAGCCTGGAAAAATGTCTTGAGAGGACTGCAGCATCAATTTATTGCAAATGCATTTCATTCATGTCAAAGCTTTGGTCTACTATTTCTTTCTCTCTCTATCTTGAGCATCCCAGTATCTAAAGGTGATGCTAGCCTCCAGTTTATATTCAGGTGGTATTTTAGCTGGTTGTCTTCAGCTCTGTAAACCTTTCCACCTTGTGCTTCTTTACTTTTGTCTCTTTGACAGCTGAGTGACTTGGTGCACTGGAGATGCACCTCTGCAGATATACACTGGACAAAGTGTACCCTCAGTGTGGTTTCATGTCTGAGAATTCAGTGGTTTGTTGTTTTTACCCTTGCCCAATACCAGCATTGTTTCCACCCTCCTCCAGATCCACTGCCTAACATATTAGTTTATGTAGGTTTTCTGTAGAGGGTTCCTTGGTCTTCCTTATTGAATATTCAGTTGCCAGCAGTGGATGTAACTGCCAGTGTGGTCAGGTAGTTTTATTTTCAGGCGTGGACTGCTCCCTTAGGCAAAATTCATTTGTTAATGCTGTTTCCAAGCCATATGGAATTATGCAACAGTCATGAGACTAACTATTGTCTTATGTAATATTTTATTTCTTTTTCTAATCAGCATTTGTTCTTATACATGTTTTCAGAACTTGGATATTAGCAGTACACTGAACTTACTGGCAGCAGATGAAGTTTGCCTCTGTTCCACAGAAAGCCAAAAGGCCACTGAATAGAAAACAACTGGATTTTGAACTGCACTTCAATGCTTCCATGCAGGAAGATGGGATCATAGTAAGCAATGCTTTTACTAATAAATAGATGGAGCATTAATACCTCAACAGTCTTTTAAAGCTAAAACTCCCACATCTTCTTGAGTATAGATATTTTTTTAAGACATTATGGGTAAAAAAAGAGTTAATCTGCCTTGGTAGCACTGTTTATCTTGCTCTTCTGTCAAAGGAGAAGGAATGAATTTACTCCACCTCTGTGCTTCACGTGAGCGCAGCCAAGCTAAGTAAGTTGTAGGAGGAAACATATGCACCTGTCCTATGCAGCATAGTATTAGGTGTATTTATTTGTACTATGAATATTTATGATCATTCTCTATGCCATTAAGTATTACCTGGTGTCACTTGAAACACAGAAGTCTTGTCATGGGAATAAACAAGCTGAAGCGACCATCACTGTCTTCCTGGGATCCAAACCAACCTGTGACATTCGTGTAGCTGCAGAGGCTTGCCTGACTATAACATCCTCAACTTCCTCTAAAATAAGAGGAGCTCAGTAAAAAAGAAAGTAAGATTTCTGTCACTTTTAGCAATAGAACTGATTACTAACTAAATGAATGAGGTTATCTTCCATCATCTTGGCTGAAAATAAATTTGAAGTGCCTACTTAAACCATGCAACTCCTCTGAAAGCAATCATACGACAGCACCTTCCAAGGGCAGAAAGTGTAGGGGACTATTTTTGACTCTAAACATAAGAAGCTGTAGTTCCATTGAAATTAAACAAGTTTGTATAGCTTTGTACAAAGATTCAACTTGATTTCCAGGTTGGGATTTAAATTTTTCTAAGACCTGGAAGTTACATTTCTTCTGTGATATTTGCAGCTCAATAGTAAACAGCCTTACTCATAGTCAATAGGAGGAAAAATAAGAATAATGTGGTTTTTTCAGCAGTACAATTTACATACTATCAGGCTGGTTTTTTTTTTTCCTGCATGTTCCAATCTCAGGAATACTTTGGCCTAATGGCTTCACATGTGTGCAACTTCTCTTACAACCATGTGTTCCCAGTTTGTACTAGAACCTGAGGCTGGGCCCATGTTTGAGGATTCATGAGCCTGTGTTGAGCTTTTTGTGCTGCCTTGGCAGCACCAGGACTTGAGCAAGGCAGTTAAAACTGACAGGGGAATGTTTGCAGCGTGCCTGAAGTTTAGAAGTATGGGAAAGCAGTATGTAGTCTTAGCTTTGAAACTCCTTTCTTAAGCAAAAGCTTTAATTATTGAGCTCTTAGTTCTCCTCCCTGATATTCTCCTCTACCATGAAGAGACCAGACTGGTTTCCCTTGAGAAGTTTCCATGGCATGTTTATGGCCATGATACTTTACTGCTTAAGGCTGACAAACAGTAGCATAGTAGTACAGTCTGTTTTTCCTTTCAGTAGCACATGGGGATTTTTTGTTTGTTAGTTGTTGTTTTTTTTTTTAATTTCTTCATTTCAGATTCCAAATGTGGCTGCTCAGGAGAGTGACATTTTTCTCTTAAGTAGCTATGTGAATTCAGATGTCAGAACATTTGAGTTGTGAGAGGCTGAGAGTTGAACAAGTATCTTGAGACCTGTATCATTTTGATCCTTTGCCTCGCACAGGAAAGGGCTGTGGTTCTGATTTGTCTGTATGATGGCCAGATCTCCAGAGGGAACATCTGTTTCAGACAGAAAAAATAACTGAAAACTTCATCCTGTAACTGGCTGTGCCATTGCGCTGCTGATCAAAACCAAGATGAGATCAAAATTCTTTCCTTACCTACCCTACTTCTGTGCTGGTGAAAATCCATTTAATTCAGAGAAGGAATTTTTTATTTAAATCTGTATCTCTAAGAAACAAGTCAAACTTGTTGGCCCTGTGATTTAGTTTACTCATCTGTGTAACTGACAACATGTTTCATCCTAAGCTGAGGAGTGTGGGTGGAGTCACTTGTAAGTGAAGGAAAAAATAGTTTGTGCTAAGAATGATTGTTTCTGAAATGCTACTTATTAAATATAACCTGGTTTGAGTAAAATCCTCAGTATATCATAAGGCTTTGTTGCAATGACTTAGACATTTTTCTGGACATTCCAGCTTTGAACCTTCCTATCAAGTTACTGGCACTGCAGCAATGGCCTTAAGTCTGTGTTACAGGAATATTATGTTGTATAAGTGCTGTCAGAGACCAATGGGTGTTTTGTTTTTACTAATTGTCTTGGACTACAATGCCAGTGTTTGGTAGTCCAGAGGTACTTTACCATGTATGCCAATTGTCAGAGACTGAAACGGTTAATGATTTATGCATTCTAGGAGACTTTGCAGGCCTTTGACTTTTGCATTATACCCCTGATGGGCAGTTGGGGCCTATCCCTAAAAGTGTCAAGCCCTGAAGAGGCAAGAAGAGCCCTTACCCTGCCCTCGACATGAACCTGGTGCCCATCATGAAAGGCGGGAAGAATATTGGGGGTTCATAGCCCGGCTGGTGACACTACTTCATGGAAAACAACCCTCTGCCTCCAGGGAGGTGCAAAAGGCATGCTGAGGGTATAAAAATGGACTGGTGACTTTGGGAGTTTGGGGTTCTGTCCTCGCCCCCACCGCCTGCAGGACTGCTGAGATGCAATGCTGGATCCCTGGGCGGTGACTATGTAAACCTTTTCATTCTCATCTTTTCTCATCTCTTCTTTTTCCTTGCTGTCCTGGACTCTTCTCCTGTCTTTCTTCCCCCTATGCATCTTTTCCCTCCCTCACTAAGGTTATTTTCTATGTCACATTATATAGAATTGTTAAAATAAACACTGATTATCTAGTGTCGTTTCACTTTAATCCACCCCAAAGGAATTATTGATAACAACCCCTAGGTTACCCCTGTCTCCTTTTACAGGGGCGGGTTGTAACACGAATATAAGCTTTTCTCCCCTCAGATATTTTGTATATTGTGATGTTATAGTGTTTGTAACTTTGTGTGCTATAGTTGAGTTTGTCTCTACAGATACCAAGGTTGAGTTAGTCAGTGATTTACTACTAGAGCCAGGCTGACATCATGCCTATAATGTTATGGAAACTATGAGGTCGTTGGTATGCTTTGCTAATTCAGCTGATGCCTTGGTTTGTGTGTCTACCGTTGTTGCTGTATGGAACATGGCACCACGTTATGCAATGTGACCACTGTGCAAGTTTTTCCAGATCCCTTTTCAGTGATTCTTTTGATTGTACAGCACTTGTGACCACGAAGTGGTAATTTGTAATAGAGAAAACTTTTGCAAGTCAAAATGAATTCCATGAGAAATGACGGTCTCAGTATTTGAGCTGTTTATTAAGAAGACCTAGCTTCGTCTGGAATTATCATTAAAGTCATCACACGATCTTCATAAACTTCACTTGCATCAATGAAAAGAATTCCTCACACCAAAGTGAAAATGTCATCACTGCACAGATGCAGGAGTTTCAAATCAGTGCAGATACTTAGGGGTTAGCACTTGCATCATGTCCCCTTACGAGTGATGTTCTGCCTTGTAAACTGATACAAGCTGAAAACCAGAGGATAGATTTTTCTGCATAGCAACACTATTTGGATACCTGGAACTAATAACCAGTTTAAATACAAATCTATTCAGTATTTCTCTAGGCTATTATGTCAGAAATTTTGATTGACTCCCTTTGAAGTAATTTTTGTAAATTTTTAGCTATAACTACCACTTAGTTAATAAGCAAACAGCTGGATTTGCAAAGAAGTTGAATCCTTTGGGTAATAATATCTGCTAATCCATTTAGGTGGATTTGAAGAGCATAATAACGGATGCAGTGTGAGATTTGAAGGCTTCTTCAACAAAATATAATTACATTGTAGTATGTCTGACTAAAATACTAATAGTATTTTTTTCCCTTTTCTTCAGTTCATCCTTCCCCATCAGGGCATGTCTGCTCTTCTGGCTTTGAAAATTGGTTTGTTGGTATTATCTATAAAAACAATATGTTGCCCGAGCATAGAGATGTAATTTATACATTTGTCCAGCTCTTTACAAAGGATTTTGATAAACGGTTTAGCATATTAAGACAAATGACGTTTCTTAGTGCCCTTTTAATGGCAAATACATTATTGTGGTGTTTTTTTCTGTCATGAAGTTCAAGGAAAGCAAGATAAATACTTCTCTAATAGCTTTTTATATCACCAAGCTGATACTGAAATATAAGATAGCATTGTCTGAACTAAGTTAGTTTATCTTGAAAAAGCAAATTGGACTGTGGCTGTTTATTTCCTTGCAAGCAAAGACAAATGCAAACACTGTATTTTTGTCATTTAAATTTGTAGGACAATCATCTTGAAAACTTTCATAGTCTTGGCAGCTTAGTGAAGTTAGATATTTTATATTTCTACCTGTCAAATTATATTTATAAATGTGTATGTTGTAGCTTCTGTAATATGGAAGAAAGTGAAAGTTTCCCATAGTAGACAGTTTGACACCAAATACTTCCTCCACTGTCATTTTAAGGCTCAGAGGTATCAGTCAGCCTGATACCCAATAAAGCCAACTTTATTGGGTGCTTGTGAACTTGATGTTATTTTTGAAAAAGCATCAGGGAGAGTTTTTTTATTTGAACTGAAGAACTTTAATTCAATTTATAAAATAAATTACTAAGAGAGGGAAAAGATAAAAAGTGCAAAAAGGGAATATATTTCATGGAGATGGAACATGGACAGTTTTGTAGTTAATACCACCAGGTGTCTGTGAAACTTGCTATCGCTACTGTGTGGATGTACCTACTCATACAGTTTACTCACTGTTGTTTAGAGAGATCTTTTTAGGATGTGATTCTTCTTTATTTTCATCTAGATTTTTTTTTCCCTGAGTGTTAGAATACCCAGATCTTCTAACAGAAGACTGACTGCAAACTTGAAACACAAGTTCAGTAGGGTAGGAGACATATGGAACTACTGGTTTCTTTGCTCCCTCATGCTGTTTGAGTGTTTATCTGTCTGAGCTTTCTGAGAGTGTCAGGCACTAATACAGACAGAAGGGTATTTTTGTCATGTATTGGGTTAAATGAGTATAGATCACACAAGCAATAGAAATGCTGGGTTGCTTATTCCCAGTCAATTAGCAGTCAGAAAATGCAAGGTAATGCCACTGACTTTTCTGAAATACCTGGTGAGCAGGTTTGTTAATCCTCACTTAATAAGAACTTGCAGGAGCTCATGTGGTTATTATTTCATCAGGGACTTTGCAAAGTACAGGTTAAGAAAAGCTATGACAAATACAGTGACCTTTGCCTCCCAGATCTCGTTTCCCATCTCCACTTTCTATGCAAAAATTGCCATATAAGATTTTATAAGGATATTTTGTCCTGTCTTGGTCTTGTAGACAAGGCAGTGCAGGCAAATGATGGAGTGGAGGGGCAATATTTATTGCAACAGATTCCTGGAACATTTGAAGGATGTGTAAAGAGCAAGTAAACTGGGAAATGTTATTTTTCATTAAGAAACTTCTTGGGCCTCATCTTCCTGTAGTATTGTCAAGACAAATGTTTGCTGTTTTGTTTTATCATTTTATGTTCCAAGAGTATCCCTTCTTGCTGCCTTCTGACATGCTCTCCAGGAGGAAGAGGCTGAGGACTTTTATGCAGGTGTCTTGCCTTCCTGGTATTGAGGATGGCTCTGGTCCCAGGAATTTAATGTGTTTTGCCCCTGTTGTGTATGTTGTGTGACTTGAATGCATCACTTAACTTCACTCTCCTTTGGAGACAAAATAGTCACATACATTCACTTGGTTTTGTTCAATGCTTATTTTTCCATTTTATTTTTTTTTATTTCTGGAGTGTTATTTCATGTGAGGATAAGGGTATTTTCTGGAGAAATTTGGAAGTAAAATACTTTTAACTGGTAGTTTTTAAATGTTGGATTTGCTACAGAAAGTGTCATTTTCTTCTTTGGATTGCAAGTGTTTCAGCACTACTGAAAATCCAGTTAACCTTATAAAAGGAAGAGCATGCTGATATTTGTCAGGAGGATGAAGAATGTAAGACAGTTAAGCTAAGAAAGTAAAAGATAGTATTTACTTGCAGCCATGGTAATGATCACTGGGACACTCCTGTTTCAGAAGCATTGTGATAAACACAATCTCTGTAAATAAATGGTTTTTATTCAGCAAGCAGCTCTTTTTCCCTGAAACTGCACCAAGTCAGCCCCCTAAGGCGGTGTTAGGGCATTTTACAGTGCCTGACAAGCTAATTTTCAGGCAAAATTTGAAATCTAGGTCCTCACAATGTATTTCGGTGGAAATACCATTAGCATGACATCATGGCTATGTCTGGAATTCCTTGAGTTTCAGCTGGCTACCTTCAACTGACAGGACCCAAGGGAATGGCATGAACCTGTGTCAGGGAAAGTTTAGGTTGGGTATTGGATATTAGGAAAAGGTTTTTCACCTAGAGAGTGGTTGGGCACTGGAACAGGCTCACCAGGGAAGTGGTCACAGCACCAAGCCTGTGTCGCAGGTTTGGCTTAACTGTATGCCAGCCCTGGACTGTATGCTCCCTCCCTTCTCCCAAAGCCGTCTCAGCAAAGAGAAAAAAAACTGGAAAGAAACGAAATGCAACAGAAACTGAATTGAATAAATAAAAAAAACTATATTATTTGATATTTACAATCACATTGTATGTACAGGACGTAAGGGGCCCCCACTTCCCCCAAGGGAAAAGAAGGGAAAAGGGAAAGGGAAAAAAACCCCCGAAATGTGGAGAAAACTATCTTAAACTTAAACTAAATACAATTAAAGGCTTTAGGAAAAGAGAACAAACAAAAACAATCTTACCTAGACTAGGAGAACCCACAGCCACAGGAGAAACCAGCCAGGCTCCCTCTCTGCTCTACCAGCTCCCCTGATAGAAGGACCCAGCCCGGAAACTCCTCCCCCACCACGTGGAAAACAAGTGTGGAATACTTGTGTAATTTCTTTAGATACCATGGTGGCTAAAGAAGCCATAACTTGAAACCATGACAGCCTGACAGAGTCCAAGCAGCATTTGGATAATGCTCTCAGACATATGGTGTGATTGTTGGGGCTGTCTTGTGCAGTTGGAACTTGATGATTGATCCTTGTGCATCCTTTCCAATTCAGCTTATTCTGTGATTCTTTTCACATTCACCTCATTTTGCCAAAATAGTTGATTTTCCTCTTTTGCAGTATGACAGAGGAATATTTTCCTTGATGGTGAACATCCTTTCACAGCTTGTAAATACTGGAGTGAGAACGGGCTTAGTCTGAGATGCTCAGAGAGCATAGTAGGTTAAGGGCAGTATGTTCCCCTATACTGACTGTTAAGCACAGGGAGTTGATTTTTAGACTGTACTTTCACATATGCACATTTAAATATATAGGGTTTTTAATAGGAAGGACCTTTCCCTACCTCTGAATCTCAAACTTGGCCTGAGAAATAAATATTTCATTATTTACTGAGATGCACATATACAAAGCCTGGAAGACATGCAGACTCTGAGGAGCTTTTCAAGTGTACTGAGGTATATGGAAATGAACACATTGAATCATGTTGTGTCTTGGTGCATTTGTATAGTTATGCAGAATTCTACATTCCAGATCCTAGTGGATAGAGGGGGATTCCTGTTACACTGCTAACACAGGAAAGAATTCCCAGAGTAATCCCATGGACTGCTGCTTCTGCTGCACTCGGGCCCTGCTTAAAGAACCAACAGTGCCCAAAGCCATCAATTTCCCCAAGCAATTCACGGCACAGGAAAACTACCTTGAACTTCTATGTTGTAATAAATAATTTGCAAGAGTTGACTTGAAACTCAGCAATTTGTGCTATTCCAAACACACAAATATGATGGCAGCTATGAAAATAACTGGAGCTCCTCAGAGGGAAAGCAGTGCAATGTCTGGGCTGCAGCAGATGGAGCGAGGAGTCCATGTTCGCAGGTCCATCAGGTGGAATTTGTCAGAAGAGAGGCTGCAGCTGACTGGGACAGAGAAGCAGGAGAGAAGCCACACCTGACTAAGCAGGACAGGTAAGCCACCAAAATGCCTGTTTCTTACCTCTGGTCTTTTGGACAAATATAAATCTCAATCAATGACATAAGATAAAGCTGCTTTTAAGAACACTGATGTAAAAATGAGGTCTTGGGTAGTCATTTACGGTTCAAGTAGCAGTTTATATATTTATTATAATTATACACAATCTATATTGCCATTCAAAAATAAATTGTAATATTGTCAATTTGCACATGATCTGTCACTACCAAGAATCCCATTTACATACATAGTAAACATTTTGCATACTTTAACACCACTTTAAATTCTGACACTCCCACCTCTTCCCCCCCCTCAACCTGTGGAGATATAGACTGCGTAAACAAACTTTTCCAACTATGCAACATTCAGGGACTACTACCTTTTTTGATCAACTTAAACCATTTCAACACTTTGTAGAGGTGCCTGGTGGGTGTAGCTCTGAATTTTTGTTTAAAATGATTTGTCATCGATTTCATTGCTATGATTCCTGGTTTCCTGCTTGATGTATTTCCTTCTGACCAGGAAAGAAGGAAAACAGGGTTTAGCATCTCTATCAGGTAAATCACATCCAGTACATTCCTGGTTTAGAATTCTGCACTGCTAATTTAGTTGTTTTCACTGTTATTTACATGTAGAGGAAGTACTTGAAGTCTTCAGATTTCAACTGTAGAGAATTAAGAATTCAGCAGAGTCAGCCACCACACACTTTTCTCTAGCTACTAGGAGCTTGTGTTTATACTCCAAATGCTATCTTGGGAGTTGAAATTAAAATTTATGAGGCATTAACACCTCTTGTTAAGGAACATGCTTTTTTACTACTACCTCTTTTGACAAGAGTGTTTTTGTCTCCTGGTGCCTGAAAGACTAGAAAGCTTATGAGTAACAAAACCTGGAGTATTCCTCCATCCACTTATAAACACAGCTAGTGACAGCAAATGTAAGCATCCTTAGAGCAGGCAGACCTTAATACTGACCCACAACTGAAGGCTGGGCATCTGGGCTTGACTTTTAGAAGGGCTCACAGCAGTCAGTGTACTGAAGTATTGCAGTGCAGTTACACACCAATGAAGTGTCCTATTTTGAGGAAAGAGGTTCTAATCTATGAGAATTTAATTTATTTTCCTACCAGCTGGATGGGTGCTTTGAACCAGCAAATGCAGCATGTTTGCAACATGGCTTCATTTTTTTTATGCTTTAAAAGCTCTGAGAAGTGTAGAAGAATATGTAGGAAGAAAAGTTCCCTGCCAGCTTCTTGTTTCCTGAAATTACGTTTCAACATAATCCTTACAGGAAAAGCCCCACTTCAAATATGGAGCATTGCAGAACACTGCAACAATCTGTAGCAGAGGTGGGACTTGAGCGCACTGAGATTTTTAAAAACATTAAAGAATTTCAAATGTTGAAGGTACAAAGGAATCTTAACAACAGAGTGGATGCTTTATGTTATCAGCATCTAATTTTACATAAAAGAAGCAAAACCTTCATCCCACACACCACAAGGTGTACAGGATGCTGGAGTTGCACCCCAGTCACTGCAGTTCCCCTCCCAGTGCTGCCATAACAGGAACAGGGGCACCCTGTGCTGCCACACGATCTTGTGAGGATTCTCCCAACTGCCCTCTCCAAGTTTACCAAGCATGCCCCAAAGGCAGTATTTAAACAGTGCTAGAAGGGCACTACCAAGAGCAAGCAAGGGACAGGAGTCTTCATTCAAGTTCAGACCAAACAAGGCAGGCAGCTCCACTGGCAGTATTGTGTCATGGAGCAGCAACTCAAAGAAGTGTATAAAAGCTTAACTTAAATGTATCATTAAAAATCTGTATGTTACACCTGAATGAATCTTGAAGTAACTCCTGAAATTCTAAAGTACTGTAAGAAAAAAACATGAAAAGGGACCCATGAATCAGTTGTAAAATAGCTAGTAGCAGCTTGGTTTAGTAAAGAAAACTGAATTACTTTTAAAGCCATTTCTTTGAATGAAGTCCATTAAAGCTCCAGCCAGGAAAGAATCAGTCCTCTTCAAAGAAGGAAGATCTTAGTGGTAGAATGAAACAAAGTATTGCCACTGGTTTGTGACTACATATTTACATGAAGTTTTAGACTGTGTTTAATTTAAATTTTTTTTTAAAAACAAAACTCTACTGCCTTTACAAAGATAGTGTTGCCTCTTTTCTTTTTATGGAACATTTCAAAATTAAAACATTTTCAAATGTTTTTTGAGGGAACATTTTCAAACACTAGAAATATATCTTGCCCTCAGCAGAAAGTTTCAAGTAAGACATTATCAACAAATACCTGCTTTTAAAATATCCAAGATGGAGAGTAGCATAGAGTTGGTTCCCCAACAAATTTTATGTTGCAAAGATAATCATTCTAATACTGTCAGAGTGGCCACAGGGTAACTCACTTTTTGAATCTGACACACAAAGCCTCACCTTCAAGTTGTGCATAGCTTATGTAGGTACTTAAGAACCTTAGATCTGTCCTGGTAAAATCTCTTTGTAACAGAAAACAGATTACATATCAACAAGTCATATTTTAATGTGAAGCTCACCATGGGAAGAACAGCTCTGCCTTTCTGAAAGGAATTCTTAACATGTACCTCAGCAACCAGCTGCTGTCAGCGGTCTGGGCAGCATTCCTCTTCACCACAGATCCACAGGCAGACCAGATGCACAGCAAAGAACCCCTGTTCTAGTAAGAAAACTTTGCAATTGTTTGTCTGAACCGTATCTGCTTTTAATCGTGCTGGAGGATTATTCTAGCCTTTATCCCAAGAATTGCCTCAAACACTTGTAACAGAGTATTAAGCATCTGATGACCATGAGCAGAAGACACTCTGTTCTTGCACATGACCTTTTAGCTATTGAAGAACTTACAGTGGAAATTTCTGCTGTTTGAACTCTTCTGCCACTAGACAAATTAATGTGTAGATGGATTTTAAGCCGATACTTAAGAATGCTACTTATTACACTGCTGTGGTAAAAGCCATTAAGATGTTAATGGTGTTAAGGCCTATAGGACCAGAGCTGGCTCAGTCATTACAGACAAACTTAGTACAACTGATGATGAAGTACAGCCACCCCCTCAGTACCAGAGGTGTGACTATAATGGCAGAATTAGAGACTGAGGTTGCAGAGTAGCTGCAGAGAAGTTCTTCAAGGTCACTCAGTTTTGGTTCAAGAACTTTAAATATGTAAACTTATAGTGTCAGACCATCCATTAGATTGCATGGAGGAGGAATAGTCAAGTAGAGCAAAGCACATGCATCTCAGTCACTTGATGTCAGTCATGAAGACGCAATTCTAGCACCTGAACTAGTCTGGCACATATATTATGTACAGCTCTAAGTCGTGCTTCCTTTTCCTGTGAAGATACACCAGAGTTTAATTTACCTCTAGCACAGGTCATAGATTACTATTTGTAGCATGAACAGTGATGGAAGATGAAGGACATGGCTGGAAATAAAATGGCTGCCAAAGCCAGAAACAAGATTGTGATTCTTCACTTGTTTACAACAGCAACACCTCACACAGGAGAACTGCTGCATGACTGCCCAATTAACACATCTGAACACCTAAATTTGTTTTTGCAACAACAGTTCATGTCACTGAGGCATTACACTGCAATTAAACCCAGTTTCTTATGGTGACGAGTAAGACACCACTTTTCATAGTCGGAGTAGCCCATTCCCATTCTGGTAACAGAGGAGCTGTTTGAAGTCAATAGTGACTGGCTCTAACAAGTGCTACAGTACCTTGGTGACTGACAAAAGCATTTGGAATATAGGAACATACACTGGACCTTGACAATGTTTAAGATGTATCAAAGAAAACAGCATGTCCACTATGTAATACATTTTAGACACTTTCGGTAGATAACTAATTGACAAAGGGAAGTGGTAAGCTATGCAAGGTCATCGAGTAGATTCCATCTTTGGGGCAGTAATACCCAGTTTTTCAGCTCTTTTGCTTTGATCCTTGTCCAAAAGCTTTACACTCTGAGTACCAAGGCTTAAATAAGCTCTCAGCACTTCTTTCAAGTTTGCACTAAATAGCATTTAGCAACCTCAAAATCAGGGTGCTGATATCCAGCTTGTGTAACACCTTTTCCATTGTTTCTCCTCCCCAGCATGAGATATGATGTAAATTTAATTCAAAACAAAAGAAGTGGAAGTATTAACATGTACCAAAAGACATTTTCAAGGGAAAGCTATTGCAACAGGCCTTTCTTCCTATTATCATTAGCATCATCCTATCATAAGCACATTATATTATGTACAGTGATGTGCACCCAAGACCATGAGTTTCAGCACACATGGCAGAGCCATTGTGCTGGAGCTGTTTGTAACTAAGATCATTAGTGGTATGAGAACCTAAAAAAAAAAAAAAAACCAAACCAAAACCAAAAAAAAACCCCAACCTTTTAAACTTGCATTATTCAGTTTATATGAAAAAGACCATACAATTCCCATGGTACATCAACAAGATGGACTGGTATGCCAACTAACCTCTTTTTTAATATTTAAATTATAACAATACAATAACTAGAAAAAGGTCAGTGCTTCAAGTGACAGGTTTTGCCACTTCAATTCCAATATTTTTCCAAAATAAAGATGCAATTAGATCTACACTTGAGCATCAGTAGTGCAATACAGTATCCTTTCCTGAATAAAGGAGCTGAGGTTTATCCACAATAAAAGCTTTAAATAAGGTAGATTGTTGCCATTTATATACCAATTCTGTATGTTTGATATAAAATATACTGGGAAAGCTTCAACTGACTTATACAATCTACATTTGGCTAAAGCTCCACATAAGCAGCATCAGTGGAAATGAACATCAGAGGTGTACTTAATATAGAACACTTTCAAAACTACTCATCAACAAATGACAGAAGTTTGGATAAGACTAACTGAACATCTGAGGTGTGTGTACCAGACAAAAAGAATGGACCCTGTGGTTACTTGCACTATTTTAATTAAGTAAAATAAATGCAAGGTTTAGTCCACTTCCATTTCTCCAGGGGGTTTGGTCTGCTGAGGGTTGTCCTTTGCTGGTTCAGGTTTTGTTTCAGTACCGCTCTGTCCATTCACTGGTCCGTTGTGTTCACCATTAGCTTTTGATTGCCCATCACTGGGAGGTTCTGTCTTCGGTTTGGGCTTGTATATAATGGGATTACAGAAGCCATCCAATTCCTAATTGTGACAGAAGTGAGACAGCAAGGTCATTTGGTGGCACAGCAACTGCACTGAACTAGAATGTCTCTAATCGGTTTCTGGTTTATAATAGCCTGGAATTTAATTTTCAAGGACTAGACTTATCAATTCTATTATGTCTAGAAACAAAGCCTTTCACTACCTAAAGAACTTCTGATCTATTACAAACCCATATGGCAATCCATTCTGCAGAAAGCCAGGTGTTGTAACTCAGAGTATTTTAAAAAGGCTTATGCAGAGGTATGCTGTAAATCAAGAGCCAGCACTGAAGACTGCTAAACCTGCTGCTCCCTCTGTATGAATCTTTTAATAGCTTTAAAATGTTTGCAGATGTAATATTCTACCTCAAATCTAGGCCAAAATCTGGTTCAGGAAAAACTTACTAGAATGCTACAATGATTTTTATAATTGTTTTTACCTTAGATTTTGCCACTATTTCTGCCACTTTGACAATGGGATCCTGAGTTAGACTTAGCTTGTTCTGGGCATTCATTTTGCTGTTTAACCAATTCATAGCCTCATTAATGTATTTTTCAACTTTTTCCATCTCAGCAGGATCCAGGTGATCATATTTTTCATCCTAGGAGAGATATTTGTATCATCAATTAACATATGCTGCATATGGAATTACAGAAACATTCCTTAACAGCTGTAACTTGAGAGATCCATTTCAAGTACTCCAAGCCACCACGGAAAACATGATCTTTGATTTATGTTCTCATGAAGAAGGTGTGTTTGCTGGCAGTGCAGAACAGTTTTCAAGTCCTCAGGAGTAGAGATACAACAGCCCTTCTTCTAAAGAAGTTTAAGCATTAATCCTAAAGGATTTTTTTTTAAACACAAACTCTATACCAAACTGAAAGCACTTATAATCCCTGAATCACTAAATGATTTGTTTCTACCTTATTTTTGTATGCTTCTACTGCTTTCATAAGGAGCTGAATCTTCTTTCCCAGTTCATTTAGAACTTTTGGTCTCTCTTCATGTTCCATGCATCTTTCCTGAATAGGCTGTCCAAATTTCTGGAATAGTAAGCACAAAGATCTTTACACAATATGTATTTCCTTTAGTCTGGTCTAAGAATAAAATGAGGAATGGGAAGGAAGGTTCCCTTTAACTTCTTTTCTCACCCTTTCAAGAGCTAAATCTTTGCATGTTGCTTTACTGCAATAACAACAAAAAAAAAATCGCAGAAGTGTAAACACAGGAGTAGTACATATCCTTACTAGGCTTGGTATTTTGCAGTTTTCTGCAAAAAGATCATTTGGAAAAGAAACAAATCAAGAATTAATGAATGCTTTATTTTCAGAGAGTTAATCTGAAAACTTCTAGTTTTATCCACTGTCTGTTTTTAGCTTCTTTTGAATACTGGTATCCAGGCAGTTATTTGGACCCATACTGCTGTTTCCATCACTTATCCCTCTCACAAAGGAAATCTGACTTGAGAAAACAGCTGGAGCCCAAGTGCTAGAGACATACTTCAACTTACTACAAAGTGGCCAGTAATTCATCAGGAATTTCCCCCATAAGATTATTAAAATCTGAAGTATTTAAGGATTTATTTTTTTATCATTACTAATCAAATAATACAGTGGAAGATACTGTTAAAGTGCTCTCAGTCTTTATCATTAGACATTAGACCCAAAAATTGGTTTCATGATTCAGCTGTAGAAGACCACTCAAAACAGGAAAACCAGAGCATATATTCCAGAGTGCAATTCTGATTCCCAGGTGTGCAGTAAAACTATTCAAAATTCTCCTTCAGACTGTAACAAGATAGAAAATTCCCACAGCAATTAAATCTGTTGTCATTAGTGACAGCCTGCTTCATTTCAACAGTTTTCAAATTAGCAGCACAACTGCTGTGAAATTCTATTTCTAGTTCTAAATATTACCTTCATTTCATAACTAACATATATACAACTAACATATATACAACCTGAGCACCCACCTCTGAACACGCATACACGATTTTTCTAGAAAGCAACTTAAAACCTTACTTTTAATTCCTGAAGCTTATCCATGTATACTTGTTTCGGCTGGTCCTCTCCATCTTCATAAAGCCAATTTTCAGTGTCCTCCAACATCAAGGTCAGCTTGTTTGAATCCTACGAAGCAAGTTAGGGACACTCCAGTTCAGAAGCGAACATGTCAATAAGACTTCTCTCCCTGGCACACAACTTCATCCCTACTCAAAAAAGACTGCTTAATCACCTTAAAATACTCAAAGTGATAGTGAAGGAAAACAGTACTTAACAGACTTTAAAGTCAAGATTTTAGAGCGCTAAGAGAGGCAGGACAGCCCTACTCCTCTGATGTGCAGGTGAAGTTTATCGGAGTTGTAAAATCAGTCCTGAAGCTACCTAAGACAGCCCACACACCTCTTAACATTCTTCCATATTATCTGTTCATTTTCTTTTTATTCCTACCCACTCACACCATTTAGAAGCTTGTGGCCTGCTTTCCTATGCTGACCATAGGATTCTTATTTTCTGCCTGTGTCCCCAGTCTCTGCCACTGAGGAACTTGAGTCAATAAAGAAGAACTCTGTATACTTCCAAGTCATATGTCAGATTCCAGAGTAATTTGAACTTCACTTCTGTGAGGTCAAGCCATCTCTTACTCCAAAACTAGTCCAAAAGACCTGTGCAGCCTCCACAGAACCCACACTCAAAACTTATGAATACAAAGGAACTTTTTCCAACAGTTGACACATAGGCAAGCCTTACTTCTTCAGTGATAAATTTCTCGAAGACTCCACACAGCTTGTCTCTGAATTCATACACATATTCTTCAACAGCATTCTTAGCATCATTTCTTTCTTTCTCAAGCTTGTCTTGCATCATCATCTTTCCCTAGGGTGGAGAAAAGCTTATTTAAAACTAAAAGCATTTTAAGTGTCAAGCTCAGTCACTACACACCTGAAACTGTATAAGAGAACTTGGCAGAAGCCTGCTAGTTCACAACTACTGATATAAATTTTTACCTATTAGCCATCTTCACTGCAAGCACAACCAGCAAGGGATAAGTTAAGTCTAGTAAAACTGAGTAATGTCACCAAAAACACCAATGAAAACAAATCCCCTTAAAATAAAGGGCAAACCTCCTAAGAGTTCTAAATTAGTAAGTTGATGATTGCAAATTTTTTTTAGATAGGTTATTTACAGTGAAATTGAGTGGTCATCTGTTTATGCTGCTTACCTCATTTTCTATATAGGAATTGATCAGATCTTGTCCCAGTTGCCTATAGAGGCTTGCCTGTATAGGGAGGTCAATACTCTTAACTTTTGTTTTAGCCTTTGGCTGGGATGGATCTTGCTTTTCTCCAGAAGCAGCCTATGAAAGAATGACACTACTAAGAAACTTCCAGAAATGAAAAGATTACTATGCTTATACTCAAAAAAGAGAGACAAATGAAACTAGTTAAGACAGCTACAAATTATGTAAATTTAGCACCAATTATTCCTCTGTATTCAAAATCACCATGACCTTAGTTTTGAACCAAACTAGTGAAATTTCTTTAAACATAAAAAGCTGTTAAGAAAACTTGTTCAGAAGCTAAAAGGACCACAGATTATTCTTCACAATATTTCATAGGTATCCCTGAATTACATCTTCACTGTAAAACTAGGCTGAATAACAGAAACCTGTTTAAGATTCTTAATCATATTATGTTGAAAATTAAAGTACTATGGTAGGATTCCTAACTTAACAATTTCAATATAAGAATATATATCTCTATATATGAAAATATGTACTTTCTGTAAATACAGGCCTCTATTTTGGAACTAGTAAAACCAATGAGTGTGAGAATACTAGGCAAAAAATGTCTTATCAATACTGAATACAAACTTTTGTTTCAGTTCCAGCATTTTCAGTTTCTTCATCTGCTTGGTTCTGCTGTTCAGCTTGACTTTTTTGCACACCTTCTTCTTGATCAATCTGCATTTTATCCTAGAGAGAGAGTTACATAACTGAATTGCAAAGGTTTGCAGTAAGATTTAAGACTGATGTCAATTACAGTAGATCACAGACAGTGTATGAACTCCAGGAATCAATCCTAAAAATTTTTAATTCATCATGTTTGAACAAGTGTTTTTAATGTAGTACTTGTATTTCTATCTTTCAAAATGAATGAAAATTCTACTCATCCTCTTGATGTTGCTATCCCGTCCCCACTACATAATTACACTACACTTCAGCTGAAGTTAGAAATAAATACATATAAATGTAAGCAAAGAACATTCCAGAAACACATCAGCAACACCGGCAATAACTATGGGTTCTCTATGGAACAGCCAGAACTCCAACTTTGTATAATATTTGACCTAAACTTCTACAATTTGCAATCCAAAGCAGAAGTCATTTAATCACTGTAATTATTACCTGCCTCTGTCTCATAGACAGTGGGACTAATAAAAATTAGTTTCTGTAGTAGTAGCCTCTTAAGAGTACATGGCCAAGTACACTGCCTCCTTGCCACCCAAAATAATAAAGGCTTCACTTAGGTTTATCTGTAAATTTATTCTAAATTTATCACTTATGATTTATTCTAAATTTAAACATCTGAAAGACAGCGCTAATTACTAGTGCTCATCATCACTAATTACTAGTGCTCATCACTTGGTTTAAGTAATACAACTCCCTGTCATCACTGAAAGACACTTAACAGTCATGGGTAAGGTCTGAAGTTTTCAGGATGACTAATACTTGGACATCCAGAGCACGGATAACTAAGGAGCTGCAGACAAAGTCTGAAAGGTCCAAAATTGCTTCCGTTACAAGAAATTAGGATTTCTGGATTCGTAAAACTATATATTAATGAAAATAATTTACTTTTAGTTCTGAAAAATACAAAAATGTAATGTAAGGATTTCAAACTCTAGCACAGGGCTGTATGTTGCAGTTTGAAGTGAAAAACTTACACTAAATTAAAGTTTTGTCACTTCAGAGTGGAAAAAAAAATCTAAAACCTAACTTCACTGTTCTTACTGTTCACACAGAAAAGCCAACAACTGGAAGGAACTGGTTTACCTACAGGGAAATAGCTAGGGAGGGGAAAATAATATACATATACACCACAGACCTCCTCCTCAGAGTCAAGGGGATCATCCTCAATACTGAAAGGTAATTGCTGACAAGCACCATTGCAAAACAGAAGATAAGTTAGATGAATGGATTACTACAAATGCAAAGCCTGAGGAGGGAAGCAGTTACTCTTGTACTAATGCCCAGTAAACTCCACATGCAGTTTGCCTCAGACTAAATGCCAGCTCTATCACTTCCAACCCTTTTCCAGTTGATTACAAACAGCGGATACAGAGCACTTGCCCACAAGGAACTGCACCGTATTTAGTATTTCAAATATGCTCACATTCCTGGAAAGTAGTATAGTATTAAAGGAGTTGCTTATTATATTGATTATGTAATGCTAGTTATGTAACCACTTGCTCTAATTCCTGTAGTATATTGAACTAAAGTGGGAAAAGAGCTACTAAGGACAAACCTTAGAAGAAAGGCTGCTGAGGCCACCATATACAAACAAATACCATATATTTTTTACTCATTGAAAACATACTGTCTGAGGAACAATAAACCTTAAGATTAATTTGTCAACAGATCTCATTAAATATGCTGCTATTTGCTAGCAACACCAGATTGCTACTAAGAGAGATGGTAAAGAACAATGACAAAAATCCCCAAACTCACAACAAAAACCAACCAACCAAAAAAACAACAAAACACCAAACTGGTATGAAGCAGATATNAAAAAAAAAAAATCACACTTCATTCTTTAGAATCTGGTTTTATGTTCTTTTTTCTTGGTGCCACACTTCACCAGTACTTTAATAATAAACATGAAGAAACATGTTACGTAACTGAAGAAGTAATTTAAGGGTGGAGGAACAGTAACTCTCAAAAGCTAAACACTATGATTTAATCTGCCATTATGGGCTCTCTTATCAGAATTATGGTGTACACATTTACAAGTTTACATACCAGCTCTTCATCTCTGCCTTGGTTCTTACTTGATGATTCAGTGTCCATGGGTGTGTCATGATCCCCCTCTATGTTCTGCTTCTCTATTATGGAAGCATTAGCCACGCTGAAAAGGCCATGGATGTTGACACGCACTTTCACCTTCACTTTGGAATTGTCACCATCATGTTGGGGACCAACATTTTGAATAGTGAAACGCCCTTGAAAACAAAGATGACTTTAACTGCTGTCCCAAAAGAGTCACGAAAGAGCGATATCCCCTCGCCACCGAACACATTCCCTGAATAGCAACTTGGTGTAACTTGAACTACTTGGAAACTTTCTACTTAGTTATCAATCCTACAATGTAAGCTGCAGTAGATAAACTAAAACCTGGTTCCCCAGTTCACTGATAATTAGTAACGAGGTTTTGCTTCAGCTGTATTTCGTAAAAAAGGAAGATACCACTTCATGAGGTATTCTACTTCTCTGCTGCTTTCTGTAACCATCACACTAGAGAAACTACTGTGATTCATCTCAAATGGTTTCTTTTGTCCATGTAACTCAAACTTCACACTGAAAAATAAATTGTTAACAGAGATTTTTGAAACATGAACTTGATAACATGGCTGCATTATGCTTTCTGGAGCATGAGCAATGCATATCAAGGCTTCTGGAAGTAGTTAAGTCAATACTTTTGTTGTGCAGCTTGCTGGAAATTTGAGTGTAGATGATGCAGACTGTGCATACGTAAAGAAGAATGTTTATTCATGAAGACCACAGACTTCTTACACAGACAGCTAAATAGATGGCACCAAGTTTATATCTGATTCAGAAACCAGTAAATAAAATTATGAATTAAAGACCTTAAGGAGTATATTAATATTTCAAGTAAGGCAGCATTAGCTACTGAGACAGTTTTTCATACCATTTAATTCTTTAGACTCTACTACAGATGCTTAATAGGAGGACATGCCTATCTTTTATGTTTTCAGATTAACAGAAAGAGACATGACAGATAGCACTAGGTAAGTTATCTGTCCACACAGGTAACAGCTTCTTTGATCCAATTTCTTTGAAAAATCCAGGCTAGCAGGCACGTAAGATTTTTATCAATTTTAAAGAGATTGAAAAAAACGGACAACAGAGCACTAAAACTTCTTTGTACCCACTTGTTTTAAAGCCTTCAGAAACTGCAGAGATAGAATCAAGAAAGCAGAATGGTTTTTTTAGGAACTGTCCAACAAAGATGTCAATACTGTTTGATCACTACATTTAAACCAAGAAGACTGTGCTGAGCCTTTCTAAAGAAACAAAGCTTTTCTATAAGCTAGGAAATATGGAAGTAATATCTCTTAGAAGAAAGGAGAACCACTCTTCCCAGTATCAACAGGAGCTGGGTATGGGGTTTCTATTCACATTTCCTTACCTATTCTGGAATCAGGATAAGGCACTTCATGTGGATGGGTATAATAAGCTTCCAGGTCAAAAGGCTCTTTCTTGTGAAAAGTAATTACTTTTGAGAATGGAGCAGCATGGTTCTTACTGAAGACTTCACACTCCCTAAAGTAGTAAAACATTAAGTAAGGTTAAACCTCTGAGCGTAACTTAATGGATTACGAAAATCAAGGTATGTCACTGACCAGCAGCTGTGCTAACCTTACAGCTGAGTAATTTAATTTAAGTCATTTTATGACAACATGTGGAGGTTGGAGGCCTCTTGGTCTCAAAGCTGGACTCTACATTAAGTATTACACTTACTAAAAATTAAGCAATTTCACCACAACATTTCTTAAACGTATTTACAATTATTAAGCAGTAATTGGAAATCAAAAGGTATAATGCAAAAAAAATTGTTCAAGTGGATGACAGCTTCAAAGCCTGAGGCCTGTTTTTTCCCCACAGCTCAACATTTTTCTTGATATACAAACACACGCTTCTTAGCAGGCACTAAGAACTGTATCAACTTACCCTGTTCCTTCTTCATAAGATGATTTCCATCTCAATGTTATAGAGTAAGGAACAACATCTGTGATGGAAAACTCACGCACTTTAAAAGCTGGGGAAAGAATTGCACACTACAAAAAACAAAAAGAAAAAAAAGCCCAAGATTTTATTATATCCATATAGTCAAATAAATAGCAATTACAGGAATTAATACTTAAGTGCTAAAAGGCTACAAATCATATAGGTCATATAGAGATCCTGCTTATCACAAAATTTTTTAACAGAAACTTCCTACAGTTAATTGAACTGAAAGACTTAACTAGAGTAATAGGTGGTACTTCCCAGTGATATTCAGTGAAGATACTCAGCAAAGCTTCCAAATGACTACATGAAAGTGGGACAGCACAATCTGGGTCATCAAATTCAAACATCTCTAATAAGACACAGCAACAAATTAATGAATGTAACAGAATAATTTTTGACGTGGACCCTGTCACCAACTGTTGAAAGAAGTGCAATACCAAAGTTTCATTTCAATAACTATACCTGCAAGGCACAGCCTCTTGCAACAGCTTCATCAGCATTTAGCGTGGTGCTTATTTCTTTACAGAAAAAGTTAGAGATCTGTTCCTTCACTGCTGGAATTCTAGTAGCTCCACCTACTATTTCTATACTGTAGATATCTTCACGCTGAAGTTCTAGAAAAGAGAGTGCATGGCCTTAAGTTATCATCAAGGTATCAAAAGCTGTCTTTGGA
This sequence comes from Sakesphorus luctuosus, assembly GCA_013396695.1. NCBI lineage: Eukaryota > Metazoa > Chordata > Aves > Passeriformes > Thamnophilidae > Sakesphorus > Sakesphorus luctuosus. Next base: position 605,975 of record VWZD01003789.1, read on the forward strand.
CAACTAAACAAAGGTAGAAAAGGTAAGAGTCCTCTTATAATCCAGACACTGACAAGCACTGGATATGTTTAACAGCTGACAAGATCTTTGTAACACTCTGTCCCTCCTGCAGGCTACAAAGTTTTCTAGTTGCATAAACCTGGAAAATGCAGAAGCCAAGCATCAATGAGAACAGCAGTTCTTTGAAATGTGTTGTCCATGTGCATTCCCTTTCTGGTGTGCATAAACCCAAAAGTGTGAAAGTGGGTCTTCTGTAGGAGCCCCACCCTACTGCCGGCATCTCACACTGCCTGAACAAGAACAAGAAAATGAACCCCAAATATACCTCACTTTATGTCTGCCTTAGTTTTGGTTGCCAAAAAAGTAAAGCAAAACCTTTAGCTGAATATATCTAATGAACAGTAGACTGTACTTGCAGGTTAACTTTTTAATTCTGAATTCAAGATATGTGTATAAATGATCTCAAACTATCATCAGTCCTTGAACAGCTCTGCTCAGCAGTTACTCAGGTTTTTGATTCCTATATTAGCTATCTAGCCAAGTCACAAGAGAAGTAGAATTCTTCCCTTTCTTTTAGATGAAGATGCTGGAATTAAAGGTAAAACCTCTTCCTGTGAAAAGTCTTTATTCTCTCCTTTATATTACATTAGACAAAAAAAAAAAAGAAAAACAAAACCCCAATTTGTTATTTGCACATGCTTCAAGTAATTTATTTTAAGAATATACTAACTTCTCAGGTCACTGAAGACATGTATGTATTACATGGAACAGGCTGCCCAGAAGGTTGCAGTAAAGAATATTTTTTCTCCATCATCCCTTTTGTTTGGTTGTTCTGTGTTTCTTAAATAAATTCAGAATGCCAGCCTTTTCCAGGACACAGGGTGAATGAGTCAATAACCAAGGTTGCAGAGTGGCATGTGCACTAAATGAGGCAGGAAGGGGATCATGCAGACATGACAAGCGTATGAATGGAACTTACATTTAACTTTTCAGTATTTAGCTTTGCAATTCTAATAAATACAAAAATATATTAAAAAGATAATCATTAGGAGGTCGAGGATAACTGGATTATTAGCAGGACCTAAAAATGAACTCCTACTTACTTGCTTGATCCATGGCTGCTCTTAAAGGAGGCTCCACTCTGGCCAGAAGGGCAGCACACAATTGCTCAAACTGAGCTCTGCAGGACAGGGAGAATGTTCCATGTTACAAGGCAGCTTAGAGACCACACTCCCCTGCACCTCAGTGACAACAGCACGCAGTACCTGTTCATCTTACTGGAGACATCAAGGTCATTCATGAAGCACTCAATATTGAGTGGAAGGTCAGAAGCATTTGCACTCATAAGCTTCTTGAGTTTTTCACATTCCTGGTACAATCGCAGCAGCGCTCGGGCATTCTCTTTTACATTCAGTTTGTATTTTGTCCTAAATTCTTCAGAGAAGTAGTCTACCAAAGCCTCATCAAAATTCCTACCACCTACAAAAGGGTCAAAAGTAGTAGCCAAGACCTGACAGAAGTGAAAGAAAAATATTAGAACAACAATTTTTGTTCTGTGTCATTTACTCAACACAGCAAAACTTGCTAACCTCTTCCACACGACATCAGGTGACATTTTTTCTACCAAAGCCAAGTTCACAAAAGCATTCAGCCAGCTGCAGCTCACAGACAAAAGTCTCCAAGCCAGGAAGTGAAGACTGTTCAGTTTTACCTTGCATCCTATTGGATTTAAGACTTTGAACTTGGAAAAAAAAACACCCCAGCATCATGGAGCAAACTCAGGCACTTCAAGAATTTCCCATGTCTAAGTCCATGGCCCAACTACAGTGCTTATGAGACTACATGAATATGCAAATATATCAGTGATGTAACATGGCACAAAAACTGCAGTGTGCTCAATTATGAAGCACTTTTCAAAACCCACTTTAGCATACTTCACTTCTGCATTTTTACAAAAACTGACTTGCTGAAATAGCCAAGCATGGTTCTTCCACATTTAAAATTTCACACTTCAAAAAGTATTTGCTATAGACATTTAAAAAATAATTTTTCCAAAGAGCAGTGTTTTGAATATTAAATACTTCAGGCATATGGAATTTTATTGCATGACTTAAAAGATTACCTTCAGTTTTCCCTTGTTAAAAGCACAGATGGTAACTTGATATGCAGAATGCCCCATATCTACAAAGACCACATTTCTTGGCTTCTCTTCCAAGGCTGGCAGATCTTGCTTGTATATTCCATAGGCTAATGCAACTGCAAAACATCAACTCGTGGAAGTCAAGGACAAGCCACATACAGATATAAAGTGTGCATTAAAAGCACTACCAAGAGACAGACACTACCCATGTCTACCCTTACTAAACACCTCTAACTGCTCATATGTTGAAAACATATTGAAAACACATTTTTCATTGACAAGAGTGGAGATGTCAAGTGAAGGTTTAACACTACTGTGAAACTTCACAGATAAAGCCTCATGCTCACACGTTCCCTTGAAATGCTTTACCTTCAGTATTTTTTACCTCTGCAAATTCAAGCATATCCGAGAAATAAAAAAAAAGTGTTTTGGAAGACTAGTTTACATGAATCTAAGACTTCACTATCAGCACTCATTTGGAAAGTTGTTTGAGACTTTCTAAAAGCAAAGAGAAATTAAATCAAGAAAAATAAAAGTTACTGATTTAAACAGCTCCAACTTTAGCTCTCATGAAGTGTTAAGTATTTCTATGGCCTACCCTAACCAGAAGAGCAAAGTTACTTTATAGAAAGGGTTGTGCCATTGCTACAGCTGACAGGACTGCCACAAGTTTAAACTGTCATTAACCCACAGACTCAAGATAACTTGAATATCTGAGAAGTCATACAATTCAAGTTGTTTGTAAATACAATCAGGAAATCCACTTTGGAAAAGCTCCATAAAAATGCAGTTTATGTAGAAGTAGCTCAAAGCATACACGTTAAATAGTTAAAAATGAAAAATCTTTGGATTATACTCTAAAGGTTCCCTTCAATGTGCATCACTTCAACTAAATATTTGCTTATGATAAAAGTATTTCTCTAATACTTCCATGACTTTAATTTTTATTCCAGTATACCTATCTTCTAGCAAGCTGGCAAGAAAATTAGAAGACCCTACTACATACCCACATTATTTACCATGATCTTCCAGATGCATCTGATAATACTGTACTATACCACTACTTAATATAGCAATTGAGAATTTAGGTCAGGTGCACACCCCAGATAGATCATGAAGGGATTCTGAAGGTAGTTCAGGCCTTCCTGATACAGCTGTAGGTCCGGGGTACAGCAGAGAAGTAAGCACAGATCCCAACTTTATTTCCAAAGCTGTTCCCCCATGGCACCGTGTTCAAGTTAGCAAACCCCAACTCCTACTGCCATCTCTTCGGTGCCGCACACCAACCCACTGCTGTGCTTCCAGTTCCCAAGCTGGATTGGGCAGTATCAGCCCAGATAGCTCTTTCCCAAGCTCCTAATTGTGTAACAGCAGCATGTCATCACGCTCACATTTAAGAGCCTAAATGGGTTTAAAAGGGAAAAAAAAAAAGTTCCTGCACTTTACCTGCTGTAGTTTCATTCATCAGCTTCAGACAATTTAATCCTGCAATCTGTGCAGCTGCCATTACAGACCTTCTTTCAGCATCAGTGAAGAAACTAGGGACCTGTGTCCAAAAACAATAACATAAGGTATTATGGAACACAGAATTTTTAATTTAAATTAGTCAGACTTGCCCATTAAGCTACCCTATAAATATCAGTGTCAAAAATACTGTTACAAACTAGCTGCAAATTAATAGGGCAGTCTGAATAAAACAGGTAGGTAATTCATTTTAGTTCATATTTTAATTAAAATTTCAAAATATGACAGAAATAAAGTGGTATCCAGGGTTGTTTTAAATAAAGCAGATTTAAGCACCAAAGAAAAAACCAAAAACAAACCCTGAACTCTCAGATTCTTCTGATGAGTCTGATCTTAAAATCACTACCAGTTACTGAAAACAGTTGTGCAGGACAAAGTCAACACAATTAATATTCACACACAGCCCAAAAGTAAGTTACAGGCAGAAACACTGAGGTGAGCTGGAACTAAACCTGAACCTGTATCCATTTTTCAGATATCACCTCCAGCACAGTGCCAGCTTACAGTGAGCTACAACACGCACTGCCACCAAAAATAGCAAAAGCACAATCAGAGTTCATTTAGAAACTGGATGCCATCAGCTGGCACATCTTCAGCTTCAGGCAGAACCACATTCATAGTGTTTTGTTGGCTGCCACTGTGGTGTATTGCCAAGGATCCCTGTGTGCGTGGGAGGTGCTTTCCAAGTGTCTTTGTATACCACAACGAGGCACGGAAGAACATCAAAGTGGATTTCTAACAGCTAAAGTACATGACTTTCCAGTTCCTACATCTCTGACAGATGCAATGTCTCTGCAATCCTTCATGCCCAGACTTCCCACCAGAGCCAGAAAACAAAAACCATGTGAAAAGCAGACAGAAGCATTCGTATCAGGAACAGAACCTCCTCATGGGTAAGGGCACCAGCTAAAAAAACAACGCAGGCAAAAGACAAAAGACCTTCCAAACAAGTAGTTTGGGCTTCTCAAATTGTCAATATGACCCTCAAGAGTTCAGGCAACTCTCAACTGCACTACAACAGGGCTCAACTATGCAAAACCAGAGAAATTTAACATGACTTTGGGAAGGTTCTTTGGAATCAAGGAGGATATGCTTACATATAGGACAGCTCCCATTTACAACAGGAACTACATTAATCAGGAATACTGTATGCAGCCCTTGGAGATGGGCAGTTTGGATCAGCTCAAGCAATATGTTTTCTGAAAACACACTCTTGATTTAACAAATTTTTCATCTTCTCTCACACAATTCCCAAAGTATTCTCATTTGGAAAACTTTTAATAAAGGCCTATTTTTGGGGATACAATTTCTATCCACCACTTGTATCTCTTCCCACTGCACCATGGCATAACTGGTCCTGGCTTACATAAAGCTGTCTATAGATTGCAGTAAATACATTACCACTTACCGAAATTACGCAGTCTGCCACTGGTTTCTTCAAAGCACTTTCTGAAGTCTCTTTCAGTTTGGCCAATAACATTCCTGTGATCTGTTCAACTGCAAAGAGTCTCTCTTCATCAAGGTATCTCACCTGAAACAGAGAATTGTGATTCCAGAATCAATCACCTCAACTCTTCTCTTAAGATGTGTAAGTTGGACATAATCTGTAATGTTGAGAATGGAGACTCAAGTTTAACACCAGACTCTAGACAAGTAACTCCACACCAATTGATGCTACAGATTTGTGATACCTACAAAAAATCTTAAAACAGTTCAGTTCAGGTGAAAATTGTTTTGTGGGAAACTTTACACCTCAGTTACCTCAAGGAGCTATTCACAATGATAAAGTATTTCTGTTGCTCATGATTTTTTTTAGTTCAAAAAAACAACAAAACATAATACATATAGGATCACTGTGTCCTAACATAAGTTGAAAATAAAGTGTTTTGGAGCAAACCTAAGGTGCATTTGCTTCCTGCAAGGGTCACTCAAGGACATGAGGCAGGGAAGGTGCAAATAAGGCAATTATAACAGTCGTGCCCTGCTCAGGAAACACATCTGAATCCTCAGCCTTCATGTGAGGTTCTGTGTCCTGAATTCCTGATGGGCTACTGTCTCTCTAGTAATCCCAAGCACTCCAGTGCAGAGAAAACCCGAAGGATGAACAGCAGCTACATTTACACTGGCAATTAGCATGATAGGAGCAAGGCGTACAAGAACAAAACTCACTCCGTGTTATGAAGCCCTGTCAAAAAGCAACTCAAAGTTTACTGAGGATGATTGAGAAATCTGCTTCAAAAGTGCATTCCTGATCCAAACTAAAATGCTAAAAGATAAACACATTCAGAAATTGAAGCCAGAAAGCCTGAACTCTGACAAAAGCACTTTCCAGCCATTTAGTTTGGAAGCAAATTAAAAATAACTTGTTCAAATTTCATATTCAAACCATTATCTTGCTTTCCTGAAACTTGGTCTCTGCCATGTCTAAGACCTAAACTCAGATGAAAATCAATAATCATACACTGTAATTTTTTGAATGTATTTGAACATAATGAAGGTAAATCTAGTAGGGTGAGGTGAAAAGCTGCTAATGGAAAGCACTATGGAAAGCAAATACAACTGATGAGAAACCTCAATGGACATCTTGGGGAAAGCACAGGACTTGAGAAACAGGAATATATTTAGAGCCCTCTTAAGGAAAATGTAAGTCTGTTCATGAAGGAAGTGACAAAGGTCTGAATCTACCAACTAAAGATACTCTGCCCAAAGCCTTAACTCACCTTTACTCCTACAGAGCCATTTGGCATCTTCTGAAGTTCATAGGGAAGTTTGCCCCTCTCAGCTTGTATGTAAGGATCTTCAAATGCTCTTCCATGCAGTTTTTTGAAACCATGTACTGCATTTTTTACATTTGTGACAATCTGTGGAGAAGACATTTTAATTAACCGTGCCATGTAGGCTACAGAGGACCATGCAGAAAGGTCTTGTTATGCTGAGCTTAATGCACACACTGACGGGTGTCAAGCCCTACACACTCACTGGAAAGCAACGTGTGTGGAGAGAGAAAGAATCATCTGTTTTTTTAATCTGTGGCCTCTATTAAAAAATTCAAATTTATTCTCTCTGTAATACTCAGTAGCTTGCTGCCATCAATTTTCACTGTGCTTTTTACTTTAGAGGAACTTTCTGATATGGTATGCAATATTTGAGATCATATGTTGTTGCAATGGCTGTCTGCAGGAATAAATGAAGTTGTTACCTACATTAACCTTAAATGAACACATTTCACTTTCTTTGAAGTTCTCTTCTAATTTAGATCCCAACTGGACATAAAGCTTCCTCACACCTATTCTCTCATCAGTGTTTCAACCCAGTTATTTAAGGACACCCTTTTAAGCAAAAAAAGGGCCAGAACAAACAAATCCCAACAAATGCAGTATTTAAGCTATCAGAAAAAAATACTCCAGGGTAATCTTGCCCAAGATGAACTAGTTTACAGTATAAACAACAAACTTCCCAGCTGGGAAGAGTACTGACAGGACACTTTCTCAGCAGCAAAATTCAGGGGCTGAGCTCAGATAAAAAGTGTAAAGTGCTCAGAATGAAAGCAATAGAGCCTCTGTATTTACTGCCTGCTCATGTTACATCAGGAGAGTTCTACTGCCTTCACACATTTCCAAATGTACACAATCTAAGGGGAAGGAAGTCCTCAACATGCTAACATGGTACATCAATGCAAAGAAAGGGAGCATGACCTGACCTATTTTGAATTTGTAGATTCATACTGGCTATTACAATCTTTTACATGTTTGTTTTGTTTGTATTTTTTTTCACTCAAATGGATGTTTTCTTAGGTTGCAAGTAGATTTACTGACAATCAGACAGATTTCACTTCTGTTCAAAGCTCAAAAGTGAGATAGAATGTAACTAAAAGGCATTCACTACACATTAGAAGCAACAACCAGTATCTCTTTCAAACTCTTCAACTTCAGTTTCAGCTTTTCCAAAGCATAAGCACAGTATCGCTCCCCAGTCCCAGTGAAGATTTAATTATGTCCTCTATTCTTGCTGTTGTGAGAAAATAATGTTATTTTACTGGGGAACAAACAAGGTTTTCTGTTTCTTCTGGTTTTTTTCCCCACCCTGTATAACAAAACAATGCAGAAATACTGTTTCAATTGTAATACAGGGAATACATTATTGAAGCAGTAAATATTACTGCAAAATCTATACTTATTACAGAAAATTATCAGCTTTATTAATTACTTCTCTTCTGACAGTTCAACAGCAGGTAAGTCTAGTAAGTCATAATAAAGTCTGTGATCCATTTACCTGGCTCTTTGCTGCATTCCCAATGGCTCGTGTCTTGGATCCTAAAGATATACATGCTCTAAGTAAAAACAGAAAAAAATAATCAGCTTTAAAAGAAAACTTCATTAAATATTTCCACGGTACTTCAAAACATTCACAAAAATTCATGTAGCAGAACATCAACGTGACGTTTAACAGACTTACTGAATGAAGGACCAGAACTTGAAATGGAATTCTAGTTCTTCTCTGCAAATTAGTTTAGAAACTGCAAGTAACTGCAATTGTTGTCATTACAATTGCATTTAGGCAATTTTGTGATTGCTTCCATATTCTACAGATCTTAGAAAAGCATGAACAGTCACTTTTAGGTCACAGCTAATTGTGACAAGAAGCTCATGACATTTAATTTAAAAACCTGAACTTTTCTAGTCATGTTTTCTTGACTCAGCAACCCTTGAGTCTGATGGGAGGACATTCACACTGTAAGAGCCCTTAGAAATAATCCTAAAACAACTGGAGAAAAAAAAAGAAAATCTAAGCCCAGGGGAGCTTAACAGCCCACAAGCTGTTGAGCACTTCTGTAACTGAGGACTACCAGGTACATGCTGCAAACAGGCAAAAGGGGACACATCCTGAAACAGCTCCCAGGGCTTTGGAAGCTCTAATGCAGTCCACAGCCCCTTGCTGCTTCTTGTGTCACCACTGAACACCAAAGGCTGCCCCAAGGCCCAGTCACCATTCGGTCCCCCTCACCATCACCTTTGGAAATGACTGTTTTTTTTTCTTGAAGTCATTATCACCATACCTTGACATTACAGATTTCAAACAGAACTCTTCCCCAAAAGGGAATGAATCTGGCTAAAACCCTTCAGGTGTAAGTAACAGATACAAACCAGATTTCATACAGTTCAAATGTAATTGTTTAATGAATGTATAAAGGTCATTATAGCAGATTGTTTCCTGCCTCCTCTCCATCCATCACTACAAGGGCACTGTTATTTGGTAGTATCTGCTAGCAACCTCTTCTCTGTGACATCACATTGAACACGCAAAAACCTCCAGAATTCACTGGTGCAAACAAGACAAGGCATTTCCCTACATTTTCAGACACAGCTCAGATTTCACAAACAGCTTTTACCATTTTTAACATCACGACACTACAGTTCCTAAGCATACCTTGAGATAGTTAATGAAGGTCAGACAAAAAAGCACTTTATAAAGTAAATGGTTTACAAAGTAATGCTATTGTATGACAGCTTTTCAGTGCAGGAATCTGACTCTGCTGACAGGCAGAATTACTGACACACACCCCATGCAGAGCATGAAGCATCAAGTCAGAAGCTACTTGATCCACCCTAACTCCTATCATGGTTTACTTCCATTACTCACTTCCAGCACAGAGGGATGGATGGTTTCTCCCTCCCTTGGCTGGGAAGCAGCAATGTCAAAAAATAAATACGCTCTCTTTGGCTCCAAACACTTGCAGTATCCAAGACAGCCCTCTAGGAAAAACATCCACCCTAAGGATACTGAATTTCTTCCCCCAACACTACTGTCAGCTTGCTTTGAGGAAAGCTATAAAGCAATACACAGACTTTACTAAAGGTAGCAACACTCTTCACCAGAAGGACATTTCAATCCAATCCCTGCACTGTTTAGAAGAAGATGCTACTTCATGGTCTTTAATTACAGTATGTGATCACACTAATCACGTGTGATCTGAAAAAAGTTCCTAAAAATAATGAGCTATCAGCAATTGCCTGTTTTTCCACAAAATCACAGTGGTGAAGGAGAGCATTGGAAGGGCCATTTGCCATGAGTTTAACATGCCAGGAGCATTGTAAACATGTACAACAGACTGGCTGGAGTTGCCACTTCAGAAAAGGCCAAGTGTCAGTTAACTTCCAAAGAGAGGCAAGGGCCAAAAGCCTTCGAATATACAAGTTCTACTGAAATGGACGGCTTAATGGCAAAATCGTTTTCCTTTCTTTCTAAAAATATTTGTGCTAAACCTTCCAAGATGATACATATCTCACAAACAGTAACAATCCCAAGCATTAGATCACAGGACGTACATTTCAGCCAAGTATTAACAAAGGACCACCTGAATGTTTTAAGAACTGGGACACTGGATTTATGACTTAAGAACGCCGAGTCAAACTGTGGCAATGCAAATCTTCCCTAAGTCTACACTGTTTTTGTCTGTAGACTGAAGTAACCCTCACATTAAAACGGTGCTGCTCACAGCAGTACTGCACAGGTATCTGAGCCAGCTCCAAAGCTGGAATCTGGATGCACTGATAAACCTTGCCCAGGATGAATGTAGCCAGGACTGCTCTACCTTTAGGCACTATCCTAGGATCTTTAAATGGCTTAATAACAGCACACTGCACGTGAAAGGGGTTACTGGCTTGTCCAGGTATTTTTACACAGTGCTATACAGACGCAGCAAACATTAACTTTATTATTTTGGGAGTAAGTCACAAGTATTTAGGACATCTCCAATCCATGTTAACCATTAGGTAACTTAAGTATCTGAATGATGTAAGCACCTGTATAGGAACATTTAAATGAGGAGTTCATTTACTCTGTTGCTTTATGCAATAAGAAGAAAAGTGCCTACATCACTCGCATCCTGCCTGAAGCTTTAGCTGGTATGGTAAACTTATATAACAGTAATAAACTTGTAACATTTCTATTGACCTTTCTTTGGTTTGCCTCAATAGCATTAGAATGTTCCTCAAGTTCTTGTGTGTTACTACATTTTGAGACAGAGAAGGCAAAGGAAAACGTCACTTGAAGTGAGACAGCTACTGTCTTTAAATTGTATGTGTACTCCAGATGCTGTAATTGACAACTTGAACGTCTTTCATAATCACTTTGCAAATATCTTGGAAGTAATCAGACATTAACGTGAAAAATATTAAACACAGGGAAGCTTCCCTACAAAGAACACACTCCAAAATCAGCTAATGGGAAGCACTCTTCATCATAAGGGAGAAGGAAACTGCAGCTGCCTGAGGGTTCTTTGGGCAACAGCTTAATGGGATTCCTTGCACTCAATTTGAGAAGTCCCTGAATTCTCATAAATGGTGCACAAGGATAATGACTTCTTCGGAGCTAAGGTGACAAGCATATTATTCTAAAGAGTAAAAGGAGTTTTAAACAGTATTGCCATTAAATCAGAAACTATGCACTTTGGCGCTCAACTTCTTTGCACTTCTAAAAAAACAACTTTTTAGAAAGCAAACCAACACCTCTGAGATCGAAAGGACAGCAATGCTGAAGTTACTACAGCCTCACACAGCAGAAACAGCTTTCTCTGTTGGCTACAACGTCCTTTTAGAAATGGAAGCGCCATCCAACCCCCGATTTTAATGAGTATTACACGAATTCCTGAATTCTCCTTGAAAATTATGCACAGAATAGAGCTGTGAAAATCCTAGACGTATCCCATAGAAACAGAGGAGCAAAATCTCCACCTACTCTTGCGTATCCCATCATCACAGACGCTGCCCACTTTGCCCCCCCCGCATCTTCCTCGCCAGACCTCGGTATTCCACGGCCAGCAGATGCGGTGCAAGTAAGAACAGGTTTAAGGAGAGGAAACTCATCGCGCCACTTCCCTGTTTCCCTGGTGAATCAACCTCCTCCTCCCCAGTCTCGCCACCACTCTATCATGTAATTGTTTGTTAATGAAAACGCTTCCAGCCCTGGCAGCCGTTCCAGAGTTGGGGAAACACATGCACTCCACGGAGATCTTTGGTTACCCAAAACCAAAGAGTGACAAGGACAGAAATAAATGTCCATTGTGCCTCTGGAGCCGTGCGGCACATCCACCAGCACAGCGCGGGATTTCAAGGACACGCAGAGCCAAGACGCGGGGCACACAGACAGACACACGAGTGTTTCCCGGGCAACCTCCAGCCTCGGCACATGCAGCGCAGCGCCTGTTCCCGGGAAGGGGCACTCACCCTGCTCCCGCCGCGGGGGCTGGAGCACCCAGGGGGACCACGCGGGGAGCGCCACGGGGCGCGGGGGGCACGTGGCCCCGCGGCGACATGCGGGGCTGCCCCGGGTGAGCAGAGCAGCAGCGCCGGTACTCACGGGGTGCAGCGGTCGCTGTACTCGTTGGCGATGGTCTCGATGCCGCCGCTCCGCGCCACGCCGATGTAGCAGTTGAGGAAGCCGAGGTCAATGCCCACCACAGACATGGCTGCGCCCGGAGCTGCTCGCGCCGCCGCGGCTCCGCTGGGACTGATATTGGGACTGGGACCTGCCCCGGCTCCGCGCNGCACGCCCGGCCCCGCCGCTGCCTCGGCTCTTTCCGGCAGCGCTCGGGCGGGTCTGCCCTTCCAGAAGGATCTGGAAATGGAGGGAGGCGGGCAAGGTAAGTGGGAGCGGTGCCGCCCAAAGTACCGCCCCGCCACCGCGTCAGCGCGACGAGTTGGGACCGCCCCGCCCGCCCTTAAAGGGAGCGCGGGGACACCGCCCCGGGCGCGGGCTGGGCGTCACAGGGCCCTAGTTAATGAGATAATAACAACCCACAGCAATTAGTGCCGGGCGGTGATTGGGGTCATTAATGCAGCTGTGATGGGAGCAAGTCACCAGAGAGCTGCCTGAGGAGCAGGACAGACCCCCGGCTCCTGGAGCAGGTGCTGGCCTGGAAAACCCTGGGGCCCAAGGTGCACAATTAGCCGTGTGTTGGAAAGCCAAATTAGGCATTGAAAATGGAGCCAAGACGTCTGGTGTCCAAAACAGAGGTGGGGATGGCACCTGGTGCCAGGGATGGGCAGGGAGTTCAGACTCTCGATTCCACCCACTACCGGCACATATGGAAGACTGTCCTTGATTTGTGTCCATGTATTCCTAGAAGCATCTCATCTGTCTTCCTTTCCTAGAAAGAAAAAACAAAAAGATATCTTGACCCCCAGCTATCTTACCCCAGGTTTTATGGGTGTTATTTTGAATATTTAGGGACTGAAACTACAAAACAAACCTACAGACTAGAAAAGCTTTGTTAAGTATTTATTGGCTTCTAAAAATGGCATCTCAGTTTCATAGAGCAATGCGACATCTTTGTGACACAGCATGTGACACTGCACTGCAGTTTTGTTCTACTGGAGAGACTAAAAATAAGCACTAAACCACTGAACTAGTTTAGTATCCCTATCAAGAGATTTGATTACCTCTCCATTTGTTCCAGCTTCAATGGTCTACTAAACAACCAGAATTTTCCTAAAACCTCCAGAAGCAAGAGAAACCACTGTTACCTTGAGTTATATATAAGACAACTGCTATATATGCATTAACTACCTCAGTTTACTTCCTAGTGTTGGGATCAGAAAAGCAAACCAGGTCCATTCCCATCTGCAGTAGCCAAGGAGACAGATCCCAGCTCTGGTTTCTGCTCTTTCTAATCCTTTTTCAAAACTCATGATTCAAGGTATTGCAGCACCACCTGAGGATGGCTCCTGACTGAATAGAAACTGCTGGCCAAGGATTCTGTGCAAATACTCCTGTGTGGCTGTGCAACCTCACTAAGCCAGGCCCAGCTGAAATTGTGCAAATGGACCAGAAAGTACCAGCAGACTTTTTATTTGCTTTGTCGAGAGTTGGAGACGGGTAAACAGGATAAGCCAAACTCCTAAGACTATTTTGTAAAAGCTTTGTTTATGTGCTTCAGTGCCATAATATCTAGCCTGTGAGTATGAACAAAACTCACTTAAGTCAGATGAACCACAGACTTGCCTGAGCATCTCTCCCGTCCTGTCATCTACTGCCACTGTAGCAATCTCAGAATTGGGGTTGTCCAAGTCTTTCCAGTTCTGCTCCAGGGACTACATCTGGTTTTTTAGCAGCTCAAAAAATATTTATACAAACTCCATGAGCTAAGGGTTTCATGTGCAACTTAATGGCTGGGGAGAAATGTTAGAATGCTGCTAGCCTTAAGTTCTTTGAAACCAGACATTTACATAAAGGCCTCTTACATGCTTCTTTTGGACTCGTAAGTTATCAGTACTCCACAAGGTTTAGTTTGTTTTTCCTTTCCCTATTGAAAATTATTACCTCAGAAATAAAAAGACTTCTCATTTATGTACACACTAAGATTTATCCTCAATACTGAGATAAGCCATTTAAAATTTCCTCGAGAAATACTGTATTAAGTGTTCCAAGCTTTAAAGTGCTTGAGTCTCTCTATTTTTGTGCTATGTTTTGGCTTAAAATGCTGCCAGCCAGATGAGAGCCTTCTCAATGTTGTCTGAGAGATGAGACAGGAAGAAAAGTGAATGGCTGTATTTCGTAATGCCAGTTTTGAAAACAAACACAAACTCTTCTGCTGTCCTGACTTGTGCTTTAAAATACCATGAAAACACATCAACAGGTGAGAAGCAAGTTTTCTTTTTACTGTGGTTCATATAGAAGCTGCCCCTGGCAGATCCATACATGCACTTACCACAAGCTCTGCTCACAGCCCAGGGAAACTGCTGTTACCAGGATACATTCAGGGACAAGGTGGAATTTAAAATTCAAGATGTGTAACATTCAGTATGAATAAAATGGAAACAATGAGAATTTTTAACAAGAGACAAGAAAGTGTTTTCTTGGATTCATTGTCTTTCTACAGTAAAAAACACTAAGGAACTTTTTTCCTGATGTTTCACTTACTCCAAGGGAGTGATTTTTTGCCTAATAAATATTTATGTGGTGTCATGCTCTGTTAGCTGGTTGCAATGGCTAAATTTAGAAAGGCTGTGATCCTTCTTCTGATGCTTCTTTTAAGCTCCACTGGGCAAGCAGGAGGCTTAGGATTTAAATGAGATCAGTCCTAAGGGTGCTTTTAATTGTTTCAATGCTGTTAAAACTCATACAGCTCATTTTTCCCCTTCTTTAATATCACTGAAATATTTTTCGACCAAGTAGATTGCAGTGATCAATAGAGTCCTCTAGAACATGTTAAGGGCTTTATTGGGAACCAGCTGTGTTTTGTCTTCACTTGCAAAAAATGTGTATCTTTTTTTTGAGAGCGATGAATCCAAATCCCTCTCTTTATGTCAAATTTTACTGGAGAGAAGATACTTTCTTTTTAAACTCACTGTTGAAGTTTTAACTTAAATTAGCTACATCTGAAATAAAATCCACCTTCAATGTCAAGGTAAGGTTCTAGGTTCTCCATAATGGCAGAAAGACAATCTTGCCTACTTTGGGCCATTGTGATAGACACATATAAAATATATATTCACATATTCTATATAAATAAGTGCAGTAACACACCTGAGAACCATTTAACATACTTTGTTTTGATTATATGCAAATGAAAGGTTATTTGGTAATGGCTGTTACTGCTTGGCTGACAGAAACAAACTGCTGAAAGCAGCAAGAGTAGTGTGCTTGTGATTTTGCAAAGTTATCCCATCTGGAAAATACAGTTTTAACTGGAAAAATATAAGGTGCTATATTTAATTCAGGGTCTCCACTTGGATCAGAATAAGCAGCATGATAAGGAATTGTTAAAAATCATACTAATCAACTTAATTTGTACCTGAAGCTTCAGAACTACATGAATGAACCAGGGATCCCCCACAAAATATGTTTATACATCCACAACATATATATAAACTCTCACAGTCTCATCTCTTGTGTTAGTAAACCTGTTGTCTTATTCCATATGATTATAATTTATGTTTTTAATAATCTAAATTGTGTTCTTTATCCTAGTGATAAGTTAATTACCAGGACTTACGAGTAAAACCAGCATGAACTGCAGGCCTGCTGCTCATGGAGCAGATAAAGCAGAATCTGAAGACAGTGAAATCATATTTAGTCCAAAAGGAAGATGTCAGTAGTGCTAATGGTGTAAGCTTCAAAGTCTCTCTTCTTTAGTACAGACTACCAGAGGTATGCAGGCATTATGGAAGAATTTAAGTATCCTTGGGATTTTTTTAAATGACCTAAGCACGTTCTATGACAACATATATTCAGAATTTTTTTTCACCTCCTGGAATACTGAGAGAAGAGATTCTTGAAACAAAATTATACAGACTTTGGAACTAACAACTCCTTTCTATTATCACATGGAAAAACTTCTTCAGGGATGCAGGGAACAAGGTCTTAATTTTTCAGGAGTATTTTTGTGGGGTTTTTAATTTCTTGTTTGAGGATGATCTTCAGAACAATAATTTATATTATTATATGTACTTCAAATGCTACTGGACTACCTAGTAAAATTACCTAAGAGTTAGCAGCAAGATCCGACATTAATTGCTAATAATTCACTGTCATATCCACTACAAGTAACTTCCATGAGAAGTAACTCTCAGCTTGTATTGAGCTTTGACTATTTCTGATTCTGCCTCACACCTGAAGAACAGCTGTGCCACACAGACCATTCTTCTACCTGCATGGGCTGAGCTGTTAAACGATATTATTCTACCCACAAACTTGTCTTACTCCAAATATGGCTTCTGAGCAGGAAAACCAATACAGATCCTGGTTTTCTACTAAAAACTGTCATCAAGCTATGTATGTACCTTTACAAAAAAACCCAGAAGTCTGCACAAATTTTGTAAAATGTATGTCAAGTCCAGGAGATAAGAAGTATAATTTTGATCAATTCTGTTGGTAATGCTACTGTAAAGTGACTTGGCTCTTCACTAATAGTCTGTTGAGCACAAATAACTGTAAATAGAAAAGCTGTAACTAACACACTCTTTAGTTAATAAAAAATATTTAGAATATCATATAAAGATTTTAAGTGTGTTTCTTTTTGTTTGTAAAAGCTATCTTAATGGTGTTATAACATTCAAAATAGAAGGGCTGGTGTATTCAAATACCAAACCCCTGGTACAGACCAGAAGTTCATCTGTCTTTGCAATTTTAATAATACAGTCACCAGGCTCCTGGAACTGTCACTCAGCAGCACCCAGGAAAGAAATTGATGCGTATTTTACGCATTACAGACACTCTCCTTTTTAAAACAAACTGAAACATTTAAACATAAGAAGGGGACAAAACAAGGATCTACTAACAAAGCATAACAAACATTATCAAGACATGGAGGGGTGCAAGGGGGTAGTTTTGATTTAGATGATCAATGGAGCATAGAAGGGTGAGAAAGTAGTTATAAGATGCTGGGAAACCACTCAAGAGTATTGTACCAAGTAACTGTGTGACACTGGATGTTCTTTATTATCAGAGCCGAGTTCCTCTCTGGCTTGGCTCCATGCCACAACATAGACACAAATACCCTTGAAACACAATATTAGAGATTGTACAAAGGAAGATTATGTGGGCAGGGGTCATACAACCCCTACCCTGCAGTCGAGCATGTGCCCATTTTTGCCACTTTTGTAATTAATAGGCACTTTTGTAATTAATTGTACCAAAAATCACTTTTTATTTGCTGGTTCAGTAAGAACAAAACTGCAGCTGTTGTATCCCATCCCCTATCCTGAACTAAACATACAAGAAAGCATCCAAAGATCCTGAGCTTCAGCAATGGATATGCCACTTTGGTAAATGCTATACTTCTAAGGAAGTTAATGTTTAGTGTTATTCGTGGAATGTCTCTAAAATTTGAGTCATACACATGTAAGCTGTTGGGAAGCACTTCCAGGAGACAGGAGATTTGAAGCACTATAAACAGTGTTATTTACATAATGCATGTTTTACTTTTTCCACTGTAAGGGAAGAAGAAAGAAAACCACCTTAAACTCTTTACACAGTAAGTGACTGTAATTGAAAAAGGACTGTTTAAGAATTTGCATGAGATACAAGGAGATTAATCAAACTTTAATGATTGGCAGAATTTCTCCTGGTCAGCACTAACAGAAAAGTTTGTGGCAAGAAAAGTTTCTGGCATTACAGTAAAGAACTGTCAACAAGAGAAAGCACAGAACACTGCATTTTTGTTTAAATTATCAAAATCTAACCAGAGAAACCTAGAGCACATAACCTAAGACAGAGACAAATGAAGCAGATTTTCCATCTATTTTCATATTAAATTAGATATGAAGAACTTATTTTCCATTCTGCTGATATGAATGAATTTTATGTAATTTGCCAAATGCCAATATCAACATTTCATACTCCAAGACCACAATTTCTTGTAATTAATTCCATGGGTGTCGACCTGTGTCTTTCAAGAATCCATCTGAATGAAGGGACATTTACATGCACCTCACAGAGTCATTAATCATTAAAGATCAAAAAACAGGTTTTATTACTTTATTACTTAATCTACACAGTAAGCCATAATGACTCCTCCTCTTTTTAGAAAATAAGCTCATTACAAAACTGTCAATATACCACCACTAATTACCAACCCATGCAGAGGGAAACAATTGCTCAGCTCTTGACCAGATCTAGTTTGTTTATTAAACACAACTAATATGCACAAGATTACTTACCTGTTTTCCTTTATCCACTTTGGACATGAAAATCTGTATTTGTCCTTCAAAGCAAAGTTTAGAGCCTGTGTTTGGAAATGCTGTGTAACATTTGCTAAATCACCAATGCAAAAAATCATACAGAGAAAGAAATGGGTCTTTAAAAATAACAAAAAACCTTCAAAATTTCCAAAGTTTATACTACACCAAGTATATTGTACAATATCTCTTCTATTTAGTATGAGCTGTAACAAAGGCCAAAAATATTCCTTTTCAGGTCCTTTCTTTTTCAAGCATTTGGTTTTGGCAATCTGATTTATTCTGACACTTAAAACACTGTGTGAATTTGGTGTTAGCACAAGAAGATCTCAAAGTGTGAGTTGAACATTAGTAACAGTGAGAAATAGCTTCGATTTTCAAGTTCCTACTTCATACATTTCTGAGTGTAGGGATACCTGTGGAAAGTGCAGGGTAGCAGAGGATTTCACAGCAATGTGTAGAAATTGCTTTTCTGAAGTATTTTGCCTACACATTTAGGCTGCCATTCACACTCCATATTGAGGCAACACCAAATGGTTTACAGAGGGATCAAACACTTTTTGAATTATGTTATTCTTCTAAATTAAAGAAATTGTTTCTCTGGACATTAAGATAAATGCCAAAGATGCTAAATGGAGCTGAGGAGGCAGAGCTACTACACTGCGTTGAGTGTAAGAATTGTACCGTCCTCGAACGCCCTCAGTTCTGTTTAAAGGAAGGTTTCTTGTGAAGAAGCAAGCCAAGCTAAACAGCTGATGGGTACTGAAGGAGTCCCATCTCTGTTATATTCTCCACCCACATCTATATTTTCACAGTGTTTCTCTGGCAATGACTCACTTGGGTGTTTGCCTGTCTGAGTCAAACCCAGTTTAAGCCAGTAACTGGCAGCAGAGTAAACTTGTCTGACTGAACACAAGGATCTAGATAGGTTAGCTGTCCTCTTTTTAAAGCATTTAAATATCCTCTTTTTAACATTGAAACAATACAGCCTTTAAAAGGCTGAAACAAGAGACAAGCATCGGCATAATTGCCTTTTTCCATACAGATACACACTTCTGTACACAAACATACACCTGCAGCAAGGACTGCTTGCTTTTCTCTGCGTCCCTTTTTCCATTTACTACAAAATCTAATATCCAAACCTCACACATTTTAGACTTTTCAAAGATGTTGTTCAGATGTTATCCATAGAATGATACATTTTTATTTTTCAAACAGAGTAAATCTCACATCACTTAATCTACAGATGGGGAACAAATCTAACACAGTACTGGTATAACTCAGTTTTGTATGCCTCAAAGTGAAATACTATTGCTCATGTGCTAGGAACCATAAATTCTGGAGAAAGCTGATTAACAAAATCTTCAATCATATGGTTAATCTTCAGGCCTAAGATTTCTACTGCTTGGAATGAAAGCAACTGTTGAGTGATCAAGATAAGCTGTGAATCACTCCATGAGAATGGGCTTGTATGAACATTTGATTGACTATTTCAGAACTGCTCCAGAGAGTTGTACCTTATCAGTGAAAACAAGATCTAAAGATTTGGTTATGAGAGTCTGTGGAACCGAATTTACTTTCCTGAACACTTAAACTTTTTGATCCTGTTGTTCAAAATGCAACTCTAGTCATGCATTTTATGAAAAGCATGTAGAAACAATAGAAAGAAAAAAAAGTGTTGACCTGGAACATGATAAAATGTGCAGATGACCAGATCTAAATGTGCTGGCTGGGGATAAAAAGATTCACATATTTGACATTTTAAACTAATCTTAACTAAAAAGAGCTTTAGGAGCAGCTGGTCTGTAATTTACAAATATTTTAATAATTTGTAGGAAAGCTAAATTTTGTAGAAGAATTCTGATTTTGCAAACTTGCCTACTCTTCTTACCTTACATGGATATCACCTAGCAGGTTTTGTAATATCCGGCTGTAAAATGTAGAAGATGTAACTAAACAAATGATGTTTAAATAAACATGAGAAAATATGTTATGTAAGAAAAATACAGTAATGCTTTACTTTTTTTTACCAAACATGCATTTTTATTAAGAAATTAGGAATATAAAATAAGCCAAAGTCCATGCAGAAGTCTTAAAACCATCTCCCCTGCCCCCCATTTTTGTGTCTTCAAAACTGCATTTTAAGAAATAAAAGTGTTAATAGTTGAAACTCATGAAGTCAAGTAAACATCAACCACAATATAGTCCTTGTGTGTGTAGGAAAGCATACTGGCAAAATAATTAGCCATTACTTTTGTGTCTAAGTGACATGAATTGTCTAAGAGATTTCCTTCTGCGTTGATCAACACAATGCTACTGAAAACATTCAGTATTTTCGAGGCCCTTAGAGGTGCAAAATTTTAACTAATTGGAAAAATTTTTTTTTCTTCATCACCAATTTCCACATGTTCAGAGAGTACTTTGAGGATCAGCTTATCATTTTTCATTGCATATTTTGCACTGACAGCAGTGACTGTACAAATTGTGATGTTTTCATATAATAAAGTTATGATCAGGAAAAAAAAAATTGACAGTATATAAAAATAGGAACTTTGGTTTTTTTAAATGTCAAGTTTTCAATTGAGATTATAATAATCACCACAGAAGTTTTACCTATGTTATACCACAATGTATTTATGTTTTTCTAAAGCATTTCAAAGATATACCATGGGTGGGCACCCATATTGAGTTTGTTTCCCTTCATATTGAATAATTTAAAGAAATAACAAACACCTCCATGAAGAATGGCTGAGTGTCCAGGAAGCTCATCTATGTAATTAAGCCAAAAGAGAGTTTAAAGGCTAGTTCAACAGCAGCTTCTGTGACTGAATCATGAAAACAGACATAACACTCCTGAAGTTTTGGCTGTAGAATGAGTCTCCTGGGGAAACAAAAATAAAAGAAAATCATCAGACTTGATAGGGTTTTTTTCTCCTCAAATGATAAATTCTGATTGTACTATGAGGTTTCAGTAAGAACTTAAAACTAATTGCTGTGTAAGACAGCTGGCAAAGTTCAGTGTCTCTCCTGCATATAATTTTTAAATCAAGTTATTCTCTGTTGGAGAAGGCCAGGGTGATCAAGAATTTATTAAATGGCAGATGTATTACAAGAGATGGGTCAACGAGGATGCGGAGGTCTGAGACCCCAGCGCCCTGAGACCCTGCAGCAGCTTGATAGAGACTTTGAAAGGTTTAAGCATACACTGATGCTTCCCCTGTTTAATAAAATTGTATAATAAATAATAACGGCCAATCTTCGCGAACGCAGATTTGGGAAGGGCTCACCCCACCTAGGTGTGCCCTCCGAGCCTGTGCAGTGGAGTTTTTTTTTAGGTGAGGCACAGCGTATGCAGAACTGGCCCCACCGTTTAAGTCCTAAGGTCCATTTGCCACGGCCGAGCAAGCTTGGACAGTGACAGTGAAGTCCTCAGGACTGTCACAGCACCCGGTACTAACCGGTGCTGACCCTGCTTCACATCCAAGATCTGATGGGATGGGATGGCAGGGAGGCATTTAACTGCTGGGGGGACGGTCCGTACTGAGACTCGAACTTGCGACCTTGGGAGTCGGAGACCGGAGTGCTCTCCACTACGCCACGGGACTGCCCCAATAAAATTGTATAGCTATATGGCTTCTGTACGTATTTTCCCCTTAGTCACCTCTATTCAGGTACTTCTTCCCACAAACCCTTAGGGCATTTTTCCCCGCCACTCTTTTCCTGATTGGCCCCAGTTTGGTGCAGTGCACCATTTTCCCATATAAGGTTGTGTTCTGACCCTGGTTTCCCATTGGTCCTTTCCTTGTTCCTCCCCTCAATTTGCATATGGACCAATGGGATGCTTCGCTCCTCCCTTCCTCCTCCCCCTTCCCCTCCCATATTCTGGAAAATTCCGCTGCTCCCTATATAAGGCTGGGCATTCCAATAAACCTTGCTTCTCGCCGTGGAGTCCTGACTCGTGTGGCTGTCTTTCCTTGGGGGACTAGCGCCAGTCGGGAGCGGGAGGAGCCTCCCTGTGCTTCAAGGGGCCAGCTACTAAAAGAGCTATCACTGCCTGAGCTTTTATCACTTGCCCATTGGAGCTGAGGTTTCCCCTCCACTGTATCAGTGGAATAACCATCTGCTGATAATTCTCTGCTCAGTTTTCTCAAGGCTGTGTATGGAGAAAATCTTCAGGTTTTTCAGGATCTGTTTCTGTGGTACTGGTGCGTTCGCAGCAATCCAGGTTTCTGGGCTACAAGCTGCAATCAAGGTCCTTGGGAGCAAACGCCAGTATTCAAAAATTTACTCATTTTTAAACTTACTACATCAGGATAGGTACTTTCCCACATACTAATCCAATGAGCTCTTTCAGGGAAAGAGTTAAAATATGAATGTGGGGGGATGCCAGAGTGTGTATCCCTGAAGGCAAGCAGTTTAGAGTTCTCCCTTAAAGAAGAGAGAGCTACCTATAGTGTGCATGGGGTTCTGTGACCAGTGAAATGCTTCGGTGTATGTGAGGTGAATTGGTTAGCCAGTAATGTCCTGACATGTTAGATATGAGAGGATATAAAAGGTGTGGGTGTACTAAGAATGGAGTCTTGAATAAACTCTCTTAGTTGAAACTCTCTCTAAGTTGTAAGCCTTCTGATGCCTGCTGTGCCTGAGCTCTTCTGACCATCATTCATGCTTTCCCCTTATTTGGGATAAGGGGACCCCAATAAGGAAAGCTGTTAATACCTGTGCATAACCTTGTGTAGCATTATAATTATTTTTAAAAATATATCAACAGTAGCATAAACATTTTTAAAATGTTTATATTACAGATTTTTTCACGCAAATGGCAGTTATGTACATTCTTGGTGGGAAATAACTGCTTTTCTTTTTTCTCTTTAAACATCTTCCCTCCCCTCTGCAAAGGCTGCAGCTCCATGCTGTTTTCACACTGGCATGGTGCTCCCCTCAGGTAAAGGTGGAACTTCACACCAGTGCAACTTTCCAGTCCCAGTAAGCTATCTCGGTCAGCTCACTCAAGCATTTCTGTGATGTGCTACAGTTAAATTTATTCTTGAAGAGTACAATGGCATACTCAACATTAAAAGCCAGAGACAGAATCTGTCTTTAAACTTACCCCACAACCCAGTAATTCATTGTTGGTGGTGGTTTCTTCTGGTCAGTCCAGTTATCAGGAGAGCACTCAAACAAAACTCCATGTTCTCTTACCAGACCTGGGTCCTCAGCTGCCTTACTAAGTTCTGAAATTCCACTGCCTGCCTTTTTCTTCTTCTGTAAAATAATTGGTGAAACGTTAGTAGAGAATGAAATATGTTTACATAAACACTAGCAGATATAACTATGTGATTTCTTCAGGACTCTCTGTTGAATGACATTGCTGTCAAAAAGCCAGGCGTAGAAGATGTAACTAATTTGCTTTTACAATCATTCTTCTCTCCACAGTTTTTTTACTTTGGCATCAAAAAGCTTTTCCATTGTTATACAACTTGGAATGAGACATATGCTCTTTTTTTGACTTTATTTTCCTTCTAGCTGAATACTATTTCTCTAAGAAGACATCTGAGATAATGCAGCTCCTTTAAAACAGTGTGTTGCAACAGCTAAAGTTCTCATCTTTCTTTCTCAGCGTGCCTCCCTAATTAAGAACTGTGATAAGTCCATTGAATAAAATTGGCCAGTAAGAGGGCATAAGATGTATAGAAAATAAAGATATTTTTATATTTTGCAGAGCTTTAAGAGTCATCTTTTATACAAAGCTTTTGAGTAAACCTTAGAAGTTCCAATTCATCTCTGGATCTGCAAATGAAACTCCTATTCCAATCAGTTGCTTCAAAGGTGAAATAAAAGCTTTTCTTGAAAAAATATCTCAAGGAACTTACGTCTGCCAAATGCAGAAGTAGAAAACACAACTTTCAGTTGTGTACAATAATGAAGAAGTGGGGGCTGAAGATCTAGAAAAGATGGTCAAAACATCACCACTATCTTAATTTCTCAAAAATAGTAGAAGAAAACGTGAAATGCATCTCAGCAATTGATAAGCAAAACAAGTAATGTTTGTCTGAGTGTCTTAAATTTCCTTAAACATGCTTTGGATTAAATTAATAAAGCATAGTCTAAATTACTCACAGTTCACAGAAATTTTGCAACAGACAAACCTTCCTGTATCTTTCCTTAGTACAGAAAATTGTTCCATGTCACTGAAAATCAACTGTGCAATTGGCAAAGCTGACTTTTAGCAAAATAAAAGTGTGCATTGAACACAAAATGACTGATCTGAACGGATTATCTCATAAATTGAGAACCTGGCCATAACAGTAATATCAGGAGCTTTAAAAATGACACACATGCAAATACAGTGAACCACTGAAATAATGAAGTGAAAACAATCTTGAAATACTGAGTTGAGAATGTAAACGGGGAAGCAAAGTTTCTGTACCTCTTTCCTCATGGATTGCTGAAAAATGGAACGAATTGAAAGACAGCACCGGTAGAAATTCTTGATTAACTGAGGGTGGATGGAGCCACTGAGCTGTGCTACTTCTTTGTGAGTTGGAGTAATAAAGATTCCTTGCATTGTTTCCAAAGAGAGATAGTGGAACAGGGTATTCTCAGGACCAGATGTCAACCTTGAAAAAAAATCAGAATTCATTTATTATTAAAATAATTTTGAGAGAAATTTCATTTTGTCAACATATATTTTGTTTCTTAAGACAGAGTTTTTTGCTGGTAACAATAACAGAGTACAAAAATGGATACAGGCTTTCAAAAGGTTCCAATTTTTACACCAAGGAAATTCTGCTGATTTGGACTGTCTCTTTTAAAAAAAAACAACTAACAACAGATCAAAAATCATGGTAGTAGTTAGGTATTCCACTTGTCTACTCAAAATTTGCTCCCAAAAAAGAAAAGGTAAAGAGAAATAAAAGCGCTGTCCTTTGTACAGCTACCTAGAGAAACCAGGGAGGCACGAGGTATGTGTATGTGTGGCCCAGAACTTTTATTTGAACTTTCAAGGACACAGAGATGTGAGACATGTGCATACAATAGTGACATACTGTTCACAGTCTTCTATTGTATTATTTTTATTTTTTGTTTCATCAAGCTCTCAATTTAAGAGCTTCACTTCTGATAATCCTTGCATAGCAAAGTTTTGGCTAGAATAAAATTAGGCAGGAACTTCTGTGATCTGTGTATATTCAAAAAGCAATCTAAATATGGCCTAAAAAGTGAACTACTTAATAATTTCTTACTTGATAGCATTAAGTAGTTCTGTATCTTTCTCTGAAAGGTTCTTTTTGAGGTTTCCTCCTAAATGAAATGGATTTGGCAGCGTGTTTTTTTTTCTAGTAGCCTGAAAAACAAGCAGATAGATGAAATAACAGAGAAAACACAGCTAAAGGATAAACAGAATCAAACTAACAAATCACCTACTTAGAAGAAAATCATGTAGTATTTTTTTAAAAAGGCCCAAACAATTGCATTGACTTATGTAAATGTATTTTATAGCCTATTTTTAACTGAGTTACAAGCAGTCGTACAACTGTACAGCAATTTGTCCTGGTAACTTAAGTTTACATCAAGGATATTCTCCAATTATTTCTGCTGATTCCAAGGCAGCTGTGTCCACTTCAGCCACGTAAAAACCCCAAATACATACAAGCAATGATAAAAAACCACCCCATCTGACAGCTCTGAGACTGACCCAAAGCTTCCCAAGGCAACAGGTGTATTTTCTACTGAGTTCAGGGACTCTTAAATTTACTCTTTTATATTGAAAGAACTGCCAGCTCCCCCAAGCCCACCAGACACTTATGAATTCTCTCTGCCTTTGTTCTCAGACCTGATCCACTACAGGCTGTGGATTAGTGCTTTCGTCTTCCGCAAGGCCTTCGTTACCCTGGTGGTGTCCTCCACTGTTTCTTGGAGGGCTTGGCTTCCGTGTCGTTAGGGAAGAGTTCCCAGACAGGGACCTTCTGCTCACCAGAGCAGTCGCTGGTTTGCAAGGGTTTTGTATCTTGCTTAGGATAGGCGAGGTGCTTGAGATCTCCAGTTTGTCACGTGTTGCAGGAAGGAACCAGTCAGCACAAGCTAAAGGTGGAATGGAAGGAGAATCCAGCCTTTCCTCTATGCTGGCATCTATTCCTTCCAGCTGGAGTATGGTTGCTTTGACCTGATCTACATATATACAGTCTGGTCCTGGATTCCCAATAGCCTTGGATGCACAGCCTCCTGCCTCTAGCAGGACACACAGCATGAAGTGTCTCTGAAAACATGAAGGCAGCAATGTAAGCCTTTGGTTTAATATACAGTATGTGCTGTGTTATATCTTATCTGAGACTTGGGTAAAATACAGCACTGTATTCAGCACTCCTTCCCTTCCTCATCTCTTTCTATTACTGTGTTATTTAAGTTAATGACACAAACATAAAAGTTGCTGTTTACAATCTCATTAGCTGTTTGCTTTAAAGGGAGTCCACATTTAAAACAACAAAACCAGACACATTTCTGAAAAGACAAGATCATGAAGGTAAAAACATTTTCAACTGAAGTGAAAAGGCATAAAAACAAAACAAGTTGATGCTTACACTTTGCAAGCTTTGCAGATGTATAAACAATGCTACTCTCTTGAAAAATTCTATCCCATAAAACAACTACAATGTAAGTATTCTGGAAATATATCAAATAAAATGCATGGAAAGTGTTACTTTAGTGAACAACAGGCAAGAAACAACAGCAAAAAAGAGCCCCAGAGAATGGGCATACTGCAATTGTTAACTTACCAAGCCAACTATCAGTAAGAAGTATCTTGCTTCAGGTTCCTTATATCCTGCAAACCCTGAGCCTTCAGATGGCTGGATATGATGCTGTGGAAATACTTCCCGCCAAATCACTAACTGACTAATCCTCTGTTCTGCTGCCAAGGGTAACAGACAATAGTGCCGACAATATAAACCTATATCAATAAGATCTTCCTTTGGCAAGTGATTACCAATCAAGTAACCCTGAATTAAACACAGAGAAGGAAGTGTATTCAGTAAGAAATACAATACCACTATGTATCACTTCAGAGTACTTTTTATATAGAGGTATCCTCGCTCCACATGCATTGTCATCTTAAGCTTTCTCCTCACAGACTGTCTTTTTGGTACACAGTTGTACAACAGGTGACACTGAGATTTTGCATCACATCTGAAGACTCAAAATACTGAAACATAAACAAATCAAACATCAGTATATATGCAAGTTATCAAAGGCAAGCTGGGAAATGCTTGGCTTTAACAGCTTGAAAAACACCTAAGGGTTAAGGTGCTTGAATCCTCATTTAATTCACTCTCCAAAAATAGTGAGCTTTCACTAGAATTAATAAAATTTCCAAAGAAGACACACAGCACTAAGGGATTTAAGTGCTGTCATGGTAGATACTGTGCAGTTTCATTTGTGGGAACAGTTTAGTCTCATAACACTACCAGCATAAAGAACAATTGGATGATAAAATCCTCAAAATGAAAGTTTTCTTTAAGCAAAGGCTGTTCTCTTCCTCTTCATACTGCTGATTACACCCTCTTTATTTATTAAATAAATTTACAAATGAGGCCAAAATGAAAAAAGCTGTCAACACAATTTCTTAAGTTTTGGATTTAAAGACAGATTAAAGATAGATCATCTGCTACTACAAAATGGCAGTGAACAAAAAAATTCCTATTAGAATACCCTGCAGTCTCTCTTGATTTGACTCTTACTGCTTTGTTACTCTTCTCTCCAATCCTCTGATCACACACCAAAAAATTTCAGTTTCAAGGAAGTATTTTGTTCTTACTGATCATACAGTACCTATACTTTCCTGACACAATTTTTTTTCTGTTACAGTGTTTGAGTTTTAGATCAGATACTAAAAATAGGTGTTTAAAGCAGTCATACATTTGTTTCTTATTTGTGAGGTTCTGAAAAGGGTAACTCATGACTAAATTAAATTTCTAGATGCATTTTTGTCATCTATAGGTCTTAATCATTAATACTACCTTGTAGAAGAGACAAGAGCCCAAAATCATATATAATCTTCTCATGTCATAATAATCTTCAGACTGTGGGGAAAAAAAAAGTATAATTTTTAATTCAGAATGTTTATTTTATTTACCAAATGCAAGTGAACTACTTCTGGTAAATTGTAATCGATACAATATTTAATATTTTCATATTTGACCACCTCTCCTTACCAGTATAGCACTTAAAATACTGAGCAGTAAAGGGAAAAAACCCAAGTTTTTAACCTTCATTACTGATTTTCGTATCATTACAATTTTCTACAAAAATCTCACTTGAAAAGAACAAGGTTTCCTATTTAATTTTTATGTGTTCATTAACTATTTTTGTTAGGATATGCTCATTCTCACAGTTCTTAACAGCAAAGTATCTGCAGCATAACTATTGACACCAGGGGCCCTCGTAGAGTAGAACTTTCAAGTCAAAGCATTTTTTCCAGTATGACATTTTATCCAAAATATACCCATTCATTGATTTTTTTAATGCCCAGTGCTCTCTGATTGGTAACACTATGTTTATTTAGACTGATACACTGTATTTAAATTAAGTAGGTGCAGTCAATTTCTGTGCAATAAACTGTAACTCACAAACACTGCTTTATGTAAATAATCATCCAAGTTGTTTAGAATAGTGATTCTTTTGAATAGAATTTTCAAGTAATTGTTCTGGAATATGAGTTTAGGAGAGCTCTTTCATGACAAAGTAAAGCTGAAATTTCAATATGTTTACACTTTGCACAGCAAGAGTTACTTCAGTAAATCACTGTAGCCTCCTTTAACAGGATTAAAAATAAGCACAGTTGCTGATTTCTGTAAACTGGAAGATTGAAGTTCTCAGTGCTCCACAGGTGTTTTGAGGTTTATTCACAATTGCTTGGGAAGGA
>VWZD01003789.1:635292-682500 GCA_013396695.1 Sakesphorus luctuosus
AACAACAATCAGCTGTGTTGAAATTAAAGTGTTTTTGTAGACATCCCATGGACTTAAATTATATTAAATCATTGATTTTCAGTGATTAATCCAATAGGATTACAATACATTGCAATATTAAACATGGAGAGAAACTCGGGATAAATAGAATGGGTAAATTGAGCTACCTTAAAAGAATAATATAGTATTCCTTTACTTTGACTCCCACTTGATTAGAAAAAGTAAGTTTGAAATTAGTGCTTTTTTAAACCACTGAATATGACACCAAGGCAAAGAGATAGTGGGCAATGCAAACAAAAATAAAACGTTTACCAGCTCTGCAAAGTCAGCTGCTTCCAGATCACTCAGTGCTGTGTCAATTTCCATCTGAAATATTTAAACAGTACTTCTTAACAGACATTTCTAACACAATAATTTCCTGTTGCTCTCTCTTGCTGGTCTCAGATTAGAAGTCACAAGTACAAAGAGAGCAGATAAAAATTTGCACCTACTTTTCAATAGTAACATCAAATATCAAGAAAACCTTGAGCCATCAGATTAAAGAAAAATCCTTCTTAATTGCTCTTTGAAACGTTACAATTTCCCCCCTTGTGTGCCTGCCAATGCACCAGGGGGTGTCACTCTTACTTTCAGGGTGCTTTCAAACATGATGTCTAGAACAAATCTCAGATCTGGTACACTACTGCATCCAACTGAGTTATCAGAAAAATCTTTTATGCAATGGATCTAGTTTTTTTCATCTCTATGGAAATTGCCAAAACTTTTTCACACATTCTCTTTGTTCTACTGAAACTGCTTTAAGTGTCCTTATTTCTGTAACTACAAGAGCTGCTGGTTAATGTCAGTTTTATTAAGAGTACTTTCCTTCAAGAAACATGGTACTAGGCACTGAAACTCATGACATAAATGTGCTTCTTAAAGAAAAGAACCTAAACCTTGTAATTACAAACTTCCTGGGCCGCATTAACAGGTTACCTCTAATTGAAACACAGTCAGTTTTCAAACAGAGCAATGTCAGCAAGGCTGCTGGCAGTTGAAAGTTAACCAGTCTCTCAGCTTTTCCCCAGTCAAAATTTAAATGGCTTTCTGCCCAAAGAACTGACATTTTTAGTTTTATATTCCTTATAGGATATAAAGATCTTCACTAAAATGTTAACTGGAAATGCCATGTTCTGCAACAACATTTTTCTGGAGAATATGAATGATCTCAAGACAAATATGGAAAGTGAAATCTGTATCATAAATATCAACTATGTTGTTGTCTAAATCCCTTTAAAACTTACTATTTCGCAAGAAAGAAACAACCTGGAAGGTGAACTACAGAACAAAGTGCAATAGAGTCTCTCTACAGAAACCTGAGAGAGAAGAAAAAACCCCATCTCTTTTCTGAGACACTCCATAAATAAGCACTTCTGTAGCTAAAATATATATAACAGGGTGTTCATACATATTATATAAGCAGAGGTTGGACTAAAATTATTGCAAACATATTATCCTGAAGCACATATTTAGCAAAAATGTATCTGGACACATACAACAGGGTAAATTAAAAAGAACTAAATAACTATCAGTGTGCAACCAAAGATAAAGGAGGAGATAAATCTTTAAATGAGAAAAGAGAGAAGACCACACTACCAACAGAATTCTGTTTGGAAACTAATGGCATTGACTGATGCACAACTTGGAACATCCATGGCAACTTCTATTACTGAACCACAGCAGACCTGAAATCATTCTGCAAACCCTCACAAGAGTAAAGTTGAAAGACTTAACCCCTTCATCCCTTCCCCTGCAAACACACTCAGGAAAATTATAGAGTGAGGTCTTATTAAACATAAAAACCAGAAAACTAGGAAAGTGCGAGTTAATACCATGTTCAAATAAAGATCCTATAAATTAAAGAATATGCCACTGCAGAAATAAGGGAATTTTGAACATCCAAACTCAGTATTTTCACAGCCATTCTGAGAAGCACTTTGAATTTTCCGTGAAGTTCAGTAAGTACAATGTTCATTTCTTTTATTGTTGCTGATGAAATAAGTTTGCATAATGGAGCTAATGGTCAGCTCAGATTAAAATCATGGTCTAATAACTAGAATTAGCCTTAACTATGTTATCTACAAACTTACAAATATTTTGGGTCAATCCATGAAAGAAAACTCTTGAAAACAAACTTTACCATGACAAGACTAACATATCCTAAACCAGAATCACACTTACTAAAGTAATGAAAACGACATTTATGACTGGCAGCTGTAATTCTATTTACAGTGATCTACCTTTTGTCTTACTACTGCTTCATGCACAACTTAAGTTGCTAGCTGGGAAGTAACCAGACACAGTGGAATGGTGCAGAAAAACTGTACCTGTATGGGTCAAACAAATGATAGGGATATTTATTTCAATCCTGCAACAGTTATTTACAACTCTCCTAAACTATAAGCTTTGGGCTTCTGGAGTAGTATTTCCTACCTGGAAAAATACTTAAATGGTCAAAATCAACCATAAAGCTACATACTAGAGGCTGCTTTCCCTACTTTATATGCTAATTCTTAGAGATGAGTTTGTATATATTTTAAATAAAGTTTTAACTCCTTTGTCATCATATTCTCTTCCTAGATAACTTGAAAGCCACCAAACTACACTCATAATAGCAATCTGCTTCCTATGGGAATGACAGTGTAGCTCCAAACTTGAATGAAGGATCTGGTAGGAAAAGGGATGGTCTTGGATGGGCAAAGGTAAGTGACACAATAACAGCAGAGGATACTTGCACAGAGTTTTTGGTCTCATAATAGTTTTTCCTGAGAGCTGTGAAAAGGACATTACCTTGGTTTCCCGAGGCAGCGTCAGCCAGCGCAGCCCTGGGAGACTGTCCAGGAACACAGCACTGCAGGTCTCGTAGTGCTGAGCACTGGTGCTGGCACTGGGCTTGAGCCTCGCGGGCTGAAGTGCCCGCTGGAAGAACAGGTTGAAAAAATGATCAAGGCGAGAAACATTTTCCTCCTGGCAGAAAGCACTGAACAAACATGAACTCCAAGTTAGAATAACATCGAGAAACTTGCAGCTTGTTTATACAACCCTCAGTGCTACACAAGTCTCTTTGCAGCATGATGCTACATTTGGATTTATTTTTAACATTCATGTTTAACATGAAAAAACCCACCAGGCTAATACCCAGGCAGTACCTACAATTAAAGAACAAACTGAAGAAGTATGGTATCATAGTAGATGTGTTAGAGCAACTTAAGATGAGTCAAACATCAGTCTCATCCTTTTGGAAACTGAGATTTCTTCTTTTTCTTCCTCTGTGGCATACACACATTAACCATGAACTGAATGCAAGCAATTTTATTTAGGTTACAGTCAAGACTGAAAATTTTCTGGGTGATTTCCAAATGCAGAGAAAGACAGTCACTGCCAAAGAGAATTGAGAAGTCCAGAGTGTTTACTTTATTAAAAACATAACACTAATTCATATGTATGTTTTAAAGACAGTGCTTGAACACAAAGGAAAACATTTGCAGAGTGCTGCTGACAGCCACAGTGATTTAGATTATGTGAATGATTCAACCTAATCAAGAACAAAAGTTTTGTTAAGTGACTAAGACTGTTTAAAAAGTGTCTTAGAAGTGTTTAGGCTGAAAGCAAAAAGCTAAGAACAGAATTCTGTTTTTTATACAAGAGTAAAGGAACATGCAAAAAAATGCCATATAGACATGAAAATTAATGCTATTTGTCTTTTTCAGTGAGCACCAATGGAAAATGTGTGACTGAAAATACTTTTGAAAGAACTCACCTGTCCAAAGAACCATACATAAATGTCAAGGTCCTGACAACATCTTCAATCATGTTCCTCAGCTGAGAAAGTGGAACACTAAAAAAATAAAAATTGAAATGTACAGCAATGGTTATAACATCTTTACTATGAATAAGTGGTCCTCCTAGAACACATAAATCTGTAATATTACTGATGTTATTCAACAGTCTCTATGAAGTACTTGAATTTACCATATCCTAGAATATTACTGTTTTCTAACCCACAAGTATTTCTGAGATCTTACTCCCTTCAGAGGCAATGAAAAAGAAACTGCAATAATGGATATATAAAGATGAGAATACAGTCAATAAAGAAGTGGAATCACAGGTATGAAAAATAGTTTTAGCAAAAAGAGTACACTGTAAGCCCTTTCTTGTGTTTTTGTTGTAAGAGTTCAATTTGAGGACACAAAATAAAATTTAAAGGAAAACAAAACCTTTCCTTTGAAACTCACTTTTCTTCAGGAAGGCCAATTATGAGCAACTTGTCAGATTCTTTCCAGTAAACAACTTGAACCAGTTTTTCACATAAGAAAAGGGAAGAACTAGAAAAATTAAACCAGAAATATTTCTGTTAACAGTCTGAAGTCATAAAATTATGAGTTAAAAAAATTTCACCAAATTACAAATCCTAGTCACTGTTACCCACTACAGGGAAATTCCCCCAAATCAATGTACCTGCAGGCTGAGCAGTCCAACTTCAGGCATGTTGTTCTAGTTAAAATGCTACTGCCTAAACAAGTTGAGTCACTGTGGTTTTGTCTCTGACTTGATACATAACCTATGTTTGCTGTACATGTATGTAAAAAGTAATAAAAATAGCAATACATTACATTTCAAATACTTTTACCTGATAATCTCTGTACCAGTAACATTTTCCAGTATGTCAGACAGTGTGAGAAAAATTCCTCTCACACTTTTCAGTTTTTGGGATGCTTCAGATAGGGGATACCGATAAAGAATTTCTTGCTGTGAAGAAAGTTAGCTGTTAGTTAAGCAAAGCAAAACCAAACCGCTCCCCAAAAAATCCCCACAGAAAACAAAGTTTTTTGGTTTTGTTGCAACAGGTTTTTTTTTAAACATGACAGCTTTTCTCATGGACTTTCATATGGTATTGAAACACACAGTCGGCTGCACGGCCATACTGGAAAGTTCTAAAATGCACATAAATGTTTCTGACAGTTTTAAATTTTTTATTTTATAAAAAAGCACAACTTATTTAGAATCACTATTACATGGAGAAATGTAAAATGACAAACAGTATGGCCACTGCATTTTACAGCTTTAAGCACACTGTTAACAAAGCTGATTCTAAGAGATAGGAAGAAATTCTTTACTATGATGGTGGTGAGACACTGGCACAGGTTGCCCAGGGAAATTGTGGATGCCCCACCCCTTGAAGTGTTCAAGGCCAGGCAGGACTCTGAGCAACCTGGGATACTAGAAGGTCTCCATGCCCAAGGCAACAGGATGCAACTACATGATATTTAAGGTTCCTTCTAATCCAAACCATTCTAGCATTCTGTGATTCTAATATTTGTATGGCTCTTTCAATGCTTAAATCATCATCAAACATACAGCTCTTCAAAACCAACAGGAAGAATATGAAAACTCCAGTCTCTCTATATAACCCTACCTAACTGCTTTATATGTACAGTATAAAAGATAATTGAGGTATATAACTTCAATAACATAGACTATTAATGTTTCTCACCAAGCTTCTTAACAATCTGTGTCAGCATACTCTTAAAGAAGTCATCTTGAAGCTCAGTAGAGATAAGTATTTGTGACAATTAGTTTTCTTTTTCTGACTAGTTTTTTGAAATAAATTTTTTATGCAAGCACTTTCAAACATTTTGTATTATTTGAGCAACCATGAAAATGTAGTAATAGGCAAACATGATTCCCTGTCCTTTATTTCTTTGTGCCAAATCATGATAGGCATGTATAATAAAGCATGTAATACTAAGCATACCCATTGCAAAGAGTATATTATCATTCTGCACAAACAAAAGAAACATAGGCATGATTAACTTCCCTATTTATGTCACTAAGCACATTCAGCCAGTGCCAACATTCATTAGAAAATTTTCTTTCAGAAAGATCAAAAGAATGTAAAGTTTCATTACAGAAAGACCTGGAAAACTCTTCATTCTTATCCAATTTAATTAGCTCTATTTACAAATATTCATTAGAAAGATCTTTTTTTCTGGAATCAATCCCTCAACTGGACAAACCCTGCTGTTTTCTAATGACAGCACTGCAAAGGGCTAAGAGGAATTTTTTTCCACCCCTCACTATGAACTGTGGCCTTTACACAAAATTCATTTGTGAATTATCTGTACACTTTCCCAAGGAAAGAAAAGCCAACGGTAACAAAAGGGCAGAGCAGTGTCACGTCTGTATATAGTGATTTAGCAAAGTTCAGCACATGCCATTGTACCAGGTTAGCTGTTTCAAAGCAAGCCAAAAGGTCACAGGCCAAACACAGTGGAATTAATAAATGACAAGCCGCTCATTCCTTAAAAAGTGTAAATCCTCCCTCAGCCCCAAAATCCAGACTTGGACAGGCTCTGAACTAATGACTTCTAGTAACATCATCACGTAGGAGGAATATGAGAATTACTCCTTTTAAGACCTTGTATCACAAAAATCAGGTCAAACACAAAGATGTTATAGTTACACACTGGTACAAATAATGTATAATTTTAACATTGACTGTAAACTAAAATATAAAAAAGACAGGATCAACCTTACTTGCTGAAACTGTTGCCCTCTGGGACACCCCCCATGGGCATACACCCATCCCAGATGATTTCCAATACTGCTTTCTTTTACAGCTGAATAGACAGAGCTTACAAGTCTTAAAGCTCATTAATTCTATTTTTAGGTGCCAAAAGATCACAAGTGGAAGAATTAGTTAGCAGTTCTAGTTGCCATAGTTTACATGGATGTGATCTGCATACTGGGCCTCCTTTGTGTATGGGTAAAGCAGTTTAGTAAAGGATCATATTTTTATCGTGCACTATGGCAAAGGTGTATCGTAACTTCAGAGCTAACTTAAAGTACTGTTTAAACTAAATCTAGGACCATACATCTATAGGATATAAGTTGCTTAATGTTCAGTAAATTAAATAAAAGACCTTGATTATACCAGCAAATCATCCCTCAACATTTGAGACTATTTGGGGCTGCATAACTGCCAAGACTTCTCAGGAAACAATTATTCCATGGTGTAAAGGGACAACATGTGCATTACAATCCCTCTTTTACCTCTGCTCAATGTTTAGGATTAATCCTGTTTCTTGGGAGAGTATAATGAAATAATGGGGCAAGAAAGCAGTACTCCATTTACTCTGAAGTGCAGGAATTGCATGTCTATTCCCCTACCAAGAGAGGAATCAGAGACCCTGAAATCATTTTTTTTAATATTTCATAAAGTTTATGGGATCAAGAAAACACTGGTCTTTCTGTCTACAGCAACTGTCTATAGGAGTTCTATCCACATAACACAGCAGTCTTGAACCACTAAAAACTCAGAACTGAAGAAAAAAAGAACTATTTCAAATATATATGAACTTTGATAAATAATCTAAAGTTTATTTAATTCACAGTTAAATGAGCTCTTAGGTTTTATTATAAGGAAACACTAAAGAAGAAAAACACTGTGATATTGTATATTTTAAAGGAAGCAGTCTCTGGGTAGGAAAAGGAGCTTTGAATGGTGTTGCCTAATTGCTACACTACTAAAAAAAAAGACACTGATAAGAGATACTTGTATAAACTAATTTCTGCTGAAGGTACCTCCCATGAAAAACTAATTTCTTACATGAGTTTGGGAAGAACTACAAACTAAAGCATAAAGCATAGTATCTTGCTTAACAAGCACACATTACCTTAAAATTATTACGTTAAGAGAATTACTTATCCTGCAAATCAAGTACTCCAGAGTTATGAAGCACTGGCTTTATGGTTGGCTAATAAATTTTAATTACATCCACTCATCTGTCCATCCTGTCCTCTGCACAAGACAGGCATGTTTCAGAAAAAAATGTAGTACTTAAGACAATGTACATACAAAAGGGCTGAATTAAAGTTGCACAAGTAATTTCTGAGCTGTCATCCACTTGACTCTGCAAACTTTACATTTCTTACATAATTTTATATCATGTAATTTTCAAGGGCTCTCCTCCCTAGCCCTGTCTCTAGAAAATAAAATTCCCATTATGTGTAGCTGTAACACTTTTTCTCCATCACACATCACCAACAGAAAAACATAGATTTGTACCAGTTGAAAAACAGTCTAAACGGAAGTAAAGGTATGTCAGAGAAGGGATGGAACACTGAGTGAATCTAAGGATAAATTCCAGGAGAGAGAAAGCAAAATGTCTTTCTTCTCCTTGCCTTTCCATCACTGTCCTGCCATTCCAGTCCCTGAGGACTGGCAAAACTTGTGCTTTGTCTTTATTATCATAGATAACGTAAGATCACCAGGGCACAATGCTAAATTTGAGAATTCGCACAAG
Organism: Sakesphorus luctuosus; assembly: GCA_013396695.1. Taxonomy (NCBI): domain Eukaryota; kingdom Metazoa; phylum Chordata; class Aves; order Passeriformes; family Thamnophilidae; genus Sakesphorus; species Sakesphorus luctuosus. The sequence goes on from VWZD01003789.1 coordinate 643,638, forward strand.
GGGAGAAGAGTCTTTTTCCAAAAGTCTGTCCCTAAAAAGTCTACTTTGCCTATTTGTCATTTTCAGCCCCCCACACTGCTTTGTGTCCTTGCATTAAGTGGTGTATTCGTAGCTATGGCTGCATCATGGACAACATCTATGCAAACTTACAGTGTACACTGGCAAAATTTTTCTGAACACTAAAAGGAAAGACATCTGAAAGGAAGCTTTACAGGACAAAGGGAAAGCACTTCAGTAGCTCTAAAATGCTGCCCCAAGCAAGAATCAGCGACTCATTGCAACCAGCAGACAGGCCAGATTCCTCTAAAAGACAACATTAGCATTTCGAAACAGGAGGAGCCAGACAGATGATGAATGCGACTGCCAACAGCTCCTGCTGGGGGAAATTTTTTTGGCTTGGCTCCGTTCAAGCTGGAGAAGCACTGACAACATCCCGTGGAGCATCTGAGAGACACCACGGCCCTGGCGAATGTGCCTCGGCTTTGCAGTTACATCTCTGGCTGGCTGACCTCACGTGCTGACCCAAGTGAGTTTGAGTCCAATTCGAGTTTGTCAGCACTGATGCTGTTTGTTCTGCCTCTAGAATTTCAGGCCTTATCTCTGCCAAAATGGACATTTCGCAGATGACGCTTAAGCAAGATTATTTATTCATATATTTATTTATTTAACATCAAATGTCACAGCAGTTGCTGTTGTCAGTTGTTACCTTTCACTTCACATTTATTTAGTCAGTTACATACCTCATCCTTGGATGTTTCAGAGTCCAGTTTCAGTGTGAGGAACATGACAACATGAGGCACATCCTGTACAGCCTGCTGAAGCTCCATACTGTCTTCTCCCCACAGGAGCCTAATCAGATTGTTCATACTTGACTGTGCCTGTTTGTTCCTTTGCTGACAAGTTCCTCCAGGCTCAAATACTGATGTTTCAAATGTAAGTTTAACCTATTAAGATAGTTAATTATTGTGAAAATGAGGCTGTACTTACCATTACGTCCCAATATCAGATGAAAGAGATGCAGTATGAGCCCTTTAAGAGATTAAGTTTTCTCAGCTTTACTGAGGAAGATGCAAGCACACAAAAACTCCTGCTGTTTCAAGAAAACCAACTATACATTCAGCATTACATAACCCCCTATTACAAAGGACAAAGCCAGCTATTACATGCTCTGTGAACCATGTGAGTAAGCATGTGGTTTGTTGTGATTTCATGCTTAATTCTTATGGTTTTGAAAATGGAAAAATATACTTACTGCTCTGGGTTTGTTTGAATACAAAACCTATATTACTCTGCCTTTGAAAAACACACAGTATTTGACTTATTTCAAAATGTCAGAACTTCCCTAAGTATATATCCTGAAGGCTTCTTGCTTTGCCATTTTGAGTGCACAGGAAAATTGGTTTAAATTTACATTTAGACTGCAAACATCTGTTAAATTGTAACAGTAGCAATTCTTTCAATCTTTCATTTTCACTACGTTAACTTTTCTTGTTTTAACTGTAAAATTGGCAAATAAGAGTTTTGTTGCTGTATTTAACAATTTACACAACTATCAAGAAGCATAAAAATCGTTTAAATCCCTTGCTGCGCTGTCTTCAGAAGAAAAAAAAAATCAAAGCACAAAGCATCCTCTCTTAAATAACACCTTAAGAGTTTAGATGATCAAACTTACTTTGCCAAAGAATTACATGATGGTTTTTGTTCTTTATTTTCCAGATAAATTAAAACCCAGGAATTTTAGAATAAACACACATTTCCTGACACACGAGAAACACATAATCCAAGTGATCTGGAAATGTTTCATAATTTGCTTTATAGATCTACTTTTTATGAGCACAGACTTACAAAAAATATGTTTGTTAGTTCCGGTAGTGATGAAAGAGTAAATTTTTTTTTTTTGTAAATGAAGACTTTATCCTAAGTACGAAAGATGATGTGAGAAACATTTAGCTTTAGGCTGAGCATAAAATTGTCATTTCCAAGGAGAAAAAATGGATTTATTTTCTTAGATGATACCTTTTTATCAGTGTTCACAGTGACTGAAGAGATATTTTGACTAAGTGGGCATGCTCTCAGTTTCTCCTTTCATATGTTTTTTACTCGAGGTTGTTTGTCTGCCTTAAAATACCCATAACTTGCCTATTGACTAGGAAGTTTTGAACATAACACATCACACCAAATCCCACCTCTCTCTCAGGTCAGTGACAGTTTAGTCTAAGGACTGATGCAGTAAAAAAGGTTTCTATTTTCCCAATTGTGATAAATTTGAGAAGCCTAAGCAGAGGTAATGTGTACATTTAAATGGAGATAATTTTCATAATTGTGTATGCTTATGCACATATTTCAAGGGAGGAGTGCCAGCAAGAAATAATGATCCTTTAAAACACCCACTGCCTGCCAAATTGGCTTGGAAAGAAGTGCCATCATCAACTTTTACAGCTACAAGATTTGTATCACTGGCTGCCACCTTCCCATTCCACTCCACTTCTCATGACTCTTTTCCTCTCCTATTTTGGCTACTATGAGCTTTTTTCTCTTTTCTCTTCCTGTTCCCTGGAACAGCAGTGCCCTCAATCCTGCTCTCCTGCCCTGTGCTACCCCTGTCTTTTCTGACAGTAACTCATGCCTTGCCCTCTCATCATTGCAGTTTTAATTCTTTACACTGCACATTAACAGGGCTTGAGGAACAGAAACATCCAACTAAGATTAGCAGCTGCCTTTTAAGACCTAGTAACTTGATAGTTCACAGTTTCAGAGGTGTATGTTTTCTTCTCCAGCATTCTGTAACTCTGTTCTCTTTCTCTGTCACGCCATCTGCACATATTTCAGAGAATTTTCCTCATACCCTGCTTAACTTCTTGCAGATTTCCTCAAGGCTCAATAGTTACTTCTCTTAATTTCTACTACATCTTGCCTGTGGACACTTATACGCGACACTTAGGCTACAGTCTCTACGCTAATCATGCACAGATGTAATTCGTGCTGCAGTCTATCTTTTAGTCTCTCAGTTTTTAAAAAAACAAACTCAGTCTGTCTTGTCCTAGATACACAACCATACAGTTCTCTAGCGAAGAGCTCAAAAGAAACTGCGCCAAACAGAACTTTAACTGTCCCTCCTCCTGAAGGCATCCACGCTGCCTTCCACATCATTGGAATAGAAGAGGACCAAGAGACCCCAAACCCCTATTTCTTTTTTTGTGGAGGAGAAATGAATCTTCACCCTTAGCAGTGCACAGGACCTGATCGAATATGACTACTGAAGTTCCATGTTATAATTACTGACTATGAAACCTTCTACAGCTTTGATTCCATCTCTTCAAAAGAAAATCAGTTAAATGCACAGCAGAAAACAAAAAAGGAAATGACATGAAGAATGGAAAAAAGCACAGAAAACATTATTATCCACTCTATACATCATGCTTACATTCTGAATACTTAAAACAGTTATCAAAAAGAATTTAGTCGAATGGCAAAAAGGAAGTGATGAAGGTGGCAGGAACAGCAAACTGCGAGGGACATGGATGGAAATTTTCTGCTTACGAAATACATGACCAAGGTGGAAAATTACAGTTCTTTAAAGCCATGCAATGATATGAAGAGTAAGACATGGACAGTTAACCTTTTCTCCTAACACAGAAAGATGAGGGTATGAAATGCACTTAACTAAACTGCAATTTGAAAGCCAAGGATAAAGGATGTAACACCAATCAGTTACATAAATCACTGCTACAGCATGCTGTGGAGGTCAAAGAAATTTTAAGCACTAGATTAACAAAAGAGAATGGGCAAACCTGTAAGTGATCCAACAAGCCCCTAATTATTAACTGCTGGAAGCTGGGAAATAATGATTGGAAGGTCACTGTGTATTTAATTTGTTTTTTAATACTCTTATACATTTGTCAGTGTTGAAAGATAAAATGTAGCTGTTATACTATTAGTCTGCCCCAGAAGGGCATGATTTCTGTTCATCTGCAGGAAAGTGTATGGCTGAGAATATGGATTTTATTACAACCAGAACTGGTGGCATGGCCTGCCTGCCTGCCATTTCCTGGTTTAAGTCTCTGTTTTTCATGTGCTTACTGTTTGCATAACTGTAACTCAAAATTTCAGACTGAAATTTTTGATTCTTTCTGTCTCAGGCTGAATAATTTTAGAAAGTTTTGAGTAAAATGGTTCCACAACTTCTGAATATCAGAGTAAGGAACAGTATATTCTTCTAGCATATCTTGCCCTTCCTATTCTGTCTCTGTCTTGCAGTGCAAAGAAACAGCAGCTATTTTGATTACACAAATGAAAAAGAAAAGAAGGACCGATGTAGCATTTGGACTTCTATTGCTCAATAAATACACTAAAATGGTCCTTATGTGCCTACATACAGTTGCTTAAACAGAGGCAAGGAAAACAAAATTCTGAAAATATAATAATGAGTGATGTTATGACACATGCTGAAACTGAGAAAATCTAGGGAGTTAAGTTTTTAAAATTAATACCAGCAGTTTTTAACATTGAATCCACAAGAGCAGGGACTTCTCTTATGGAAATAACCTGTATTTAAGTAAAAAGGCTTTAAACTTCATCTTATTTGGTATTTTGCAAAGTAAGATGAATGAGAATACATTAACAATTTTGCTTGCATTACAAAATCTTGGATACAACAACCCTCTGTTTCTTTAGCAGCATGAATACAGTGTTCTACAGGATAAAAAAACCCCCAGAACTCTGTATTTAAATCTGCTCTGGTCTATTCCAGCAATCTCTCTTCTGGCTTGACTCAAACTGCACAGTAGAAAAGGAATAATTGCACTTTAATAAAAGGGTTTGGAAAGCCAACATAACAAACAGTTACACATTTCAAGTAATTGCTGTCTACTTGACAGATTTTGACAGATTTACTGACAATGTAAACATTAATGTTGCATTAAAAGTGACTACTCTATAAAGGGCTGCATTGCATTTTACCAGCAAGTAATACATATAATCTAGTAAGGATACATTTACATAAACTATATAATCTCTGCTTTTTTAATCATTCTCTATTTAATAGCAGTTACAGCAACCCCGTATTTGGTCAAAGACTGACAAGACAAGTTTTTCTCCCATGAAGCTCTGCCAATACTTGACTACAACTCTGGTAGCTTCATATTGTCAAATACCTTGGAAAGCTTCCTGAACTGAACTCCCAGTACTCAGTCTCACTGCAGTTACAGATGTACTTCCACAGGCACTTGCACTACATAAGTTGCAAACAGAGGCATGATTAAGAAAACCTGAAATTTCCACTTTTTATCTCTCAACTGTAAAACATTTCTGTTATTATCATTACCTCATATAATCAACCTGACAAGAAACTACCACGAGACACTACAATTTTTAAACTGCTCCTTTTTGTATCTGCAAGTTACAACTTTTATCTTGTCTTCCTGTCCACCAGGAAGTGGAATTAAGAAGAATAACTCAAAATACTAAATTTTATGCTATTAACAACCCTCCTGGTTTAGTTCTGAAATAGCTATCTAATTCTTTATTAGTCATTTAATTCTTTATTATAGATCCAAAATTATTATTCAGCTAGAATAAAAGATATATGCAATAGGTTTTGGGGAAAGAAACATTATTCATCAGGTCAGTTTTTTGGATTTTTTTTTCTGTCAACTTTTTTTACTGGCTTCTATCAATTTTCATCACTGTTAGGTTTTGAAAGATCTTAAGAGTATTTAATCTAAAAGCTCATAAACCCCCAAGAATTTCTTCAATTTAAATATTAAAGCAGTATCAATTTCTCCACTTAAATGCTCTTAAATATTTTTAATAGCACTATTTGTTAATTCAGGCTTGTTTTTATTCTCTTGTTCATATATTGTTTTATAAAAGTATTTCCAGAGCAATTATTACCATTTTAAGAACAGTAATTGACAAAAAAGCCGCTACTATTCTGCTGACATATTTATTTTTTAAGCTAGACATCAATATCTTGCCTCATGCATGCTTGTGCCAGACTGCACATCTCCAGCCCTGTGTTCTGTCTCCTCAGGAGAAAAAGGCTAGAAATAATATTAACTTTGTAACAGAGAACATTGGGAATAAACGTTCAACTACTGTACCTGCATAGGACCTGGAATGCAAGACAAAACCCTTTCTATATTTTCAGAATTCACATCAACATCATTTACAGCAACTAGAGCATCTCCTGGAGGTGAAACAGACAAAAAGCAAGAAAGTTAGTTGGTATCACACCACAGTAAAAAGCCAAAGTGTCTTGTTTTTAAAATTAATATGACATTCAAACAGTCAGAAATGTATGTTTGTTACATTTACGAAGATGGTTTCCACATGCAACATTTACTGCATTTAGAAACATTGGTCTGTTACCTCAATGCTCTTAAGGCCTTACTGTCGTGCTTGTATCATTTTACAAAAATCACCAAAACACAGAATGGTTTGGGTTGGAAGGGACCTTAAAGCTCATCTCGTTCCAACCCCCCTGCCATGGGCAGGGACACCTTTCACTACCCCAGGTTGCTCACAGCCCCATCCAACCTGGCCTTGAACACTTCCAGCTTCTTTGGGCAAGCTTTGCCAGGGCCTTCACACCCTCACAATAAATAATTTTCTTCTAGTATCTAATACAAACTCATTCTCTTTCAGTTTGACTTCATTGCCCCTTGGCCTCTCACTACATCGAATCAGCAGCAGCTCAGAACAGGGTGTGTTGAGCTCAAACACCCGGTTTGCATAAAGCTGATGAAATTATTCCTGTCTCTTTAAAGATAAAGTTTAGAAAAGTCTTTGGCACTGCTGACATCTCTAAAATGTTTATTTCGGAATTGACTATCTCTTTGCCACAAGAGGCAAGGCACAGGACTATTACTTCTGTTCCCTAACTATCCATTCTCTAGTGATACACCTGCAAACACCATTCCTAAAAGTAATCTCCAGTGCATTAAGTCAAGGCACACTGATTGGCAAGTGAATATCACTTCCATACTGTGATGGGAAAGGAGCATTTTTTTCTGAATTCATCAGAATCAAGTTGTTCATGTGGGAGTGGATGGAGGACTGGACAGAGGACTCTCTTGTCATGGAATCCTGGTATTGAGTTTCCTCTGTTCTTGGTAATGATTTGGTGGAAGACTTAACGAAACTTCATATACGCCTTTCCAAAAAAGGCAAACTGGGGAACACATTCCTACTGAAGAAAGCCAGATCAGTTGTTTTATATGTTAGCAAGCTGCTTCCACCCAAACCAGTGCAGCTGTGCTTCAAGAGGAGATCAAAAGAACATAAACGACATCCCAAATGCCACAGTGAGAACACAGCAAAGCTTACACAAACTCTGTGTTTCCACTCTGCTTGCCCAGCTTCTTTACTTTGGAGTCTTCTCAAGAAATACACCATATATGGTAAGTCCACATAAAAGTCTCAAACTCTGACAGTATTTTGGTCCTTTCAAGAACATCTTTTTCCTGACAGGATGCTAAGGATATGGACACTGCAAATGAAACAGCAGTCTGTAGCTTTTGCATACCTGTTTAAAACTGGATTATTTGAGTACATTTTTACTATCAATCCACAATTAATTTCTGTCCCTGGGGAGTTTTCCCATTATTTTGACAATTGTATGTACTGATAAGGTGAGAAGATTCATGATGAGATATTTGGCGATGAGAGCAGTAAGATAGTTTCAAAGAGGCAACAAGAGCTTTGCTGTGCTTTCAGTGTCATTGAAATTACTTTTTCATTTGCACTCTAGTAGATGCTGCTCATCAGCATTTACAAGATTTCCCTGCTCTTAACAGGGCAGATTTCAACTTGAATGGGGGTGGGAAGCAAATCATAACAGAATTTCCTATCATACCCCTTATCTGTCTGGATCTAAAAGTGAGTATTTCATGGAGCTTTTCCCTTTTGAAGATATACTCAAAGAAGAGATTAGAAAGTTTTTCATAGCAGACCAAGCTTTGCATATGGTTGAAAACTAACTTAAGCAAAGAAAATGTTTTGCCGAAAATACAGAAGACACTTAAAGCACATGAGATAAAAGCAGCTGTATTTCATCTTAACCAAAATGAGACTGACAGAGTTTAAAAACCAAGGAGGGCTTTTCTGTTTTGAAAATTTAAGTTGGATGTTACTGGATATTAACTCCTAAATATTTGGAAAAAAAAATGAACTGATAAACAACACATGGATGGAGTGCCATCATTTTAGAGTTACAAAGCATCACGATTTTTTTTTAACTTGAAAAACTGTTGTATTTACTTTCATATGGTCAGTGCCTGCATTCCATTTGGTTTATAAAGTACAGCTACAAGACTTACGACTTCCATATGCAATATTAGAAAAAATATTAAAGTGTACCGCACAAATAATAAACAGATGTTTTAAGTGTTCAAAGCTATAAGGGATATACATTTCAAATTAAATAAAAGAAGCCACCTGAGAAAAGTGATTATTAACGATGGAAAAGGCAGCTATTTCTACTATAAAGTGTTAAAGCAATAACCACTTTGTGAGTAAAAATGAGTGCTGCAAACAGGTCACCAGGAAGACCACCAGATGTAATTTTAAAGCATGTGTTTTAAAAGGAAAATATAGTTCATATTTGCTTCACAAAATACTACAAATAGTGGTCTGCACCACTGGAGGCCATTAAAACACTAAAAAGCAAAACAAAAACAGGTTAATGTCCATGCATACACAGGTAAATGAAGATGAACAGAGCCGCCAGCAGGCACCATGCTATGTATGTATGGCCAGACTTCATGAAAGCAGATTTGGGCAGGGCTCTCCCCACGTGGGTGCGCCCTTCCAGCCTGTGCAGTGGATTCTTTAGGTGAGGCACAGCGTGCGCAGAACTGGCCCCACCGTTTAAGTCCTAAGGTCTACCTGCCACGGCCGAGCGAGCTTGGACAGTGACAGTGAAGTCCTTAGGACTGTCACAGCGCCCGGTACTGACCGGGGCTGACCCTGCTGAGCATCCGAGATCTGATGGTATCGTATGGCAGGGAGGCATTGAACTGCCAGGGGATGGTTCCCACTGAGACTCGAACTCAGGACCTTGTGTTACAACCCGCTCCTGGGAAAGGGGACGGAGGTAACCCTAGGTTGTTGTTAATAATTCCCTTAGGGGTGGATTAAAGTGAAACAACTAGATAATCAGTGTTTATTTTAACAACTCGGTGTAATGTGACATAGAAAATAACCTTAGTGGGGGGGAAAAAGATGCATAGGGGGAAGAAAGACAGGAGAAGAGTCCAGGACAGCAAGGAAAAAGAAGAGATGAGAAAAGATGAGAATGAAAAGGTTTACATAGTCACCACCCAGGGATCCAGCATTGCATCTCAGCAGTCCTGCAGGCGGTGGGGGCGAGGAACAGAACCCCAAAATCCCAAAGTCACCAGTCCATGTTTATACCCTCAGCATGCCTTTTGCACCTCCCCGGAGGCAGAGGGTTGTTTTCCATGAAGTAGTGTCACCAGCCAGGCTATGAACCCCCAATATTCTTCCCGCCTTTCATGATGGGCGCCAGCTTCATGTCGAGGGCAGGGTAAGGGCTCTTCTTGCCTCTTCAGGGCTTGACACTTTTAGAGGGATGGGCCCCAACTGCCCATCAGGGGTATAATGCAAAAGTCAAAAGCCTGCAAAGTCTCTTAGAATGCATAAATCATTAACCGTTTCAGTCTCTGACACCTTGGGATTCAGAGTTCAGACTGCTCTCCTTTACACCATCGGACCGCCCCAAGACACCATGCTATACCGATCAGATATTCTTCATTTGTGGTGGCTCAAGAAGCTGCTCACTTTTGTGCTAATTCTTCAATTTTAGACTGACCACAAAAATATTCTTTACTGACTGTTTCCACAATTCACAACAGGATTCCTAAAACCAACTTCTTACCAAGGACAATCAACAGGCAAAGGTCTACTTTCTGTCCAACTTCAACTTCCACAAGGATCTACAGAACTACAGTTCCTTCAATATCAGCCTTTGGGTGCATACCACAGCTATCCCATCCTCTGATGTGCAATACAGATGCAGTAAACCAGACAGGTTTTTGACAAGAATTTTTTTTAACCGCATATTCTTTATGCGGACAGCTCTGAAACCTGAGCATCTAATTTATGCAAAGCATCCCTATTCCTAGACACCACATAAAAATTCCAGAATACTCAATATCACTAAAGATATGTAGTTTGAAATCATTTTAAATGAAAATTATACATTTTATACTGTTGGCACTGAATTCAGCTGATTTTCCCAGTTAAGAGCTGAACAACTCCAGCATGCTTAAAACTGTTTTGTTTTCAATGTGGAAAAACAAGGCAGGAGTTGGTGACAGCCTATGACATATTAAACTGCATATTAAAAGTTAAATGTTCTATTTGAAACAAAACAAACATTCCATGTTTTTTCTCCTCACTAACTCTGGGAATCACCAAGTGCAGTAGATGAAATACTACCTCCTTTTAGGTTCACGTGATCTCCTGGATCTGGTATTTGCCTACACTGTTTTGCCTTCACTGAACCTGCTCTTACAAACATGGTATATACAAATTTGTGTCTCAAAATTAACTTACAAGTTATAAATACACACTCTTACACTAATTAGATTCAATACCATTAAGCAGATATTAAGTTGAAACTCACTCTCGCCTCCCTCTCAGTCTACATCCCCCACTTCTTGACTAATCAGTTCTTGCTGGTAAAATTTGAAAGTTATCTAATTTTCCCCCTGGAGTATTTTTTTAGCATCCCTACCAAAAACATGTGCTGGAAGAATCTGCTAGTCAAAGCACAACTTGCCTTTTTATACACAGAACACTGGAATTTCAAAAGCACTAATGCTGACTTGGTGGTACTTGTGCTACTGTAATATTACTATTTTCATGATCTTCTAACCAACATCACATCTTTGCTGTCTGGCTCTACGAGGGATCAGCTTCAAGGGTAATTAACAACCTTCTGCCCTTTACAGATGTGGCCTTGTTGTCTCACATTTACTGTCTCCAAGCGCCAACTCCTTTTAATGGCATCAATTAAAGTGGGAATATTTTTGCCCCCTCATTTCTGCTCCCAGCAGTTCATTCCCCTCCATTATTCATGTTCTGGTGCTTGTCAGACCTTCTGTGACCCAAGTTTAATGTACTGCACCCAGAAAAAAACGACACAGCGAGTTTTAATTCTGGGTTAGTTTCTTGCCATGTTATTTAGTTGCATCAGCTCATGAAGTGTCTGACAAGCCAAACCAACACAAGGGAGAGTGGCTAAGCTGGCTCACTGCCTCCCCAGACTGCAGCACCACTACAGATTTGGAGTCTCCAGATCACAACTGCTGAGAAAGCAGCTGTTAGACTTGCTAAAGAGAAAAATAACCAAACAAGGCTGTGCAGAAGATTATAACATATAGCTTACTCTGTATTTTTTCCTCATTTTTATGACACAAAATCCATTTAAAGTATATACCGTAAAGCTTTTTATCAAACAGGGATGCTGTGGAAAAGAATGAAGACTAAATAGAGTATTTGGCAGACTTATCTATCTATCTTATTTTCCACTTATCTAGGGAGAAAATCCTGCATTAAATTAAGGAGGGAGTGTGGTGTATTTTTTGCTCCAAGTTCAAGCTGCTCAAACCCTGTACACTAAGGGGATAGTCATCTCCCTACTGTATTAACACATTTTAGGTTATGTCACATGTTCTTAAAACCACTAATACAGTAAAACTGACTACGTAACAAAGCATCAGATGCCACAACATCGATTGAAAATGATCCCTCAAGAACCAATGTAACTGCTTATGTTTTAGGAATATTCAAACCAGCTGCCTCAAAAAGCAAAAAAAACCCCATAAATCTGAGTGCAGAAGTTGACCATTCCTTCAATTACTTACCGATCAAGATTTGACCTGTTTTTACTGCAGAACTACCTGGCACCAAGCCATGTACCACAAGCTTCTCTTCACTGACTCCTCTGACTTTATCCTTCCTGCCTTGCTCCTCCACTCTTCTGCTGCTGCTCCATGAGGACTGATGGACAATTCCTACTAAGGCCTCCAGCAGCCTCTGCTGCTCCTCCTCTCCAAAACTGTGCAGTTTTCTGGGATTTACATAAACATACACATCTTTGTACTTTTGCTGAACACTGACATGCATTTTCTGTGTAGATTGCTGTTTCAATATAGAAGTAGGACCAGTGGATTGCACATCACAGCTTCCACTGCCTTTCTTACCAGAATGCTTTGGTAAAAGATTCTTCTTTTTTAACATTTTGGTCCATTTCTTCAGTTCATACTTTCTTTCCTTTTGTGATCCCTCTTGAATAATTTCAGCTTCATTTTCACGAAACCTGACACGATTCACTGCTGGCATTTCTGGACAGTTGTTCTGGAGTAGAGTTTCTTCTTCACTTTCACTCAGTTCTAAATAAAATAATTCACCATTTTTCTGCACACCATCCAACCATTCAGGCTCAAGGTCACTGGGAAAGAAAGAACAATCAGTGACAGTTCTGATAAGGCAGATCACTATGCAAGTAACATCTGATTGTTTTAAGTAGGGAGGGGATAGAGAGAGTGCAAGGGAATTAAAAAAAAAAAAAAGGAAAAAACAGTTGCCTCCTGAACACTGAGGGCTCAACTGCTTTAAGTCTGGCATAAGGATTAGAGCTTGTCTTAGACAAATGATGGATATGGCAAGTAAAGACATCCTTCCCAAGTCTTAAAATAGTTTCTTTAAATGCGTTGCAGAAAAACAGCCACTGCAAAAAGCAACATTCCCTTTTCTGAAAGCAAACAACAAAATACAACCACAAACCATTTACTGAAAATACAAGTTTTAACTAGTAATTACATTCATGGGCATGATGGAGCTTTCTCTAGAGAAAAAAATGCCATCCTGTTTGTTCTCTCACATTATTTTTGCCTTTATAATATAATCATGGTGTGATTTTTGGAGCTGTGCTGTGCAGAGTTTGGAGTTGGATTGATGATTTTTAGTATAGGTCCCTTCTAACTCAGCATATTCTATGGTGCTATGGGGAGACAGATTGTACCATTGGACCTTTGGAAAGACAAGATTAACATTTCGAAGTAACTTAAATTCACCAACAAAACTCCAAAACAACCCAAGATGAAATCTAGGTAACACTTTTTAAAAGCCAAGTTCCAATAGCATATTCAAGCTCACATGCAAAAATACACACTAAAAAGAGACAGCACTGCTATAGAAACAGTTCTGTCAGCTCAAGTGGATCACTTTGAAGTCACCAGCAAAATGGTGCTGCAAAGCAAAGACTAAGCAGCTCCAGGATGTATTAACAGAAATAACATCAGCACAGTGCAAAAAATTTTTTGTCCTAATATGGCAACAACAATGTGTCAACCATGTCGAGTTTTGGATAGTACATTTTAAGAAAGATGTAATAACTGGAACATACCCAGAGCACAGAGACAAATAGTAACTAGTGTTTAGATATGTTTTAAAGGGCAAGAGGCTGAAGGAAATACTCTTTTGGCTGAGGGAAAAAAAAAACCAAACCAAAAAACCAACAACCAGAAAAATAGTTGCTCAGAGGCAATGGGCCAAATGCACTTCAAGGTAAAACACCGAGTGTGACTACAGGATGAGGATCAATAATCACTGAAATAGGAGTACTCAAACATTTAATTATCTAGAACGCTCTGAAGGGAAGACTTCAAGGAGCAGATAAAACCAGTTCATTCATCCTGACTAGATGACAAACAACTCTCTCTGTTTCATAAAAATCATATAAGGATAAACTAGAATGGAGAATTACATCAGAACTAATATAATTGTTTAAAGTTAACGTATTTTCGTACATTTTACACTAGAACTAATTTTACAGAATAAAGAGGTGCAAGTTTTGTTTAGAACTACTATTAAATAATTCAAATGGAGCATTAATTTGATAACAGATAAACAGCTTCAAAGTCTAGCTAAATAGAGAACATTATGCAAAGACACCACAGCACCTTCAAGGACTCAAAGAGAGGATCTGGCTGGACTAAGAATACAGAAAACATTGTCATTACTCTCTTCCTGGAGCTCCAGTTACTGTGAGAAGCCTATGGATGTTGCAGACAGGAAGAAAAAGCATGTATTTCCTCTGCGTTTATTAATTTTTTTGCCCAAGTTGATAGTTTTGAAAGAACAGCCATGACTTGTGATCATTTAACTACTCCTGATGGTCATGGATAAGTCAGAGTTTACAACTTCTACTAAGTCTTACTCAAGATCTTGAGTATCTTACTCAAGGCTGCTAAGGCCAGACAATATCTGATCCATCATCTCTCAAATGGTGGCATGCAAAAAATAACATGCCAGAGTTTTTCCTTGTTTTGTTTATTAAGTACTCCTGCATTATGGTACATGTAAGCAAAATTAGGAAACAAACAAATTAGGGAAACACTAGAAATTTACAAAGAAATAACATTTGGATTAGCAGAAACTCCTGTGATTTCAGGGGTTGGTCTCTTCTCCCAGGCACTCAGCAATAGGACAAGGGGGCACGGGCTCAAGCTCCGCCAGGAGAAATTTAAGTTGGAGATCAGAAAAAAATTCTTCACAGAGAGAGTGCTCAGGCATTGGAATGGGCTGCCCAGGGAGGGGGTGGATTCCCCATCCCTGGAGATTTTTAAACACAGATTGGATGTGGCACTGAGTGCCATGATCTGGTAAAGGGGCTGGAGTTGGACCCAGGGTTGGACTTGATGATCTCAGAGGTCTTTTCCAACCCAACTGATTCTATGATTCTATGATTTATCACAATCTTTTGATTCGCTCCATGAAAGGGCTCTCTGTGCTCTTTGGAAAAGCTCTTTTTTCTTTGGGGTGGATGTCAAAATTTCAACTTGGATGTCAGTTCATACACTCACCTTCTCCAGCTTTGTTGTCTATTCTTACTACAATGTGTATTATAGACTAAGTAAAAAAAAGAGGTGGGCATGTGTGGTGTTCACATTATACTGTAAAGGAACTATGAATTTCTGAATACAGGTCCGTACAGACACCTGTAATAGCAAAGTCTGAAACAATAAATCTGCCCCTAGGATGACATGTTTTTTTCCTCTAATGCAGTAGTGTCAGAATTGATTAAAACTAAGCAAGAAAAAAAAAATCTCATTTCCATCTATCTTCCTTTGTGTCAAAAGAAGCACTTCCATCTAGGCCTGGAGGCTTCAGTTAAGGGATCTAAAAATCTGAAAGACGCACATTCCTTTAAGAGCAGTTTCATTGATCTCACACAGGTATTTCTTCTTTGGGATAAATGCCTGAAAAACTGTGCCAATTGAAACTGTTTCCTTATGGAAGAAAGATACACCAGAAACAAAGGATCCAAGTTCTGTTTCTGAAGCAAGAGAAGGCTCTTCTCACCCAAGGAAACTCTGAAACAATAAAACCATTAACATCTTGTCTCTGCCCAAGGCAAGGGGGTTGGAACTAGATGATCTTTAAAGTCCCTTCCAACGCAAACCATTCTGTGATTCTATGACCTGTGAACCTGTTCTAAAGCAAATAAAGAAAACAACAAATCCAAGATTAACTACTTTTAGGTAACTGCAGTCAAGTTAAATTCCACCCATATGAGACTCTGCAGAAGTGAAGACCGTCATCTTTAGTTTTCCAAACCTTTGGTTATGCCACGACCAAGTACAACTTCATTTGGGGTAGGCAAAGCTGCCACCCTCTCAGTGGCTGTGGCTGCCCGGAGGGGTTCTGATCCATCACACTTAGTGACGGCAAATGTTCAACTCTGCTAAAACAGACAGAACTATTAAAAACACAAATACACCACTTCCCCACCACGCATGTAAGCATTCACTCTCAGCTCTGTCTGAGCTTGGCACACACATGCCAAGTCTCTCCTTCCCCTCTGGTTGCCAGGCCACGTCCAGCTGGGATGCAAGACTCATCCCAAGGACTGCCGGCAGCTGAACTAACGCTGCCGCTCGCCGCGTTACCGTCAGGGCTCGGCAGAGACACGCCTCAGAAAGCACAAAGCGTTCTGTGCTAGTAAAACTATCACCATTGCACCAACAGCGCCAGGGGTCTTCGACCGCCTCCTCGGCGCGCTCCGCTAGGCAGGGGCGGCGCGACTGCGCGAAACCCGCCGACTCAGGGACCGCGGCTCGCCCTTCCCGGCCCCGCCCTTACTCGGAACTCTCAGAGAGCGAGGAGCAGCTCTCGCTGCCGGTGCCTGCGGACTCAGCGCCTCTTCCCCTCGCCGGCTTCGTCCCTCCGGCAGCTTCGCTCCCACCGGGCCCCCCGGACGCCATGACACCCGCGCGCCGGCGGCCACGTGGCCCGCGCCGCGCCCTCCCATTGGCCGGGAAACAGACCCAAACAAGCACCTTAGAACAGCCCATGCAATCTACACAGGAAAATCGTGTGCAGTCAAGGGAGAGGAAAAAAAACCCCTATTTGGTTTTCAGGACATATACTATTCCCATCCATGAAAAACACGACCCATGGCAACCTTGCAGACAACTTGCTGTGTAGCTATGTCAGTAAACCCACCAGGACACGCATGGGGAATAGGGAAAGGTTTGAGAATAATTGTTGGAACACTTTTAATATGTTGGATTTAATGTCTACTCAGTGGGATATTTGCACAGCTTCAGCAGCGAGGTTTTATAGCACTGGAGCACTACGTAAGAGTCATAATTCTGGTATGAAATTCCTGTGCTTGAAAATGAATAGAGAAGCATTTGTTAATAAGCATGTTTTGAAGTGAATTAACTAGACAGAAACAGTTTGGACTCATATCCATGTAATTAAGGTTTCAACTGGAGTTGTTAAAGATACCTATATTAAATATTGTGGCCATTCTGAAGTCCCTGTACAAGGCCTGATTTTACAGATAAATCACGGTTGCCTGGTTTTTAAGACTATAAATCTATGCAAAGGGGGAGACAGAAACATTCCCTATCTAAAGAAAAAAAGTTTGTTCTACTATGGTTTCATTTGGTTTAGGACAAGATATTGTAGTTAATTTCAGGGTTTTTTTTTCCTATCTGAGCAAGCAACAACTACTTCACACAAAGTATATAACCTATGCATGGTAGACAACTCCTTTAAAAATACCTAAAAATCAGATCTTTGGTTGATTGCAATTGTCAGACTAAGTTATGCACCAACTTTCATTCTATCACTTCCAGAAGAACAGGTGGGGGAAATATTTTAGAACTACCTCACTTCGCAATGTACTTTGTGAAAAACAAAACAGTCTGCTTGAACAGCATTTCCCAAAGAGCCTAATGAGTTAAGATTTCCTAAGAGGAACACTGCAGGAGCTAGAATTTTAGAAGTAGATGAGAGATACTGTCCCACCCTCCCTAATTCTGCTTATGTTTGCAAGCACTTTTAATACACTGAGCAGCACACTGAAGTGTTTCTATAGAGAAGTGATAGTCAATGCCAGATGGTCCTGTGTTAGTTCAGTTTCACCGAGTTCAAGAGTTGGTTAATTGTTTCCAGTTGTTTGCTCTCTGAGTGAGAAATACAGGTTCTCTCAAGGAGGCAGTGGTGTCACACCACTTGCTATTTTATAGGAATAAGCATATTAGGAATGGAAGGATGATGGAAGATTTTGGTCCACTGGGAGGGGTAGTTGGGAGTCATATAAGTATTTTTCTGAAAAAAAAAATGGAATTTTTTCTACTATGGGAATAATTAAGGACTACAAGATGCATCTCAGAACAGCAGGATCTTATTTTGGTGAAGACACAGATTTTCCCACACAATACCTCTTGAGAGGAAAGCCTCTCATTTCTTGGGTATAAATATTGGGAAAAGACTTGAAATAATTTGTCTTCTGCCACATACTTTACATTTAGTCCAAGTAGCTGGGCTGGTACTTCTCACTAAGGAACCCATAAGCCTTCTATGCTAAGTTGCTGTTATTAACAAGCAGATGGTAAAAACTTGTCCCAGGATATCACTGGCATCAATAGTACTGCTCACCCTTACTGGACAACTGGTTAATGAGTGGATAGTTAAAGAGCACTCCCTTTAGCCCTACGGTTGTTCTGCTTGGCTGTTCCTGCAAAGAACTAAATTCAGGTGTGGAAATTTATTCTGGAACAAGTTTCTTGTTAAGTTTTTTTTTTTGATTTAACTTGCTAGAAACGCTGTTGTTTTAAAGATAACACTCTACCTTGATCCAAGTTTATATTCAGAAATAGACTGAGGTTAAGGCAGAGCATGTCAAAGAGATATAGTGGTTCTTCCTAATGAAGGAGTGAAATAACTAGGGTCTAATTTTATTTTCTTGGTACTGTTGCATGGATACTCCAACCACTGCGCAATTTCAACTACCAATATTTTTTCATTGTTACATACTGACAGCTGATTTTTTCAACTTGATGATCAAGAAAAGAGACTAGAGTTAAGAGTCTTTCCTAGGAATTAAATTGGAAAACACAGGGAAATTTAGGATTAGTGTTTATGACTAACTTGTATTTTGTTTTGTACAGTCAGGCCTAATCTTAGCAATGTTGCTAGGACCTGTGATGGTATTCCAGACTAATTTCACTGATTCATGTTCTGCAGGTGTGTTGGGCTTGGACCATGGATCCCTTGGGCTCTTCTCAACACAAGGCTGAAACCCGGGACAGCGTTACCCCCCTGGTACATGGAGACAAACTAACACACCCTGTGCTATGGGTGAATGCTACCTGATACTTAAGAGCACCTACTTTGTGCCTGTGAGGTATAAATGTGCTATCCAGGAATTAGATCCCTTATTTTTCAGCAGTCTCCCCTTCTTCACGGTCATTGCCCCTACTGACTGCTAGTGTGAGAAAGAGCAACACCTGCAGTGCTGTCCCTGTAATACCTGAACAGTGCTCCAAACTGGAAGAATTATCCAAGGATTGGATCTGCCAGCTCCCTGGCTCTTCTGTGCAGTGCAGGACTAGAAACAGGCCACAGTAATCCTGCAAGACAAATCTCACTGGATACACCTGGACTACAGTAAAATCTGTCTTTTTTACACTATGTTTATCAACATTTTAAGTGTCGCTTTGCTTTCCCCTTCCATACTTCAAATTACAGCTCTTCATTAGTGTGATGCCTGTCTCGGGTTGAACTGGCAAAATGCCATCTGTCTAAGACAGAGTGAAAAGGGAAGAAGAGGGAGAGGGAAAAAAAACTTCCAAACTAGTTTATGCTGAAACTAACTATATGTATTTATACAGAAAAGAGAAAATTAAGAGAAATCTATAATATAACACACTCACAAGTTATATATAACAAGAAATAACTTCCCACTCCCCAGTAAGCACAAATTTTACCATTCTAACTACAAATCATTCTAAAGAAGTCAATTCCCCAAAGACAGACTTAAGCAAAGAGAAGAACTAAGAACAAACATTTTACTTCCCTAAGATAACATGATGGTGAGCCGGTGCTGTGGGTTTGGGCCTCCCCGTCCCTCCTGGGACAGCACGGTGTGTCCTGCTGGGGCAACAGCTGTGAAGCAACTGCCCCAGCCCCTCCCACACACTGGATTTTACTTCTTTTGAGATGATGTAGTATGGTATGGAATACAATATTATTGGCTAGAAGAAGTCAGCTGTTAGCTAGCCCAGCCCAGCTCAAGTCAGCTGACAATTCTAGGCCTAATCTGAACTTTAAAGCCTAAATTTAGGCCCACCTGGCTAAACCCATAACAATGCCTAAGGATTTTACAGTGCACTTTGTACATTTTTATAGAGTTATGTAAGTTGAGTAAGTTTTCCTAAGTTGCTCACATTTTAGGTGGTATTTAGAAGTCACTCTCACACACATACCAAGGATACAGTTTTGAAGAACACCTGCAAGCACTCCAGCTGAGGCAATAAGATAGCTTGTAGTCAAAACAGGAGAGCAAGTTCAGAGCCCTTGGAGGGGCTCCAAGGGGCAGTTGTGAGGGTGGGCAACAAAAGGAAATCGGTACCACAAGGTGGCTATAGCTATCACGTATGTTAATTACTGAAAGTTATAAAAACTATAACATTTGGCTGGTGCATGTGCACATGCTTTCAATGTGCACTTTTGAAGCTTCTAATAAAAGAACTACTTTATCTATCTCCACTAATGTTGTCTTGAGAGTCTTTTGCAGGAATTTAGGCATCAAATGACAAAGAAATAAGAAGGCCTAAGTGACTTGGGTTTTTTTCCCTTTCTGCTTGTTTTCACATCTGTTACTATTTCCAGGAAGGCTCTATGAACAACTGGACAGACACAAATGATACATTACAGATATAACTCGATACATTAAAACCAGACAAAACTAAGAGGAAAATAGTTTCATCTTTGTTTAACAGGTCTGTTTCTTGATGCTAACACCTGCTTTACTGAAAGAAAAACTAACAAAAATATGGAATGCTAAAGAGTGACATTATATACTTTTCAGCTATTGATCCCTATTTATTTTTTTATTCTTCCAGTGCACAACAGCAAACATATAACAGAAACAATTTCCTCTTTTTTAAGAGGAACATGGCTTTCCCCTGCCCTGACAAAGTCTTTCTTAAAGGACAAAAGGCACATTTCACAAGCATTTCTTAATAAATTAAGATTTTTTGATTACAAGGTTTCCATAAAACTATGTGAGTAAGATTGTGATTATGGAATCTTCTCTTCACAGTTTCTCTGACATGACTGCATAGAGACCATTCACTGCAAAGTGGCATAAACTTTCTAGTGACACTGGACTGTCATTTTAATTGGGATATTTACATATAAACAGACTAAAGGGAGAATGAAGGCTACCTCTGGGACTGAAGGAACAGAAACTTTGTGAGCAAAACACTCCATTGCTCCATAAATAAAATAGATTGTTCTTTCTGACTTCTTAACCTTTGTGGATCAACTCTGTTGGATCACAGAAAGTATTTTAGAAGAACACAAAACCAAAAATAAGACAGCCATGAAGAATCTGGGAATACTAGTTCAACCAACCTCATTCTTTTGGAATACATTCTTACCAAGTTAAGAGTTCTCTCTATCATGAAAAGCAGCAATAACTTCAAATACAATTTTTTTCCTACTGTTTTTATTTCACTTTAAATCTACAGGCTTTTTAGGATCACCTGCTATGCATGTCAAGCGTGAGAGAAAACCATTATTTACAGTCAGTCAACATGCAAATGTTTCAAGCATGAATAGCCTTATTACACTTAAGAGTATATTAATATAAGCAATTCCATGGGGCAGCATGTTTTTAATCCAATTTTGAAATGGACCATTTTCTGTTAAGTCACTGACAAATCCATGCACAGGGTTTCAAAAACCAGAGGGTCCTTGTTAGCAGATGGACACATTTATTGCTCATAAAATGGCCTGAGAGTGCCATGCAGGAGCAGGCTGATTCCGGCATGCCCTCCTTGCTGAATGCTGTGTTTGCATCCCCAGTATTCACAGGAATGGATTTTAAGTGACTATTCAGTTTGACGCCTTAAGCTGGAGTTAATAATCAGTTGTTTCCATAGCATCAGCTGTTTGGAGCTGGCACTGGGAGCATCTGTGTACTTTTGCAGTAGGAAATAAATCAGTGTGGCTTCGAAATAGGAAACGAACACTTTACACAACAACTGGAGATGAGCTGCTCTTGGATACTGTTGAATGGGATGCTGTTTTCTTTGTAAAGTTTAAGGGGCTCTCAGCTAGTGCATGGGAAATGGCATTAAGCATGGCTTTCAAAGTCCTGCACGGACCTATTGGGCCAGATCTTATTGTTGGGATGTCTTTGTGGGGGGATACTCTGGAAAATCATACGTTAGGGATGGTGAAGGCAGGCAGAAAAGCAGCTGCTTCTCATACAGTGTGCCTCCCGCACGTCTACTGAAGGATTTTTTCCCATTCCTCTTGGATCTTCATGCGAGTTAGGATACGTTTTTCCCTTCCCTTAAAGAAGGGTTCAAAATGCGTATAGTAGTGATGCAAGAGCATCAATCCGTATCGGCCCACTTCCTTACACATGTAAGAGAGTTGGGCGTTGCTCCCGCAGCTCCCCTCACCTGCAGGTCCTCTGCTTTTTCCAGAAAGGAGGGAGGTAAACCCGAGGGCGCTCGGCGCCCCGCGGGCAGCTGCCCCTTCCCTTCTCTTCCCCTGCGCGCCAGGGCAGCCCCGGCTCCGGTCGCCCCCTGCCTTCGCCCATCAGCGCCCGGCGCACCAGGACACGATCCCTCGCCCTTCCTGCCACTACAAGAAAAAGGGGGTGGCCGAGGAGCCGTGGGCTCCCCTGTCCCTCCGCCCGGCGAGTCCTGCCTTGCGGAGGGCAGGGGCACATCTCCCAGGGTAAGCGGTCGGGCGCAGGGCGCCGGAGCCTCCGGAGCTGAGGAAGCGAACGCAGCCACCCCTCGCCACAGGAGCCGCCTCCCCGTCCCCGCCACTGACCTGTGGAGCAGAACGCTCTGCACCGAGTCCAGGTCCTCCAGGTTCCTCGTGACGGGCCGCGGGATGCTGTACCTGCCCGTCCCGAACATCGCGGGTGGGCAGGCGAGTGGCTCTCGCATCGCCCGCCCCGCGGCACGGGGACTGCAGGCGGCCGCGGGCAAGTAGGAGCCCTAGACCGCCCGCCNNNCCCCCCCCCCGCCTCTCCGCGCCGCCCGCCCGCCCCCGGAGCCCGCTGGCGCCGCGGCGCGGGGCGCGGGGGACGCGCGGGACTGGTGCCGCGGGGATGGCGGGCGGAGGAAGCGCGTCCCTCGCAGCCGAAGGAGCGTAGGACTTGTCTCGCAGGGGTTGCGCTGTTGCACAGTATTGTTTCTTTCACGAACTTGAAAACGGTGAAGTCCCAAGTTTCATATAAATGGAGTAATATAATTCCTAACTGCAGCCTTAGATCCCCCCCTCCCCCCCACCCCCGAGCTTCATCCACAGCTCTTAATATATGAGAAAATAGTTTATCCCCTTATATTTTCCTGTTGGTCAAAGTAATGGAATTGCCTAGTTGATTCTATGTTCCTAAGTAATAATATGAATAATTATCAATCCCACAAAATTTAATCCAGTCTTTGTTTCCCTCTTTGACAAAATAGTGATTACAAGCGGTTTCAGATGATCATTGAGTTAGTTACAGGACTCCTTACTAGGTTCCCATCTGCAAAATTCTGACTCTTGAATGAACAGGCATGTGAATGAATACAAGTGGTGTGATGCATATCTTCTCCAATTTTATTTCTTACCCATGATTTGCCATAATTTATTTTCTCTGCTCACTTTTACAAAGAGATCAGTTTAATGATTGGAATTTTTCAAGATGTGCTCATCTGCTCCAGGTTTGCTCCTCTAGGTGACATAAGATCAGTAGCTAATAAAGTCTTGCAATCTGTTACTAAATGTTTCATTAGAGATAGTTTCCTTTAGTCACTGTGTCTGAGGCAATTATAGCAACACAGCAATGAAATAGTTACCTAGAAAGACCATTAAGAGGGGGGACCATTAGCATGATATAGAATAGATAGCAAATTGGAAGCCATGAAATATTTTACCACCCAGCTCCATGGGATGTTGACCACTACATGGTGCAAAAACTTCTTTTTTGAAGACTTTGACTTGAGCAGACAGTGGCAACAGCTCAGTTTGGAGAGGGTGAATACAGAATTACTGTGAGTCTGTGGCTAGGATTCTCACCAAGTACTGTAACTCGAATATTTAGGTCTCACCATTTTTTCCCTTTCTTAAAATGTTTTTTCATTCTTTCTTTGCTACCAGCAAGAAATTTTAGGAGAAGGACAATCTCCACTGAATTCCATTCCTGTCAAAGATGTGGATACCACCGTCTTCCACTGAGGTGAGGAACAGCAGCAGTACCATAAAACCTTTATGACCATAAAACCTTTGTCACGATCTTTGGCACCAGAGTGCTAGGGAAGCTAAAGGTATACCAGGATTCTGGGTTTAAGGAGCAGAGACTGGAGGAGTTTGGTATGTAAAGTATCAAAACAATGAGCTCTTCTGGGCAAAGAACTTCTAGCAATACCCACATCTTGATTTCAGAAAGCTGATGGAAATTTCGTGGTGGTTGTATCACCATCATTCTAGTAAAACACTTAGGCACAATCCATGTCTCTAGGTGACTGTACCAGTGGGCAATGTGTGATCTGAAGCTTAGAATATTTCACATAGAAAGGTTCCTGAAGTACAGATCAGATGGCAAGGTGAGAATTTCTCATGCTGTTCACAGCTATAGCTACTTTTGTCTCTTCTCCATTTGTCTGCTATGGTAAATGACTCCTACACATACATACTGAGGCTGTAAATTTTAGGCTAGAACACCATGTAGATCTGGGACTTCAGCAGCTTATCTGGACTGTTAGATTCCCGTTGGTCCTGTACAATGTGGTTTTCAGAACAGTGTTGTGCAACAGCACCGGAGCAAAAAGCTGTAGAGACTTACTTTGCTATACTTTTTTTCACTTTTTTTACCATTTTTGTGCCCTAAGGGAGCAGAGATCTTTATTTTGTACACAACAGGGATGTATTTTCCCAATTCTCTGTGGCTGACATTTCATGGTGGACAACAACAAAATCCCCAAACATTATCATCAAAATCACCTTCCACCTCCAGAAGGCCTTTCCAAGAAGCATGTAAGATTTTCCTTGTCCCTGGGTTCCTTCTCACTGGGAGAAAAATTTTATGCTTCTTACAACTACTGACCTAATAATGGCCAATCTTCGCGAACAAAGATTTGGGAAGGGCTCACCCCACCTGGGTGTGCCCTCCGAGCCTGCGCAGTGGATATTTTAGGTGAGGCACAGCGTGCGCAGAACTGGCCCCACCGTTTAAGTCCTAAGGTTCATTTGCCACGGCCAAGCGAGCTTGGACAGTGACAGTGAAGTCTCCTCAGGACTATCTACAGCACCCAGTACTAACCGGGGCTGACCCTGCTTCGCATTCGAGATCTGACGGGATGGGATGGCAGGGAGGCATTGAACTGCCGGGGCCGCCCGTACTGAGACTCGAACTCGCGACCTTGGGAGTCGGAGACCGGAGTGCTCTCCACCACGCCACGGGACCGCCCTAACTACTGACCTAATGCTGAGTTTAATGATAACATCATCTGCTACCAATGTTGTACTTTTACTGGATTTAAAATTTATTGTGAAGATCTTCATTAGAATTGCTTACAACTCAGCAAAATGTGAAAACGTAAGTAAAGAGACACCTAAAACATGCCAAAATGAGAAAAGGTGACTTAGGTTTTGTGTAGCTTATGAAATGGCAGATCCCAAAGCACCACGCTGCTGACAAACAAGACAAATTATTAATTTTAAAATCAAATGGAATGTTTTTCTAGGTATGAATTACAACTTTTACTAAATTTAGTGTATGTAGCCTCAATGTTTATGGATGACACAACTGGAAAATGAAAAAAGAGCAGAAAATCAAAAGTGATACAGTGGATACTTTCAGAGCCCTATATTTTTTCCTGATTATATTTATGTTACCTTAGTTGCATGCAAGTTTCTCAAGTTAAAAAGAGAGTTCTGAGCTAGCATTAATCCTCTTATATGACTTCTGTAACTACCCCAGCCTTTGACATTTATGAAAATTATTTTATTGAGTTTTACAGATTGATGTTTCACTAAAATAAAAAGTGCGATTTTATTGTATTTTCTGCAACATTTTAGGCCACAGAAGAAGGAAGATCAGTATTTAATTTGAAGTTTGTCAGCTCTTGTGTTTAACTGCACATATAGAGAACATGGCACTACACATTTCCTGAATCCAGTGAAATATGTGTAGTTGGAGAAAGATGATAATGTTCTGCAATGCAGAGAAACAAAACCAGTATGGATTGGGGAAGAAGAACATTTAACCAGGTTAAACACACTGCAATGGCAACAATGAAGAATTTTAAGAGGCACCCTGCATACAAAATAATTAGAGCATGCCTGGGCTCTCCTTCTGTTTGTGATAGTTTTACTGTCAGTTGAACTGGTTTATTAAAGCCCTTCTGCTTTATTACAGAACAATTCTGGTGTTTCTGATGTAAAAGGAAAAAAAGAAAAAAGAAATAACAAAGTATTATGATGCTATGCTTGTGAGACATCTCTTTCTGAGATTGTACTGTGTATTTTTCTTCAACAGATCTTAGGCTCTTAATTCTGCAACTATTTCCTATGCCAACAAGGTCAGATGTTTCTGAATCATAATCCCCTTTTGGCAAAGCTACTTCTTCTGTATTCAAATACCTTTGATTTCCTTGACTTGGCTGGTAAGTTGTAGCATACTCAGGGATCAAAGATTAACCAGTGTTCATTGCCTGTGCATGGTGGAAATCAGGTTATCATTACTTCATATATATGATTTGTCATCTATATCATTAGTCATGAGATGTTAGCACATGAGGAGAGTTGAAATATTCAACTGAAGGAAAAAACTCTGTTTTTTTTTTCTCTTCAGTTATATCTATGAGTAGGAGAGACTGTACCTTACTGTATTCAGTTCCCAAACTAAGGGTGAATGGTTGGTTGAGCGCAAGGTTACCTTCCTGGCTATTCTATCCTTCCTCACCTCTTGGCTCATGAAACTACCCCTGTAAGAGAGGCAGCAAACAGGAACTGAGAATGCACCTTACCAGCTGCAATTCATAATCCAGCACATTAACTGAAGCATCCATATACTTCCATTTATTTTGTTATGGCAAGCTCTAAACTGTGGCAGCTGAGTGTCAGGTTCACATATCCTATGGCAACCAAAGGGATCAGGAATGATGAACCAGAGACACATTTTTACTCATCTGAAAGCACAGAGATTTGATAGTGTAGAGGATTTCTTTCCCCATCTGACTGGCTCAAGTGTAGTTTATCTTTTAAATACAGGATTGTTTATCTTTGGATGTTAGCACTCAATTGTCCCATGTTGTGTTATATTACATTCTCTGCTCTGATACATGAGTTCATTAAAAATATGCTTCTACTGTCTTAAAAATGTAAGAATAACAGCAAAGTTTAGTAAAAAAGCAGTAATTTACATTAGTGAGTATAGTTCTTAAGAATCAAGACCCATAAAGAACAAATACACGTAAGTTCTGCCACTCTGTGTAGAAACATTTTAGAAATCTATAGTGGTTTATTTCTTCTATTACTTGTTCTTCTGCTGATTAAGAGTGGATAGTGATGGCAATTTTGTGGAGTGGGTATTTATTCTTGGACAACACCAGAAGATGCATACTCAGGCTGCTACTGCCTGTCGCTGTGTTTAAAAGACTGAGGGGTGGGGTGTTTTTATCAAGGAGATGTTCTCAGGCTCTGCCTCTTGTCTATAAATAGCTCTCAAGATTCTAGAAGGCAAAGGACAGAATTTAATTTTCACTTCTGACACAATCAAATATGGACATCCACCTCTGGATTTGCTTTTTATTCTAATTGAAACTAGATGCATATGAAAAAACCCCAAACACACAGAGATTTTGGTGTTACTGCATCACTTAACAGCTCCTTCTTTTCTGTCTGTATGGAGACAGCTGGGTTCCCCAAGCTGTCCTGTTAACTTCCTTGTGTTACATCAGCACGGCACTGCAGGGAGCAGAAGGCTCTGCTACACTGAGTCTAATGATCTGTTCTCAGAGTACAGGGGCACTAAACCTTCTGTGCATTCCCAGGTCTTGCCTTCCAGCAGGAAGAAAGGAAATCCAGTTTATTTGTCAAACAAATCTCCTGTACTTCTGGGGTCTCATAAAAAGCAGTCACACAGGCAATACTTTTGGCAAACTGGTAAAGTCAGCAATACAGGAATCCCTGGAAATAAGAATTTATAGTCCATGAGTAAACCCTTAATCCAAGGAGTAAGTGACAAACTGAAGAGTGGCATCCCAACGTCACTCATTTCATATCAATCTACCTGTTCCCCTCTGCAAAGAGTCTTCTGTTTGCAGAATAATGGGGGTAGGGTGGCAACATGTGGCTGCTTCATGGCCTTTAAAATAGATTGCTGGCTTCTTATTATTTCCTCTAAGACAGTTTTTGTACTAATTAGAAACTTAAATCTAATTGAAAAAGCCATCCTAAGAATTATTAGATTATTGATATATTGCAAAGACTGATAAAACGTAATTAGATTTTGTTGAACAGAATCTGATAAAAGTTTTTGTAAACTTGTCTATAAATACAGTTTGTGACCATGTGATCCTGTGAGAAGTCGATCAGAACCATAAAAAGGGACAACTTACGTTTTATATGAACATCTGGGCAAAGTATATGTTGCAAACTAAATTAAAAGAATCCTTGAACTTTGACACCAGATTTTTATTTTGAAATTGGTTCTAAGGGTCTCTCTCCTTCATGTCCCCAGCTTCTGCACTTGTCTGAGTTTCTGGAGACACAGACTTTGGAACAGTGATCAGACAGACTGCCTGTAATTTAAAAATTTCCAAAGAAATACACATAATTTATATGTGCCACTCACAAGCAGCTGAGTTTTATTTATGCTGAGTTTTGTTGTTTGTTTTTTTTTTATGTGAGACTCTCAGAAAATAATACATAGAATTTTTCTGGATTAAAAAATTTATGAAACTAGTTAAATCATGAGAGAAGTAGGATTTATTTTAAAAGCTAAAAACTTTTTAAATTTTACTGTCAGCTAGAAATCCTCTGCTTCTTAAATATATAAATGCCTAACACCAAAACCAGTCACAATTGACTTACAGGGTGAAAAAATAGATACTTTTCTGACTCACTCAGTTTTTATCAGAGGTTATTCTTTAAAATGTAAATATTTTAGTAGGTCACAAGAATTTTAAAAAAAGCAAAATAGCACCATCTGGTGCTAAGCAAAGATTTTATGATCAGTTCCCATCCATTTTGAGATTATTGCTGTACAGATAAACTACTGCCTTTCACAATCTCAGTTTGAGGTTAATGCTTTGTCCCCTTTTTTTACTTACAGCCTTCCCACTTCCCCCAGTCTTTATTTACCAGTTTTTAGAGACTTCTGAAAAAACTTCTTGTAGTTTAAACATTCTGGACATGTGTAAGGAGTTATTGATTAAAATCTGATTTCTAGGTTTTTTGTCAGCTGGTGTAGATTTGAGGATGATGAGAAACTATATCTAAAAGTGAATTTCACCACTCTTTGTTTCTAATTATTTCTTTGCTTCTGTCTTGGTTTGAGCTGGCAAACTGCCAACCCGCCAAGTACAGGGTCAGAGCCCACCCCCCAAACACTGAGGAAAGGGAGGAAAAGAGAGGGGAAGGAAAAAACCTCTAAACTACATTTATACTAAAACTACATGTATTTCTACAGAAAGAAAGAGACAACTAGAAGAAGGTACAAATACACACCCACACAAGTTACAAACAACAAGGAACAATTTCTCACTTCTCAGTACACACACAAATCTCCCTATTTCAACCCCAAATTATCTTGAAAGACTCAGTCCCCGGAAAGCCAGACCCGAGCAGAGAGAGAAGAACCCACAACAAACATTTTGCTTCCCCAAACAACTGCTGGGCCAGTGCTGGGGCTGATCCTCCCCATCTCTCCCGGGATTGCACCATGTGTGTGTCCTCTTGGTAAGACTGCTGTGGGGTGACTGACCAAGTCACTGCCACACTGATTCTACTTCCCTGGAGAATGATGTCGTAATATAGTATAGAATAGAATACTACTGGCTAGAAGAAGTCAGCTGGTAGTTCAACCCAGCTCAAGTCAGCTGACAGCTTCAGGCCAGGTCTGAACTTAAATTTGGGCTCACCGCGGTGAACCTAAACCAGCTTCTTTATGGTGCTTGGAGATAAAGCATAACTGAGGTTAAGACCTACATTGTGAAAGGACTTCAGTTGCCTAAAACCTGTCGAAATCAATGGGAAGGTAAGTGCCTGAGGATGTATCCCTAAGAATTCAACTTCTAGGCATTATGAATATATTTCTGCAAATAAAAAACTAAAGATAATGTCTTATTTTGAAGTAATTTGTTTCCTGCCTCAAGCAAAGCCTGTAAAAAATGTAAAAAATTGCTTTGTGTGTGACATCCCAGCAGGAACCCCGAATTCCAGCTACATCTGAAAGCTACTTAGAATCGTAGCTTCGATTTCAGTCTCCAGCTGGGCTTCCACTTTAAATATTGGCAGTGGGTTGACTAGTGTTGACTGTTCTTACTGTGAAGAATGAGAAGGTTTATTTCTGCTTGATGTTTTGTTTTTCTCTGTTGCAGTTCCCCATTCCTTCCTCCTCAGTGACTGATGGTAATATTATGATCACTTTGTCCCATAAACACCCCTTTGTGTGACACTGTTTTGATTATATTACTTTTTAAAGATGACTTGCATATCATTTCTTGTGAAGTAAGAAAATTATTTTTATAAAACCAACACAGTCCTACAATAGACACCATCACATTTATAAAGTAAAGGAGTCAATAACTGGGTAAATTCTCACAAATGAGTAGGGGACAGTTTGGGAGTTTGTCACAACATTGTTTTGGATTTTTTTTCTGTTGTATTTTGATGTGCTTGAAGTATTACAAACTACTAAAAATTGTATTTTTTTTCAGATTATTGAAGCAGAACTAAGCATTTATGTTCAGAAACTGCTGACTGGGAATTTAATATAAGAGATATTAAAAACATATTTTCATGATTGCACCCAGCAGGAGGATGGGGATATCTCAGCTACCATGCCAAAAACTTGCAGAACAAGAGCAATATTATACGAGATGCTTGACCCTAAAAGCATGAACAAAGCTGTTTAGCTTGGGCTAAGTGCTGTAATGATACATCGCTGCTGAAGCGCTATGTAGCAAGAAATCAAAGCATTCACAGCTCCAAAAATAATTGTTATTTCTTAGATAGTTGCTGGCTAGGTGGCAAAATCCTGATGTTAATTTAGCCTTTATGATTTCTGCTGTTTGGGAGAGAACTTTGTAAAGACATTGTGTCATGTCTTGGCTTAATTGCCTGCTGTCTTCCAGCATCCTTGCTTTTTCTCACATAAAATTCAGGACAATCATGGAGTTATTTAGGATGAGATGCTCTCTCTCTCTTTCTGAGATAACACAATTCTAATGAAAACTATCACACAACTTTAATTTCTTTTGGTCTCTCACATCTTACCTATTTGCCTTCCATCTTATCAAGGCTCTATGTTTCATGATATGGATGTAGTTACAATGAGTTTGTTTTCAGTATCCACAAAGAGACCTAAAGGTCCAACTGACCAACCTTGCTAACAGAATGTCACTATAAATTTTAATTTTCATACAAGAAACGCTAGAGGGCATTGCAAGTTCTGTGCTCATCCATCTGGTTACTCTGCAGTGCTGTAACAGCAGTCTTCTCAGTGTTGATTAATGAGAGCTTACTAACTTGATGGAAAAGGCAGTGGAGACCATTTGCAGACTGCAGAAAAGCTTCTGGCACTTCAGTGACAGGTACAGTGATTGCTTTGGTCAGCAAGCCCATGCAGTACATACCATAGGAACCAATATAACGTGAAGTTGCACATGGAATTCTCTGAAAATGGAAGCAAAACTGTATTAGGTCCAGCTATTTCTGAAAATGGAATTGTGTAACTTGGGACTGACGGCTGGCAGGGTTTATATATTCCAGCCCATCTCTTCATTTTACAAATTCTGTTCAAAATTTAACAAAAATACTGATAATTTCACTAAGGTCAGTTTTCGCCAAGTTCTAAAAACTGCATTTGTGTTTTTTATAAAGAGAGAAGGAAAGTAAAGGCAGAGTGTATGTACACAAAGAGGAGATTTTAGGAGTATTTTGGAAGTCGTTGACAGGAGTAGAATTTGCAAGACTGTTCTTTGATTCTGCTGCCAAAAATTCAAGGTTTTCAGAAGCTTCTGTCCCCTATCAAACATCACTGATGATTCCTTCTGGAAATATCTGCGGAAGATATTCTGAGGACACAAAGTGGTCTTGAGACAGAAATGCTCATACAGGATACATAGAGGAATGTCCTCCTTTTATGGAGACAAATTGGTTGCCCTCTCATATCTCTTTGTCTCTTTTAGATGCATTTAGATAATTTTGTGTCTGCATATGACAGACTTCAAAGAGGATTTTTTTTTATTTTTATTTTTTTTTAAGTGCAAATGGTGCCACAGTATCAGAGGGAGTGATGCAAAGTGATGCAAGGAAGGGCAGCCTCCCTCCCCCTGCTTCCCTGATTCCTGTCAGCTTGGCAAACCTGCACAAAGCTATGCACTGTCACAGATTGGCATTTATTGCTGTTTTACTTGCATGTAGTTCAGCGTTTAATCAAAAATAATTAAGCCTAGGTGTTTTTCCTTAGTCATTTAGTATATTGCTGAACTACCCAGCCCATGTAGCTATTTAACAGCATCTGTCATAACTGAACTGGTTTTAAGAATTTCATAGATTTTGTATCAAGAAAAAGAAGTTACTAATTTTTATAACTCTGGGTTTTCTTTTTTTTTCCTTTTTGAAAAATCAGATAAAATGGAGCTACTTTATTCATAACTAGGGTACATAGAGACATTGATGTCATTATTAGGGATGTCACTGCAGTGAAACAGAAAAGCAGAAAGCCAATTCCAATGAATCTTCCATCACATGACTTTCAACCAGTCTCAGCAAAGACATATTCCCACTAGAGAATGAAGACGCATAGTAGGGAGGAATCCTATGAAGTTCTGTATCAGGAAAACAGGCAGACAACCCTTGTTTTTCAATTAAAGCTTTTGTGCATAATCCAGTGTAGAATGGAGTATTTGACTTGCAGATAAAGGAATGGTGACTAAAATCATGCTTTAACAAATAGCAGATAAATTATTTGAGGATCTGAATCTTGTACTATGGCTACAATACAAATGAACTTTTCAAAAAAGTGGATTTTCTAGGGGGAAAGAAAGGGAAATTAATTGCTTTCATCACAGGATTACTGTTTCAAATTCATTTTCAAAAAATCTGACTAAAAGATAAACAAGAAGTGAAATGGAATCACTTCTGAAGACACTGGTGGCAAGGCTATAGTATATTGTATATTTATCTAGTAACAGCAGGAATAAAGAACAACTTTCAGCAAGGGAAAACATCAAATGGATTCTCTCTGCCTGTCATGAGCCCTGGGGCTTACAAACATAGCAGACATCTTACTGCATTCTTCACAAATTGTAAGTGAAAATCTATAAGGTTTGAGGTCACACAGAAATATTTGGAATTACAGAAGATCTGCAGTGGAAGCTTACAAAATGAAGCCCAGAACTCCTTTTCTCAGAAAGCAGCATCAGATTTGCGTTTGACACTTTAGCCTTTTGTGAATCACTTTCTTTTCCATTGTGTAAAACTGCTGGAGTGGCCACCAGCTCTAGTTTTCACTGGAACATTTGCACCATGAGATATGAAAATGTTTCTGTTCAGTCTCAGGAGCCTCAGGTGGATTTTGCCATTTGCTGGCAGTTGTTGTGACAGGGAATTTAGGTGCTGGCAGATGAGAGAAAGCCCGGTACTGATCAGATGAAAGTTATTAAATGAGAGCTCTTTCGGACATCAGGCACAGTATCTGTACCTTCTGCACCAGAAATACCTCGTGTTTTGTCTTTATATTTAACTTTAAAGCTTCTTTTCTTTACCAATCAAATATTTTTCTGTTCTTAATCAACTGTAGTTAAGAACTTGCACAGCTCATCAGTGCTTAATTGTCATCCTTTTCAGGCAGTGGCAAATCATAGAATCTTTTTTTTTCCTAGCTATGGCTAGTCAGAAAATGATTATGGCTTCTTTTGGTGTTGAACTTGCCACAGCGGTCCATGCCTTAATCTACAACTTTCAGATTCCAAACAACATTAATTTTAATATCTACCACTGGAAAACAGGAGACAATATAGCTGTCATCAAAAGTCTGTTGTGGCACAGATCACATAAAACATGGGACAAGTATTTGTAGCTGGGTTGAAGAGTCAGATACATAACCAGGGCTTAGCCAAAATGAATGAAAGCATTTTTTATTGACTTTTGCTGCTCTCTGATGTGATTATAGCACCTTTGACTTCAGTAGGAAAACATGTACATTGAGTTAACATTGAAGTCATAGTGTACTTCATGCAAATGTAATTACATTTTTAGATAAATAAGATAAAGCCTTTTTTCCTTCTTGGGAGAATCTTAAGTGCTGGAATCTGCAAATTATTTGTACATCTTTAATGGGCACAAAACACCTGCTTGACTGCCTGGTAATATTCAGTAGTTACATGAGGAAGAAAAACAGGTTTCATCAGGAAACTTTTAAGAAGACAAACCAGATCAGTGTATTTCCAAACAGGAAGGCAATATAAAACTCCAGGGAGTGTTAAAGGAGACTGGCATGAACTATACAGAGAAAAAGAAAATATTCTGTTAATTTGGAACATAAAAAAAGACTAAAACTCTTTGTAATATCTGGTATCTGCTGCACAAACCACTTCAACTCATGTTTAGCTGGAGTTCTGTTAAGCACCAAGTGGTTTATATGAAGGAAAAATTAAGCTGCAGTACAGCAGAGCACATCTCTTCAACTTAAAACAGCGTGCCAAAAGAATACCGATGCATTCCAGAAACATCTGTAAAGACAGAGCTAATGCAACTCTGTTTTTATTAATGCCCAGTTATGCCAAGATGTATAACAGGCCTTCATGATTATAATAAATCAGAGACAAAGTATGCCATAAAAACACACTGTAGCATAGGGTTATGTTTTCTGATTGGTAACTGATGAAGTCATACTATGAATGCACTGCAGATCGCTGGAAGGGCAAGGTGCAATCATATTGTTTAGATTATGCATTAGTTTCCATCTCATAGGGAACTGTAAAGTACACCTCTTTTTTCTTTTTGAAAAATTATTTGAAAAATTTAGAATATTTCTCTCTGTGTTAAATGTGGACATTGTTTTAAAAACACTTCTGAAAAAAATAATTTAGTATATAAACACTTCAAAGCTCACTGATCTTACTAGCTCTGGCACTTTTTTTGGCAAGTACCACCATGGTGCTGTGCATATATTTGGATATTTATATGTTAAAATATCCAGTTTTCTTTATCTCATTGAAAATGGATGTTCCAAACAGAAAGGAAAAGCAGAGAGCTAAAGAGCTCTGAAAACAGAAGCTAATCAGTGCAATTAAAAAGACATTCTTTAACTTGGAGAACTCGATTCTCAGCTTTAAGGTATGTCATGAAGAAAGAAATAAAAATTTGTAATTTATATTGTATCAGGTCGGTAATAAGTAAAATTTTTTAACATATGCAATTTTTTAAAGAGGAGTTCTGACCAGAAGATAGAGCTGAAAGAAGGTTTTCTCTGGTTTCATCCTAAACACGGAGGAACGGATTGAGTGAGCAAGTTCAGGATGTTCTGCAGGGCAGCAGAGGCAGCTCTTTCACTCTGTGAAGGCAGAACAAGAAGAATTGCCCTCTAGCCCAGTAAGGAATTCTGTAAAGGTTAAGGAATTATATTTCTGGAGAGAATCCCAGTTTGATCTCTTCCACAAACAAAGCCAACAGTAACAGCAGGGTGTTATTGATTAAAGGCTGGGAAATGCAGACAGTACACTTTTACAAAAGGCTAAAGAAAAAATTCATTTTGTGCAATTTGAAAATATATTAGGGAAAAGATGTAAAAGCAGTAGGTATTTCATCAATTGTAAGAAATTATTTTTAGTATAACAAATCATTAAGCCTAACAACAAGTTACAGTATACCTAACCTTTAATTCCCATTTCTGTAAAAGCTTTCTGTTTTTCTCTGAAATAAAATAAAACATTCCAGCTCTTTCTTTGTGCTCAATAATAAATAATGTCTTTTCAAGTACAGGATTTAATGGAGTAAGTTGTGCTTAAGCTGTAGATACCATTGAAAACAGTCCCAGCGAGTTTGTTCCCCAGAAATCATGGGAACTTTTCTTGAGTACTGAGCCGAGGCGAGAGGCCAGGAAACAGCTGACTGCAAATTACTTTGTAGGTTGTTATTCAGCCAGAATTGCCTGGAATTACTTTACACTTCATATGTCAGTGACAAGTTCCTGATACCCTTTCTCTA
This sequence comes from Sakesphorus luctuosus, assembly GCA_013396695.1. Lineage (NCBI taxonomy): Eukaryota > Metazoa > Chordata > Aves > Passeriformes > Thamnophilidae > Sakesphorus > Sakesphorus luctuosus. The sequence continues at coordinate 679,638 of VWZD01003789.1, forward strand.
TGCCATGGGTCATTAACTCTCTTGTCTAACCTAATATGATTGATGCACGTGAACTTTTAAAATCCTAGACATGTAGATGAGCAGAGCCCTCAAGGGCATCTGTTGCAAGGAGTATCTGTGTGGAGATTCTGCAGGTCTGATCTAATCACTTTGTTGAAGCAGACTGGAGTGTACTTAGACAATCAGGTAGATCTTAGAAATGCAGATGTTTGTCAAACACAACAGTTCTCAGGGCTCTGTGCTAGCAAGTCTTCCCTGTGTAACTTCTGCCTTGCCTTCCCCTCCAGCAGCTTGTTTGTACTGGGGCTTGTTTGTATTGGATGGGAAAAGCCCTGACTCCAGCTGGAATCTTCGCTGGTCTAAACCAGGTCTCAGCAACTAAACACGTCTCAGTAAACTGCTCCACTTGCTGGCAGTTTTGAAAGGTTTTTCCTATTATCCAAATGGATTTTCATTTACTTTAAACTATTTTTTTGGCATTTTGAACTCTTCTGTCCTTCTCTCTGTTAGCATGGACAATAGCTGAATGTTGCACTCTTTGCAGACTGAAAGACATGACTTACCTTCACTTTTCTCTAGAATAACTTCCTTGAAGTTTCCCTGATAGCTCATGTTTTCTGAATGTGTTTCCTTCATGTTCTCCTCCAAATACTTTCCCAACGGTTATGTCTTTTCTGCAACAGTGTCTGACACTGCATGCACTCAATTGACATTTCATCACTGAGCAACTTTTTTACATGATTTTGACATGACAGTTATATTAATATATTCTATACTGAATATTACTTCTATACTAACAATAATTCTAGTCTAATAATATTTTCTACTGACAGTCCTGCTCATGTTTGCTGAGTCACACATGCAAGATTTCATTTGGGCAAATGCATATAACAACCTTGTATGTATAGTGAAAACAAGAAGCATTTATAAATATTTCCTTCCCAATTTGCTATCCCTTTAGTTGCTGGCCACCATTCAAACTTATAAAAAGGCAGTTTAAGAACTCCTAAAAATTAAATGCAGCAATACTTTTTCCTTCCTGTCCTTATATAGTTATGAATAAACTCATTAGTATTTTGAAGTATTATAAATCATGAGTCTATTCCTTTAAGGGTGAATGCAGTTAAAATCTATGCTTTATCTCCCTTGTCCACATAATTTTTGTTAATCAGAATTTATCTTTAGTATCTTAAGTCTTTTCTGAAGATGACAATTTCTCAGTCTTTTTTTTCTGAAATATATAGGTTGACTTATATACAGTCTCTCACTCTGACATGATAAAAAGAGAGAAGAATGTGCCTTAATGTCTGTTGCATTACCTTCCCCAGCTTTGCAAATCCAGTGAGTAATGTAGCATTGCAGGCCTAATCTCACTAATGCTATACAAAATAACAACACATTTATTTCTGTTTGATCCTCTCCATTCACAGACCTAAAGGTCACATTCACTCTGTTAGCCATTGACATTGACTCTTGACTGCAGAAGGAAAGCAAATGTTCCATTAATTCTGACTAAATCTGCTTCAATCGTCACTCTGCAGCATGCAGCTTCTGTTGTATGAATAAGCTTGCAGAACAATCCAGATCACTTCACTTCCTTTCTGGCACTCTTCATGGATTCGACACATTTTATCAACTGTAATTTTATATGTACTTCCAGATCATTGATAAAAATGTTAAATACCAATAACCTAGTACTAATGCCCGGAAACCCCCATCAGATGCAGTTTTACTGAATGAGCATTTCTAATGGATATAAACTATAAATAAACTGTTTTTCAAGCTAGTCAACATGTGCTTTACTAGTATTTCAAAGAATTATTTTTTCAGTTACAGTTGAAAAATCTAAACATATTGCCATTCTATTTATAATCTGGTCAAAAGTAAAATATAAACTAAGGAAAACTTCTTTATTGTACTCTTCTTTATAATGAGAAGTTTTTATTAATTGAGTCTTTTATCAGCTTTTCATTTATGTTTATAATTTCTCATTAGAAACAGCTTATCCCATCTTGATTAACTTTATCAGGACAAAACTTTTCAAATTTTCTAAAACAATGTTTCCTTTGTATTAGCTTCTACAGAGTGAGTCTGGCAGCAGGACGTCCTGGTTTTCAGAATATCTGAAAATTCTTTTGAGTGTTTAAAGGTTTCATCAGATTGCAAAAACAAGATGGATTATTTTCCCACAGTGGGTTGTATGGTCACCATCAACAGTAGATTGCAAAAATCAATTTAGATGATTTATTACAGGCCAAATATGATTTTGTGATGTTTCAAATCCTGTACTGGCTGTACTTTGAGTTGTTGCAGTATGTCCACAAGCACTGAATTTGATTATTTGAGGGACAAATACAGCTCTCAAATTCATATATTCATATAAATTTCATATATACAAGTTCATCTATTCATATATTCATTTTCATGGTCTTCTCCAGGGACACCCCCTTGTCGTGGGGGAGAAGCTTGCATGCCCTCATAAGGTTGAGAGCTGTGCTGGCGGTGGTTTGTGCCGCGGGTAGGGTCTCCCATGCCAGACAGGGCTCAGCTGAAGGGTCAGACAAAGTGTGTCCATGGGCAGCCTATTCAACCTAAGGCGACTGAAGGCCCACACCAAGACCCTGATTCACCTTGTCCGTGAGCTGCTTTTTGCTGACGATGCCTCCCTCGTTGCTCACACAACGATGTTAAGCAGCTCTGCAGTGCTTAACATCCTGCTTTGCAGAGGCTGCTGAGCTTTTTGGGTTGGAAGTCAGCTTGAAGAAGACAGAAGTTCTCTACCAACCTGCACCTCAGAAAGTCTTCCATCATCCCCACGTCACCATAGGTGAATCAGAGCTTAAGTCAGTCCAGCAGTTCACCT